>OX421975.1:49297102-49782833 GCA_949128135.1 Parasteatoda lunata
AGGTATTATTTTTATATCAAATGATCGAAGCTAACCGGTTCGATTTTTGCTTTAACCTTGGGTGCACCTTTGTGCTGTCCATTTAGAATTCAAGCTTATTATTCTTCAATTTGACATTAGCTTGCAAACGCCTATTGATTATATATAAATATGTAAACCAACAGATTTTTATATAGAATACTAGTAGTATATTATTTACGTAACACTAGAGCTGCACAGGGCTATTGTCGCTGATCTTGGAAATTGGTATTGAAAAAATCCCTGAGGATGATCCGAATATATGCCATCAAAGTTTTGATCCTCAACAGGGAGAATGGAACCGGTACACGCACCCTTTGTCTCTTCATAGGATGATCAAAGTGGTCACCCAATAACTTATTGACCGCAGGCACTAATGCCTGACTTCGGTGATCTACTGGAAACCGTATCTTACGACAATGTGGCACTTACATGGAATAAATAAAACATTTATTGGAGACGCGATCTTCTCTGTTTAAGTTCGATTTCTTAACCAGTGAGCAACCAGTTTCCTTTCTTTCCAGCCGTAACTTTCGCGTAAAAAAATAACTCTAACCGCCTTAATGGAAAAGTTATTTAAATGTTAAGTTCAGAGGTATCGTTCATTTCATACGTGCAACTACTTTAAAAACCTTTGATTTTGAGCTCTTCAAAGGCAACATAAAATATAGCCCCGCAACCCCCTCTTTCCTATCCAATGGGGTATTGTCCCGTAAATTTTGTAAATAGTTGTAAATACTTGTATATATTTTTGCGCATTTATTATCGTGTATTTTTCCTATTTCTCTGAGGCTATGTGGGGTAATACCTCGGAGGGGAGGCAAGGCAGTCTGCCACAAAAACCTCTTCTCTCTCTCTCTTAAATTTGTTCATTTAAATCTCGCAATTTTATTTTAATTTTCACTCAGTAAATGTTACTGAACCCCTACCTTTACTATTCAATTGCGCTTCGGTGATTTATCCTATATTCCCACTAGTTAAGAGTTTACGCGACTAGTTTACGCGAATTAGTTAAGAGTCCCTCGCGGAGCTGATGCTAAGATAACTTCAACATATGAGTATGAGTATCGTTCATTTCTGTTCTGATCTTTTTAGGTGAGTACTTTTCATATTTGTGAAAAAAAGTGTAATATATTCTGTTTTGCTTGAAAATTGAATTAAATAAGGATAGCTAAAATTAAATAAAGTATTAATTAGCTTCTTTCAAAGTGAATTCAAATAGCCTAAAAAAAAAAATTAAAAAAAATTTTAAACGCATCAAAAATATATCGAATTATGAAATTTTAGCTGAACTTATTTTTCTTAACCTTGTTATCTGATCTAAACTGTAAGCAATTAATAAATAATATGATCCTGTATTAATTTTGCTTTGTTAAGCTGAACAGCTGAAACCTTAAACGTTTGAAAGCATAGCTTTCTTTCATCATTTTTCAAGTTTCGTTACATAGCTTTCTGCTTTAGCATTCGATTATCTTTAATCACGTTTTATTAATTTATACTCTTGAATTAATGGAAATGTAAAAAAGAATGCTTTTTGCAGGCTCGTCCTACTGTAGCCGCCTGTGCCTCGTCGTATTTCGTTCTAGGTGTTGATGCTGGCCTCTCTTCTCCTGAGAACATTGCTACAATACCTGTAAGCTTTCATATTTTGAGGCCGGGATAGCCTGGTCGGTAGGGCGCTGGGCCCATGTCCAAGAGGTCGTGGGTTCGATCCTCGCCGGCCGAAGACTCCCCGTGTAGTAAATGGTGACTAATGCACGTTAAATCTGTCGAGTCTCAAAGTCCTCCATGTTCCCGAAACAAATCAATACCTCTGGGGGTACAGATCCAGGAGTTTCCTTGTCTTCTGGATTGGTTCAAAGTTACAAGGCTACGGAGTTGAACATTAATAGTTGTAAACTCATGAAATTGGGTCGGCTGTTCAACGACGGTTATAAAATAAAATAAAAGACCTGTAATCTTATTTATATTTTATTTATGTTAAAGGTTCAAGGAATATTAAGAGTATTATAAATATACCATTTTGTTGAAAAATTAAACTTTTATTATTCTATGTCTAAGTACTTGGTAAAGCTAGAGAAAGCGCACGTTCTTGCAAAGAACGGAATAACGTGTGTATTATCTTTCAAATTTATGTCCCTTCAATCATTAAATGTCTTAAAATCAATGATGCAAAAACTTCAGTCATTAAAAGAAATTATTTATGCATCCTGATTTTTTTCAGCAGAATTATATCTTATTTTCCTGCTTAATTTTGATATTTGACACAATCAGCTTTGTTTTAAATATCAGCTAATATATTTATAGACAGCAATTTTAAATATATAGCAGCCAATGTATTGCCATCTATTCAGAAAATTTATTTCATTGCAGTAAGCTTTCCCTTTTAACTCATACAATGACTTTCTCAGTCAAATTTCTTGAAATCAAAACTTATATTAATTAAAGTTCAGAAATTAAAGTAGTTATAATAGTAACTGCATAAACAGGTAAGTAAAAGCACTTGTATGACTTAATTTTCTACACACTTTAAATGTTCTTCACATTTTTGAAATGAGTGTTGTGTGGGTCAATGTTAGTTCTAGAAGATAAAATTTTTAATTAAATCGATACAAATAAAGCTAAATGCATTTTTTAAATGACAAAAAAAATTCGGTACTGCTGAAATGAAATGTTTTGTAAAAATTGACTAAAAACTTACTATTTTCTTCGTTACACTTAAAACCAAATAGATTTTATAGAGTTTACTTCGTAAATGTGTAGTACTATCTTTAAAATTTATATTCACGTTTCGAAAAATTTACTTTTAAAGGACGTCAACTTTTTTTATAAAAGAGAATGCAGATATTCATTATAAGTATTGGATTTTAATGCGAAGCTGTAATGGAATGAAAATTCTAACAAATGAAATAAAGGCACAACACACATGCCTTACTTGCAAAAACATTAGTCTGTCCATTATCCTGCCTTTTTCATTGAAAATACTTAATTTTTGATTCATGTTGCAGAAAAATCAATCGAAGTGAATGAAATCTTTTTAGAGCCCCAATGATTTGCCTTCTCTCACAAACTAAACTTCTGGGAGCCCAAAAGAAGAAAATAAGTCCAGGCACAAATTTTAAAAAAAGAAAAACAATATCATAATATTATATAGATACAATTTTATTTAAAAGAAAATTCCGTAATTGATAAATAAAATAGTAATCAAAAATTAACTTTTGACAGTAATGAAAAATTAACTTTTTAGTACAAGTAAAATTTCATGTTGAGTTTACAAATTACTGCTCTGGAAAAAAGTAAATGCATGCAAATAAGACAATGAACTTATTGACTGGATTTCTCAATTACTGTCAGTTACACATACAATCTTTATAAAAAGTAAAACAAAATATAATGTTTGACGTCTAAATTTTTCAAGTCTAAAATTTTTTGATGTAAAATTTTTAAGAAATAAGACACTTCAATCGAAAATCGTTAAATTATAAGCAGAAGCTGATTCATCTTTTTAAAACAATTATGGGTACAGACTCCACACTTGTAATAAACTTATTTGTGTACTGAAGTCTACCACGCTTTTCTCTTAAAGCTTTGTTCTTAGTCTTTTAAGTTTACTATTCTACGCATATGTAATATTACTAGTTTCTAACTAATCACATAACATACTAACAGCTTCAGTTGACAAATAAGATTATTGGGAGTTTTGTAGAATTTTTAAAATTACGCACAAGTCAGTTGTCCAAGATAATAAATCAGCATCACGCTGATTTTTAATTTTTGTGAAGTTTCTTAAAGATCTAGAACAATGTTTATTTATGAAGCGTGTATTAAATTTTAATTTTTTCGTTTATATTTAAAAGAAATCAGATATGAAAATTTAAAAAATAAACTTGAATGGTGTTGAGCAAATACTTTAAAGAGAATTCTGTTATCTGTTGCTTTCGAAACTAGATTTCATATTGAAAGAAAATAGCAACGAGGCTTTTAAACGTAGTTTTTATTTCATTATAGATATTCATAAACTCAGTAAAATAAACAAAGTTTCAAATTCAAATAAAATAAAAAGTTGACACCAAAATACGTGACATGTTTTAAAGGGGAAAATTTCAATTAATAAAACTGCTGATTGAGTACTGTAGTCAGTAGTACGCAGTGGGGAATTTAACAGGTTGCAAAATCATCAAAATGTATATGATTCCTGATAGTTTATTCTTTTCATCTTGGCACTACAGCCCTTAACAGGCCAAGGCCGTCCCAATGAGTTTTCCTCATTGGAGTCTATCAGATGCAGGTTACCAATAAGTCACTTCACACTCGTCCAGCCGTCTCGGAACTCTTCGATTCCCACGTGCATGGAACTGTAAATGGAGTGAGTGTCCTCTCATCATGCAGAAAGCTTGCGGCATTGCACAGTCATATCGGAAAATAGATATATGGAAATGTTCAGTACAACCTTCGATCTAATGATACTATCTTAATAGTTCAAGGTCCTAACTTTAACGAAAACTCATTTGGGGTGGCAATACTTAAAATTACGAAATACGACACAAACTTGCTTTCTCATGATAAACATGCCTCTTTTCATACAATGGATATTCTTGACCCTCAATAACGAGAAGGTAACCGAAATTATCAAAATTTGTTCCGAATAAATTAGGCTTAAGAGCAGTTGGAAAATTTCGACAAGTTAATGTTAATTTTATTTTGCGTATTTCACCATACCTCCAGCAATTTAAGTAAATTTAAAACAGTTTTACACAACTATAAAATTAGTTTATCCAAAGATAATATTTGTTTAATAGGTGCAAACATTTTAGTCATGATGTAAAAAATTTCCTATTTTAAAGAATGCAATTTTTGAAACTTGGCCATTAAACCTTACTTTCATTTCAAGAAGGCAAATTTAAATAGCAAAAAGAAAACAAAATTGGAACTAATAACTTGGACTAATAGCTTGAATTATCAAATTTTAAAAAATCATATACAATAACAATTTCTGGAACTACAACAAAACGTGCTGTACTTTTATTCATACTGTGCCGAGACTCTTTTCTAAGTTTGATTTAAGTATTGAACATTTATGCCTGGATGAGTTCGTTTCAAGTTTCCAAAATGGCGAAGTCCTCACTTTCTGCAAAAGAGATTGCCATACTAGACTCCAGTTTTACATTGAATTAGATGGGTATACAGAACATTTAAGGGAATTTGCATTGAAACCTGAAATATATATAGTTTCGAATGTTTATGGCAGATTGTAAAAATGCTCATTAGTTGAATATGTTTTACAGTAATGTTTTGAGTTATTCGGAAACCTACCAAATTTTTATTTTTACGAAATATTTCAGCAAAAAATGTCTGCCAAATTGTTGCAAAGTCTTAAAACAGTTTGTCATAATTATCACAGCATTTTTTCGTGTTAATTATATTAAAATTGATTTTTTATAATTTAATATTATGTAATAGTGAAGATCACAAAAGACACCTCATACATCTCAATTGCGATTTTTAAATGTAGATTTTAAATAGTTTTTCGTATTAGATAGCTTCTTGCAGTCACCAGTATTAAAATTCAAAGCTTCACAGAAGTTTGTTAAAAAATTAGTTATAAAGTTGGCTTTCAAAAATCATTGAGAAGTGAGAAATTTAATTTCATATATTCGTCACACGTTATTAAATAAATTAGTTCTGCATCAAACAGATTTTTGTTTTCTTATAAAACTTCATTCATAAATATTTTTCTAATGGAAAAACGCAGATGCAAAAAAATTAACATAGTAACCCACACAGCGCAATCCTATTTAGATTTAAAACTTCTTCAAATTGCTAAAATTTTATATTTGAAAAATATTTTTGTTGTATACGCATGAAATTTTAAGCAGATTTTTAGTCTGATGAACAAATTCTTAAACTATTTTTGAAATCCAATTTTGTAATATTACGAGATCTTTATTTTCAAAAATCTTACGCTATTGACTCATAACGTCTCATCTCATCACTAAAATATGACTTAACTTTGAATTTCAATATGTTACATGCAATACGTTAACTCTAAATAGCATCACCATTAGCTACTCCTATGGTTGAGAAATTTGCAGTAGATTTGTTCTCATGTAAAGAGTTGAAGCTTTTATGGAGTAAATGAAATTGTGTAAAAATTGTATTGTGTATTAAAAGTGGAACATTGTCAATTTTTAAAATGGTATTTTGCCCATAACCTTAAAAATAAATTGCAACGCTGAATGTATCTTAGTATTTTTCTTTAAAAATTTCTTTCATTTTATGATGCAGTTTCCACTCTGTCATATTTATGAATTTTTCATATATATATAAAAAAAAATCTCCTTTATAAAAATCACACATGTATTTTTCTTTATTCCATTCTAAGATTTCGTGCTTTTTACTGTAAGTATGCTATGCACGTGAATGCTTGAGAAATTAATAAAAATTCACTAATTGTAAAAATTCACTAATTTTTTAAATAAGTCTCGAAAAATTTATCATATATTTAGCTTAAGTAATGAAATAGATTTTAGACTTAAATTTCCTTTGAAAATTTTTGATTAAAAATATAAAAAATCTACATTAATCAAAACAAAAAATTTTTTTATTAATATTTAATTATTATTCAGTGATTTTTAATATGAAACTTACATTTACCATTACAACTTTTTTTACGAAGTTAAATATCTTAGAAATGCTACCTAATATTGCTTGCGAATTTTCGGAAAATTAAATTTCAATAGTGCTAGGATAACTTCAAATTCATATCATGCATTTTATTCATAGAGCGTGTTCAAGTGATATCAACCAGTTAGTTCTCTCCAATCTGTCTTTGCTTCTCGTAAAACCATTATTTATAAATAAAAATACACTTCAATCGGCGTTCAGCGTTTAAGTTTTTTTGAAGACTATCTATAAATAGGTTTTTGTTTTTTTTTTTTTTTTTTTCAATCGAATGCACTTTCATAATTTTCGTAACTACATATTTTACAAATTTAGTCAAATTATTACGCGCAATAGCCTTGAACTCTATTGATTTTAACTAAATTATTAGTTTTAAATTTTTTAATTACTGGAGGACCCCGCCCCTGGACTGTCATTCCTGTGCTCCTGTCCAAGACTTGCTCAGACCACTCTATATGACCAGTACTAAGTCTATAGACTTAGAACTGGTCATATAGAGTGGTTTGAAATTGCAGGGGAAAAAAGGTGATCGCAAAGAGCTGAAACGTTCTGCCCCTTGAGCACTAAGCGTATTTTTCTTAAAATCGTATAATGTCGTACTTAGATTACGTATTACGTTTCTGCAGTACACTTCAATCTAAGTAAATTTAAAGTCTCTCATTTGAAGAAAAATTTATAAACTACTCTGCCGTGCAATAGAAAAATCAACGTATGTCCTTTATATATATATATATATATATATATATATATATATATATACATATATATATATATATATATGTATATATATATATATATATGTATATATATATATATATATATATATATATATATATATATATATGTATATGTATATATATATATATATATATATATGTATATATATATATATATATATGTATATATTTAATTTGTTTGTCAGAAGGAGATAAGCCCCCTTCAAACATACATCAAATACTGGTAGTTGCGTAGTACTGTTGACTTCAGATCCTCATAATGAATCAATCACTGACAGTTATCGCCATTTTCAACAGCAATCACTTTTTTAAAAGTAGTCAAAATAATTGCAAATTGACTTGGACAGTTAATCTAGGGCAACAAAGAAAAATTAGTTTATTTTGCTTTTTCCTTCAGCATTTCAACTCATCAAAAATTAAATAACATTCTCAGTAAATGATATATCACCACCCTACCTAGATGCAAGAAAAGTTATAAAATTCAACAACTTACGAAGGGGAGGAGACAATGGACAATTTGCGAACGCAATAACCCATGGGGAACGTTGTTTCAGGAGACAAATGACTGCTAGCAGAACATCACGATCATCGCAACGTTTCTTTATAGTGGATTTTTAAATTCTTTCTTATGCAAGCGGAGGGAAATGGGATCTATTTTGTTTCGAGAAGGAACATCCGAAACACATCGGAAAAATATTTGTAAATAAACAGAAAAAAAAATATGTATCTTATCTTAGAGTTAAAACCTAATGTCTGCGAAATCACTCAGCTAAACTTAATTATCTAATATGAAAGGTCTATTTAAACTTTACATTCCATACTTTTTTGAATCGTATTACTTCAAACATTAAAATATGCGGAAAGTATATACATAATGTTATATCATTTAATTTTGTGAAACAAGTTTTTTGAAAACAGCTCTTATTAAAAGTTTTAGTAAAAAAACATTTTTTGTAAACTAAATAGCATAAAATAAAGAATTCTTAAGATAAAAAAAAGATACTAAAAATTCCTCATGTTGAAATATAAAAAAATTTCATATTGTTTTTTTTTTTTTTTTTTTTTAGACTTTCAGACGTAGAAAACCATTCTGTAGAGAACTATTAAAAAATTGGGGGGGGAGGGGGAATTACTTAAGAGTAACTTTCTTATTATGAAAATCATATCACTTACCTGCTTTAACAGTTACAGAGAAGAATTCAAAAGTGAAATGTTCTTCGTTTGAAAATTTTATTTTTTAATAATATATACACTGATTATCCTTTCCATACTTACCATATAACTAAATTTTATAATTGAAAGATGGCGATATGAATTTCAATATGTAACTTAAAATGAATTCTAGATGAATACTAATTGAAATTAATCATTCAAAATTAAAAAATACTTACCAAAAAAACTATTAAAATTTCTTAAAAATCAACACAAATGATACTATTTCAATTAATTAGGATAATTCTATATTGTTTTTTTTTCCGAATTATATAGATACAGAAGTATATAATATTCTATAAAGAAGACGAATATTCTATCTATAATTATTACAGTTCTGCACGTTCTGAAATCACATTTATTCATTGTAATGAAGTAAGCAATGTTGACTTCACTTTCGTTTAAAATGAATTAAAGATAAAAAAAAAATTTTAAAAATTTTTTACTGTAATACACACAAACACACATCTGTAACAGTAAGAAAATCGGAAGTTATCGATTGCAAGCTTATTGTTAATAGAAAGGGAAAAGTATTTAAGGCATTGTTCTTCAAATCTTGGACTCGTTTTGTTTCAAAATGATCTACCAATGTTCTGGGTCGTTTTTTCATGTTCTGCCTTTTCCTTAGTCAAATTTTGCTTCTTATTTGCTGTCGAAAAAAAGTGTCCTAGAACATTAATCAATCTGATAAAACTAAATGAAAGTTTAATAAATAGTAGTCTGAAAATATCCACCCCCCTAGAGGGTATTGCAAGCGTTGCGATGGCAAATTCTGTAAGCATTATTCACGAATCTGTTTTTCATTTGCATGCAGAGAAAAATTTTAAACAGTGAGAATCGTTCCTAAGTTGGCATCAGTATCTTTTTAGCGCCATCTATTTTACTACGATAAATTGCTTTCTTTTTCTCCATTTTTCTTTAACTTTGAACCTTAACTGTAAATTGCATCAGATGCGATTTCTGTTTACCAACAACTTTTCCGTTTCAAATATAATTGTTATGAATATTTTTGAAAAAGATTGTTTTTAATTATGGCGTCTATTGCACTTCTAAAAGGTTATGGTAGTGATAGCGATCAATCGATTGATGAAGCCTTAGATAATGAGAACAACATTGATTTTTCAAAAAGTATAGTTGCATTAAAAGACAAGTTTCAAATTAATGCTGCACCCCTTGTAGAAGTTAAGGTATCTAATGTTCTGTTCTTTTCTATTCCTAAAAGTGTTATGAAGTCTGTTCATTTATTTTGTTTCGCCAGTTGTTATAAAATTTTGTTAGAGGGTGGAATAGGGTGCCCCTTGGATTGAGCACTGTAACTTGATGCTTTTACTGTTAGTGAAAACTTTAAATTTTCTAAAAAAAAATTTTCCTTATTTCTTGTTATTAGAAAATGTCTCTTGTGAATCATTCTTCCTATTTTCTGAGAGGACAAAAAAAAAAATTGCCTGAATAGGCTAGGCACTCAATTGTTAACATTCACCTGATTTTAAATTTTAATGTATTTTATTCTTTTAAATTTATTAACTTAGTCTAAAAATGATATGACGAAAGCAACTATTGTCTAAAACAATATATGAACAGAAAAAAATCAGAATTCTAATTAGCTGATAATTAACTGAAAATCAAACAATTTCAATTCGAGTTTGAATCTGGACAAAATAGAAGAATTTAACAAAACTTCTGGAAGTAATTATAATTTTTTAACGAGTAACCAATGTGCTAAAATGACATACCCAGCTAAGAATATCTATGTGTTTGGTGAAAATATTCTATGCATAATATACTTGCATCTTTTACTTAAAATTGAGTCTTTAAAATTTTTTGATTGGAGGCCACATAGAATATAACCTTGGGGCCTAGACCTAGTTTACAAAGGTATCATTAACGAGTAAAGGGGCCATCTCTCTCCCTTGGAATATTTTTATTTGGGGTACCTGTTTAAACAAGCTACCAATGAGATACTAAAGGGTTCTTGTACTTAGAAAATGTTAAATATAGAGTGGTTTGCCTGGGAGTGACTGCAGGTTATGCCCCTTTAAGTTGATTCTCTTTTTTTTTTTTTTTTTTTAATTTATATTATGCATTACGTGTTAGTTTCACATTTGGTTTCTGCTTGGTTGTATTTTAACAAATACCAATATAGAAAACTTGGTAATATTTTTCCCTCTTGTAATAAAGTTGAAAACTTCACCAACTATAAAACTTTAAAGAAAGTTGCTCATATTTTGCAGTTTTGCCGCGGTTTTGAGCATTGTGTTGTAATAAAATTAATTATATATATATATATATATATATATTTTTTTTTTTTTTTTTTTTTTTTTTAACTAAATTGTAGAATTAATATGCAGAAATTAAGATTGCCTTTTTTTGGCATAAAGAAAAAATAAAGAAAGGAAAGTAAAAAACAAATTTTGGAACTTTTAAAGAAAAACAGAGTGAGTGTAATTTTGTATTAATATTATTTGTGTCAGGCTTAATTTGTCCTCTTTTAAATTTATTCTATTGAACATTTTTGTTGCAATTTATGTAGAAAAATATGTACCATTCTTAAAAATTTTCTAATTTTTACAACAAAATAAGTATTAAATATTTACCTAACATTTAACTTTTATGTAAAATATCATTAAAATAAAATTTTAGATGCATCATATTAATTAAATAATTTTAAATATTTTGAATGAAAACCCAAAAAAGCTTGGATTTTTTTTTTTTAATTAAATATTTATAAACGTGTTGGTGGGTGACCTAAAAAAATGCTGAATTAAAAGGGGGAAAAAACTAATTCAATTTTATTCGAGAATCCCCTGATTTTATTTTAAATGGAATCATTATTACTAGATTATATATTAATCCAACTATCTATTTTTTTTCCTTATCCTTACTGTTAGCTTTATTTTGCAGAAAATGTTGATACTTAGCCATTTGTGAGATGTAAAAAATTCACCACGTCTGTGATGCTTCATTTAGTAGTGGACACTCTAGCGATAGTTATCTTGCATACTTAGAATCTTTGGAAATAAGTTTTTTATAGCTCTCCAAAATGGATTATGGCCAAAACATTTAATGTTTAAAATGTGTTTATCTAACAAATTATTTATACTGTTTACATTCTATCTCTGCTTACATTTTTATTATTATTCTCTAGGAATCATTTAATGCTGTAAAATGCATTGATCCAACAAATCGTGTTTTGACCTATAACCCGAAATTTGAAGAACTTTATGCTCCTGTTGTAAGTATTTCATATTTATCTCCTTTATTCCATAATTTTTGTCTATAAAAATAATGGAAATTTTAATTATTTGATTAAAATGTATTACATTTTATACAGCATTATCAGAAATTTCCCTAAGAATAGGAGAGGGCAGGGTTTTTCTAAAACAAGAGCACCTTCAGTTTTTAAGGATACTAATCTTGTTAGATAAATTGATTATATCTAGCTAGTTTACGGCCCTTCTAAACAGATTAAAAAAATACTCAAATAAATATGAGAAATAATAGTATTTTATATTGACTCAGACTAAAAATAATTTCCACTAGTTATGGTAATCTGAAGTTTCTGCTACTGCAGTCTCTTTTCTTAAAATTTAAAAAATAAAAAAATCATATTTAAATAGGGAGACAACGTTGTTTCAAAAGAAGCAAGGAGGGTATATTTACCTCTGTGAAAAAGCAGGCAGGATAGGCCATCCTTCTAAAACCACTTAGGAAGAACTCTGCATTATAGTGCATGGTGTATGATACATACCGTGGAAGAAAAATTTAAAGGTTTTAATTTTACCACCGTAAACCATTGCTTATAAATTTAGTTAATTAAAATACATTTATCTGACTTTCACTTGCTCTTATATCTTGCTATCAGAAATCTTTTTGAAAAAGATTGTATTTTTAATATTATATTTGTCTGTTATTTATGAGAAATTTTTCACAAATTACATTTTTACAGTTCACCTTTGTTTTTACTATTAGCGAAAATCATAAGAGTCACAATCCTACTAAAAGATCTTTATAAGGAGATAGCAAGGTATTTATATCAAAGTGTAATTCCATGAATTACAAAATGATTTTACATCAATGATGTTATTAGAAAGTATTTAAAACTTAGAAGTTTTTAGAAGAGGTAGAAAGATTGAAATTTATTAGGAATGTATAGTATTTGTACTATTGTTTGTTTTTATATATATATATATATATATATATATATATATATATATATATATATATATATATATATATATATATATATATATATATATATTCAGCCTAATTTTAGATTATTATTGTGCTTCATTTTATGTTATCAGAAATGGTGAGAGTCATAACTCTTACATTCCAGGAAATTGCTTTTATGATAAAGGCTTACCGTATTTCCATAAATTACTAAGTGGTTATACATCTGATGATGTTTAAAATATAAAACTGTAGAAACTTTAAGAAAAGGTAAAAAGATCAAAAATGATCATTTATGAAATGTGATTCGAAATTCCTGTGTCATTACATTACAGATATTAAATAATTAAAGGTATTGAAGAAGCAGCTATTGCAAGGAGATAAAAAACAATCACATGAATTTAAAATTAAATTATGGGGAAAGAAGTAATTACTCAAATTTGTGTGTCAAAATAATAATGTTATATTATGGAATTATAAGCCTCTCCTGTGATTACTTTCAGGCTGGACCGGAGAATCCATTTAAAACACAGCAGCAAAAGGCTGACAAAAATACCCTTTCTGGTTTTGTGGAAGAAGCCCATATCAATGATTTTCACTTCGAGTCCCAACGTCGCACCTTTACTAGCTTTGGTAAAATTTAATTTTCACTTGTTTTATGATGATTATAAATCTTAAAATATCATTGTTCAATTCAGTCAAATGATTACCAAAAGTATTTTCTTTATGTTATGTTAAAGAATTTGATTTAGTGCAAACTATTTTTAATTGGTGAAAGATTATTAAATAAGTGTTACTATATTTTGTTAGTTTTTAATGCATTGTTGTTAATGGGCTGAAATGAAAAATTTATAAAATTATCATTTGAAATTATTTTATTATACAAAGGGATACTATTTTGGTTCAGACACATTATATATTTTTTAACTAAACTCCATGCAAGTATCTCACTAATTTATCAGTTGTTGAAACATTTCTTATTTGTTTGTAGAAATTTAAAATAAATGTTTTTTATAACTTCTTGATTTTTTTTTTTTTTTACATTGTTATAATGTATATAATTATGTATTAAATTTAATTTACTGTCTACTTGTTAGGCATTCCAGTGCAGACTAATATGTTTACTTTTTTATTTTATATGTTAGACCTATTATAACATTTCCTTTAAGTTAAATGTTACATTAATTATTCTATAAAATTTTGACTTTTTCATTCAGTTTAACACAAACATTTCCTGAGATATCTGTGTTTTAAGTGGGAGAAAAAAACTTTCTAAATAGCCCAAAAGCAGAAAGTGCCTAAAACTGTGACGTACATTGCAGAACAAACAAAGTCCTGCAGAACAATTTCTTGAATAAAATTCTCTTTAGCTTTGACCACTTGTTGTTTCCCAGGAATGATTGTTGCTTTAGAAGAGGAACATTCGATACCCTGCATAAATTTCAGCACATTTATCAGTAATCTCCCTCTCCCATATCTTTGCCATTCTGAGGAGGAAATTAATGAATTAGCTTTTGGCTGTAACATTTTTATAAGGTGGGTGTATCAGTTTTTAGCAGACAGCAGAAGAAATCGATCACCATTTTTATCAAGAGGGCTTCTAAAGCAAGCCGTAAAAGAATTAAATTCTGGGATTTCCAATTTCATAAAGTTTATGACTTTTATATTTTCCATTGTCATTTCAGAAGCAATTTGTCAATCGTGGGGTTACATGATTGACAGAATTGTTTCTAAAAGACCTAATGCCTTCAATGGAGACGAAGTTGTTAGAACAAAAGACCATCGAATGTTTGTGTTATCAAATGATGCACCATCTGGGCACTGTCCCTTCGAAAGATTTTTAAGATTTTAATGTTCAGTCCTTCATATCATAGGCATTTTATTAATAATTCATCATCATCGGCATTAAGAAAATTTTGTACTTCAAAAGTGATTGAAAAAATAACGAATCAAGAATGTTTACCTTAGTTTAAAAAATAATGTAGTCTGTGTGTGATCCTGTATTTTAATAAATGAAAATATAGTATTTTTCCGTAAACTTGACTTTTATTTCGCTGCAAAATGCTTGCAGAACATTTGTATAAATTAATAAGTCCTGTTGCAGAACATTTGAAAATATTCTGCTTATGGGCTAAATAGTAGGATTGAAAAATTAGTTGTAGTGATTAAACTGTAACATGACCTGAGTATATTATTGCAAGTGGGTTTAATGTGAAATAATTGGAATACACTTTTGATATTTTTGTATCCCATATCATATCTTTAATAATTTGGCCATTAATAATGACACAAACCATTTATTTACCACCAGCGACTAGATGTTATAATTGATGTAATTTAATTTAATATTTTTTTAAATATATTTCAGGTTATGCAATTGATCCAAGTTTAAATAATGCTGAAGTTACAAAGGATAAACTTGTTGCAAATGAAAGTAACAAAACTTTAGCTGATACAAGTGTTGAAGACAGTATGTATTGTTTTAATAATAACTGCTTTGAAAGCTAATTTAATATCAATTTCATTAAAATTAAAAATGTAATTCTTTGCGATAAATTTAGTTTTGCTAGTTTTCAAATTTCATTAAAAACAATGTTAAAATTCACTAATGGTAAAATTTTTATTAAAACCTATGCATGTTTTGGTGTCACAATGGTACACCTTCATCAGTAGGGGAATTTGCAGAGTTGGTAAAAACCTATTTTGAAGGCAAGTATTTTGATTGCTTTTAGTTTATTTGGATATGAACTGGTACGGTAAAAATAATTTTAATAGCAAAAAATAATTATTGTATCTGTTTATATTATTACTCAACTGAAGTGTTTCTTCAATTAATAAGTAAATACCAAATAGCTAAACTGTTTTTTATATATTTTCTGCTCGATTTTAAGATTTTGTGTTTTCTAACAATGTTTAAATATTTTATCAAATCAAATTTGGAAAATGGCAGAAAATAAATTAAATTGCATATTAAACTAAGCATTTAAAAACTAATTCATATTAATCGTTTTAAAAAAATCATTTTTTTAAACATTCATATTAAGATCAGATCATAATGTTTTTATGATATTACCATAAAATGTTCTCATCTTCGAGGTTGATAATGCTATAAATAAGATGAAATGATGTTGTTTTTTAGTCATAGTTTTTTTATGTTGGTAAAACTATATTAAACTGTTATAATTTTAAGCTTTTAATGATTTTTCTATCTTTTTTCATGATTTCTGCAATGCATATGAACTAATAAGTTTATCTGATCCTAGAAAGTTTTAAAATAAATTTTAGTTTGAATAAATTAGCATGTTTATATATATGGATTACTTGTCTAATCTTGTATTTGTGGAAAATGTATATTATCTGGAGAGTGCACTTTTTTACAGTGCAATAATATGTAAATGTATAATTAATTTTGATATTTTTATTTCAATAGAAGTTACAGTCTTTGATAAAACGAAAGCTAGAGATGGTGACAAAAGAAAACGGGTAAAAAATGCTGATGCCTCAGATATTGATGGATTCCTTGGTCCATGGGGTGGATATGTTAATGAGAAAAGAGTTCTTAAACCTTCTGAAGTAATTTTAACTTCTGCATTGTTTTTTATTCATAAATTTTTAAAAATACTGAAAACAGGGATGCAGAAAATTCTTTAAATTTAATACTTCTCCAGAATGCAGTTTTTTTGGTTTGAAATAGCTCTCAAAATTATAGCACTTTTTTTCCAGTTAAAATATTTCTAGAAAGTAAAATTTGTATATTGTTAAAATATTCTGATAATAATTTTTTCTTTAACAAAGAATAAAAAAATTTATCTGATTTTAAACAACTTGAATAAGCTAGCATATGTTGTTCTAAATAATAGAAATTAAAATATATTGAAATAGTAATAATTTATTAAACTAAATTTAAGATCTCACTCATAAACATACATCAGAACATTACTTTTGAAAAGTAAGGAGTAAATGTACTTTAAGCAAAAGTAACCAAGTAAAAAGTTTTGGTTTTAAAAAGTAATGAGGAAAAAGTACAAGTATATAACAAAAAAGTAACAATTCCAAAGTACATTTCAAGGCAATCAAAAATTCAAATTAACATAAATTTTTATTAAAAAATGCTACGAAAAGTTTTTTTTTAATTTGAAATTCATTAAACTTTAATTTAAATTTATAGAACTTTAAAATGTTACAAAATTCATTGAAATAATAAATGTTAAAAATATCCAAAAACTAAACCCTAAATCAAGATTTAATGTTGCATCTTCGGAAATTTTCTTTCAAATTAGTAGTGACTTTTGCAAAAGAGTTATTTATTGAGTATTCAAAAGAGCCGTCCTCTCCCTTTTAAGAAATTGCAATCCTTAATTGTGTTTGGAAAAAAAGTAAGCTAGAATATAAAATGCATTAAATTTAAAAAAAAAATAATTAAAAAAAGTTTGAAAGTTTTTTTGATGTGTAAAATTTTAGAAGAAAATAACGATTTTTTTTAATTTATTTTTTTTATGGCATTTTCATTGCAAATACTTGTGCTTTTTCCCCACAAAAGTTAGGCATTGCCATGTATGCTCATAAACTTAAATTTAAAGTAATAATAAACAAATTAGCATAACAGAAAATATTCTTTTTCTTTTTAGACAGTAAGTTTATATGATGAGTCTATGATATTAAAATATGTGTTAAAATAAACTTTAATGTTTATTTTTTATATTATTTTTATCAAATTTTATAGAGAGGCACATTTTTTTACAATAAAACTTTTTTAGCAATTTTAATTTTCAAGTAAGACCAAAAGGTTTGTCTAATACTGCTTAAATTTCCTCTGAACCTTCTTCATGCAATCAGACATAATCTTCACCCCTGTACAAAAATTGTTGTGTTATTAAAATTATTGGAAAAATATTTAATTATATTAGTTTTTAGTTGAAAGTTTCATTATATATTCCATATATATTGACTTGAAAATCAATTAAAATTTTCAATTAATCAATTTTCAAAAAGAAACCTGGTTAAAATTGGCATTTTCTCTTTTCTGTATGTATTTTACTAGTCAAATTTAATTTTAATGTGTTAGTTCATTCTTTTATAATTTTATCATTTTACCCAACAATAAAAGTATCTCATGAAAAGCATTATTCAAAAAACTACATCATTTATAAAACTACATCAGATGTACATCAGTGATTTTTTAATATTTTTAGAACTTGTGTATCTTGGGCAGATTCAGTTTAATCTAAATTTTATTCTGCAGCAATTTTTAATTATTTTGATAATGTATTAAAAATTATTCATAATTTTGTTAAAATCTATGAAAATTAATGTGCTTGTGCAAATATATATATAGATATTTCAGTTTTATGTCAATAGCTACCTTTTTCTTCATTGTTCTACAATAAGATGTATATAGAATTTTAGCACAAAATGTTAAATTTTCTTTAAGAATAGCAAGATAGTTATTCTTAAATATATAAAAGAAAGAAAAAAAGTTGGAGGATGCAATTTGCTAAAAACTACAACGTATTTTCCAGATTCGTTTCTTATTATTCCAGTGTTGGTACAAGTACTATAAAAGCTGGGTTTTTAATAAGTCAGACAACTCAACTGTTTTTAATTTATTAAATGCAAGACTATACATAATAAATCTGCAAATTTGAGATGTGTGAAAATTCTAAACATTTGAGTGCCAAAAATATAAATTTTTAATATTTCAGAAATAAATGACATGCCTAAAGAAATTTAATCATCACTTATTAAAAATTGATAATAAAAAGGGGGAAATATAACAGATATCAATAAAAACTATAAAATTTGCTTAGAAAAAAAATAAAAACTGAAACTACAAAATGGAAAAAAAGCATGAGAGAAATCTAGAAAACAACATAATTTGCTCTTATTATTTATTGCCCCAATTTCCGGGGTTGCATATTCTAATATTTGCTTGAAAAATGCTGCACCATAATCAAAATCACTGCTTATTTTTTCATTTTGCTTCAATGTTGTGAATGCCTGTTTAAGAGCCTGTAAAGTCTGGGATACTGAGCATATGTCATCCACATAGGCCAAAATAGGAACTGACTTATTAAAAATAGTTCGCCTAGTATTGATATTGAATCTCAAAATTACTTTTTTGGCGTGCTATGTTAAAACGTTAAAACAGAGACAAGCCAGTGCATTCCCATGCATCTTAGTTTCTGTTATAATAGTTAATAAAAGAAATTTTTTCCGTGGATTTCTGAAAAATCTGGTAATTTAAACTTTCTGCAGGCATGAGATTCTTTTGACTTTTGCTGATTTTCAGATTTTGTAAACTTTATACCTTGTTTCTTAATGTTTCTGCATTATTTTGTTATTTTACTTTATTACTATTTTATTTCCTTTAATCATAATTTGTATATAAAGCTTAACAGTTTGTTAGACTGTCAATCTTTACAGATAGTAAAAAATAATGTAAATAATTCAAATGTTTTCTTTTTGTGTTAAATAAATTCACACGCTTTTTTTAGTTAATTTTTCATGATGTTTTTTTTTTTCCACTCCCATGCCTGGCTTTATCAGTTAGTCAAATTCCAGGTGGAGACGCTTTTACTATATTCTTATTATTCTAGAGAAATTTCTCGATTTGAAAGCCATTTTCTCTAGAATCTCGAAGTCTTCAGGTTTTTATTTAGAGTTTCAAAAATTTCTTAATAAATGAAATTTTGATTTGTAAAAAAGAAATTTTATGAGAATAACCACAACTTAAAATTAAACAGCTTAAATATTATTATATTTCACATGAATAGGTGTCATTTCTGAAACAAGATATATGTAAAATCAGTCTAATTTTCAATTTTGGCATGTTGTTAGTTTTATTTCATAGGTTAAGATCAAAAATCTAAACAATTTATGTAGTTTTAATTAAAATGTTCCTAATTAAAAAAATCACTACAGAATGTATTTATAAATTTGTTTAATTGTTTTTTTTTCCCCATGTAATATATATTTCTATGAATCTCATTTTATTCGAATCAAAAATGAAAATATTTAAATATTTTAATTTTTAAAATTAATGCCTTGTAACTTACAACATTCACGTTCTCAAATAACAATAATGCTGATTAGTTGAACTGAATCGCTTGCTAACTTATTCACTTTATTTTATATGTAGGAAGAGCAAGAAGAATTGGATGAGATCTTAGCAAAGCGCCAGAAACGTGGGAAAGTTACAGAAGACAAAACAATGGATGAAAAATCCATTTTGCATAGTAAGGGTTCTCTTTCTCGAAACCATTTATCGTAAATCTTTATTACAGTTACAACTTTTCTCTTATTTTCATTAGTTTGTAATTTTATTTCTGATAATACTTATATATTCAGAACCAACTTGCTTTTCCTACCAAAAATTCGTTATTCTTGCAGCACTATGAGTAGAAAATAAATATCTCTAAATAAGAAGTGTTGCATGTCGCGAACATCAAAATCCTAATGATCTATATTTCTAAAGGTTTTCTTTCTTTTCCCTTCTTATAAGTTTTCTTTCATCATTGGATAGTTTTGTCTCTGTTGTTACTAATTCTAGGTAATTTTCTCTTACAAAAGGATAATGCCTTACAGTAAAAACACCATAGTAATTTTGTTAGCTAAAGTGTAAATAACTCTTAAAAATATAGTAAACAATGCATTGTAATTCAAGTATTAAAAAAAACACCTATTTCACTCTTTTTCTCTTAGAATATTAAAGTTTTATTTAAATTCTAATATGTCACTAATGAATGAATCACTCTATTATTTGATCAAATACATTTTAATATATTTTTTGCTTTATTCCTAACTATTTCTTTCTTTTAAAAATCTTTTTTTCTAGTAATTAATGTAGACAAAAGTATATTTGATTAAATATTTTACATTTATTTAACGAAAACTTCAGTTTAAGTTTAATGGAACTAATTCAGTTTGAGTTTTTATTATTATTATTATTTATTGTGTTCTCATTTCAGTATTATTTATTTTCAGTTAAAGATGCCTATGATTACCAAGGACGATCATTTTTGCATGTACCACAAGATGTTGGAGTTAATCTCAAATCAGATGATCCGCCTGAAAAATGTTTCATACCAAAAAAACTTCTGCATACATGGACTGCTCATTCAAAAGGAATTTCAACTATCAAATTTTTTCCCAAGACAGCTCACTTATTATTATCATGCAGTATGGATTGCAGAGTTAAAGTATGTTTTTATTTTAATTATTGCTTTGCAATTTTTGAACATATTTTTTGTAACCTTGATAAACTGATAACTTGCAAAACAAGGATTTAACTTCACTTTTTAACTACTTTAAAAATGAAAAACATAAAATAAATTTATAATTAATGATATAGTAGTCCAAGCTGAATTTTAACAAGTAATAGAGAGGATTTTGATTTTAAAAAAAAAAAATTTCGTAATAGTTTTTTAGTACAATCTTGATTTTGCATTTACTTTAATACTAATTGATTTCTAATCTTCAATCGAATTTCCTTGTTTAAAAATTTCGTGGTTATAATTATGTCCATTGAAAGAAAATATGATGGATACCTCAAAAATAGTCTCTTTCTTTTATTTTTCAAAACTTGTTTAAAATTTATTTATAGATAAGTTATTAATTGTTTTCAATTCACTTCATTCTATTTAATATTAACTAAATTTGTGTCTTCAATGTTTGTTTGTTTTTTCTTGTTACTGTTAGATTTCCATGTTTCAGGGAAATTGTAAGGATAGTTTACTCTTCTACTACATGTGTATATAAAACTGGTTGTATTTTGAGTAATTCTCTGCCAGTTTGTCTTGTCAATTCTATGATATGTTTTTTAAGTTTTATAACACAAAATATTTACTACTTTTTATGAAATTATTATGGTTTTTTAATTTTATATTATGTGTAACTATATGAAGTTTGTACT
Organism: Parasteatoda lunata; assembly: GCA_949128135.1. Taxonomy (NCBI): domain Eukaryota; kingdom Metazoa; phylum Arthropoda; class Arachnida; order Araneae; family Theridiidae; genus Parasteatoda; species Parasteatoda lunata. The sequence goes on from OX421975.1 coordinate 49,318,832, forward strand.
TACTATAACAAGTAATTGATGTTATTTGATGCTTGTTGGTTTTCTTTTGAAAAAAAAAAAAACAGCAATGCTACAAATGGCTCACAAAAGAAAAATTAAAGTCATTTGCAAAGCTTACTTGATAAAAAAAAAATCAACAATATTTGCTTAAAAATTTTAATTAATTTTTTTTAAAAAAAATGCATGTTTTATAGATATTTGACCAAGATTTTGCATGGTTATAAAGTTTGTTTCTATGTATGTATATATACGTAGAAACATTTAGTTATATATATATGTTATAGTTATATGTATATATTATAGTTATATGTATATACATAGTTCTGATCTATCAAAATACTCTAAATGTTGACTTATAAAATTGCCCAGTAGTCAATAAATATGTTTTATATGTTTTTATGTACAATATCTTTTGATGGATTTAATTGTAGGTTTAAATCATACATTGCATTTTTCCTTTTTTTTTTTTTTTTGGTACAGTAGCTCTACAATTTAAACAAGTAAATAATGATAATTTTATATTTAAATTTATAAACAAAATATGCTTATTTTTTGGGAGACAGGTGTGCTCAAAAGCTTTTAAATTTTTCTTAATATTCTTAGTTATTTGAAGTATATAATGAAAGACGATGTATACGATCCTACCTTGGTCATAAGCAAGCAGTTCGTGATATATGCTTCAACAATAATGGAACTCAGTTTTTATCTGCTGGCTATGATAGATATGTCAAATTATGGGACACAGAAACAGGCAAGTAGATTTTTATAACTTTTTTTATTCTTTTTTTAAGTTATATAAATTATTGATAATTTACTTACTTTTGTAAATTCCTATTAGTTTTATTTGATTGATTAATTTGATTTTTCAGGAAAATGTCTTGGACAGTTTTCTAATAGGAAAATTCCATATTGTGTCAAATTCAATCCAGATGATGATAAACAACATCTCTTTGTTGCTGGAACATCTGATAAAAAAATTGTTTGTGTAAGTTTTCAATTTGTTTTAAATGTATTGCTTATTAACTTGGTTGTATTTTTAATGGCTGCTATGTATCATTGTTTTTAATTTTTACTAGAATTTTTTAATTTTTATTTGGAATTGCTTTTTAATAAATTTTTTTAACAGTCTACTTTTAAACTTAGTATCTTTTTTGCATTTTTATGTATGTAAGTCTAGTACAGACAACAACTTTATCTACTCAAAATGAAATCAGGATAAATTTACATTCAGTTGATTGATTTTTGAGCATATAATACCTATATTATTTCCTAAATAATATATATATATATGAACAAAATCAGAAAATATGGGGAAATAATCAAAGTGGCTTGCTCAGTGTATTATAAATTGCTGAAAACTGTCAATGCTACTATTCATAGTTACAACTATTGATGAATAAACTCATTGTAACTACTGACTCCACATCTATTTCATAGCCTACTCAAAAAATGTAGAAAGAAGTCCCGGTCTTCGAATGTGTAATTAACATGGGAATCTGCTTGGTGGGGTACGGTATACCAGAAAATCAACTTACAGCGTAAGCAACGCACTCATATTTAGAATAGCGTTATATGTACTAAGATCCAACTCATGTGCATAAAAAGTAAAGTGACAGTCAGGAAGTACATCACCTGTAAACCAGTTGTTGGACAATCGCCATTCTATTCTATTTTTCTATGTCAAAATGCTTTAGCAAATTTAATCAGCATAGATGTTTTAAACGTATTCTCAACGAGATACTTATTTAATAGTACAGTACTGTTTATGAATAGTGTAAAAATGCAGAACAAACCACCAAAGAATTTATTTAACAAATGCCAGCCATTGACTATTAGGTCATTAGACTTCTAGCTCTTCTGTACTTCTTAACAATACAGTCAAAGACTTTTAGCGCAGAGCACGTGTCCAAATGTGCAGCAGTCATGGTTTGTTACATAAAAGACAATCTGATGAAGTAGTCAGCTTGAGGCAAAATAAATGAGAACATAGACAATCACGTCCGGTCAAAAGTCTAAACATGGCTACCGCAGTAGCACATGGTGAATTCGGAACACTGTGAGTTCCACAGAGCAACCAACAATAATCAAAAAGAGAAAACGTTTCTTCTTCAACGCAACCCGAGGAGAGGAGGGTGCAAACCCATTTCAAGAACCTCTAAATGATGTTTTTTCCTTTATACACGGGGACCGCAAAACTTAACCTTCGGGGGTTAGTTTACATTATGCCTATAGAAGCCCTATGGCCTGCTAACCCTTTGATATAACAAAGAAGGAAGGTCTTTCATTCAGTCAAAGTTCTTTTTTTTTTTTTTCCTAGATGCTATTACTCTTTTTGTTTTCCTTGAATGATAAAACCAACTTTCAACTATACAATTTTTATTAATAATATATTGTAAGATTTTTCTGTAGGTGCTATTCAACTTTGTAGTTTTTTTAAATAATATGGTAATATTTGCTTTACCACTTAGTACAACTTGCTAATTAGTGTTTTTATATAATTTATTGCTTAAAAATGTGATATATCTTTTAAAAAATCGGTAAGAATAAATTTTTTAAGAAAACTGTACGTTTGCAGAACTTGATAGTTTTTAGTTTTATATTTCTGTTCTAAAAAAGATTTATCAATCAAAAATTTTTTATACTAATTTAATATGTTTCAGTTATAAATTGTTGGATAGAATTTAGTTATAAGTTATGTGAAAACAAAGCAATTTTGATGCATTTTAAATTAAAATTGTGTATGTTTTAATAAAAAAATGTGTTTCCTTTACTATGTTAAGAAACCAACTTAAAATAATGTTTCTCACATGAATAGATAGTACTTTAAATAATGTTTTACTAATGTTTTTGTGAAGCATATATATATATATTCATAAATAGCTTAATATTATTGTCCTCTATTAAAACAGTTTAATTACTGTTTTACTAACTAAACTTTTGGTTTTTATTCCTCATGAATGATAAAAGATAAAAAGAAAGGCAATTAAAATTTTGTATCAAACTTTTACTTCTTTTCCTTTAAAATCTATAGTTTATAATTTCCTGCTTACTCATTGTTATTAATTTTTATGTAGTGGGACATAAATTCTAATGAAGTAGTCCAGGAATATGATCGGCATTTAGGTGCTGTTAACACCATTACTTTTGTTGATGAGAATAGAAGGTTTGTCTCAACATCTGACGACAAAAGTTTGAGAGTGTGGGAATGGGATATTCCAGTGGATATGAAATATATTGCCGATCCAACAATGCACTCTATGCCAGCTGTTACATTATCTCCTAATGGTATGTATTAAACTGCTTTGAAGAGAATTGTGTCATTCCATTAACAAATATTACATATTCCCTAATATTATTTTCAACTCAAATTTGTATTTAATTCTTTTATCCTTTGCTTAATAGTTATATTTATTAAATCTTTTTCTCAGTAATAACACTTGTAATGTAAATTTGCTACACTTAAAATAGATATCTACCTCATGATAAATATGACACTGCATATGTATTTTATAAAACATTATTATTATGTTAACATAAGTTAAGTTAGCCAATTGTAAAAGCCAATGACCTTGTCGCTTTTTTTAGAAAACTTTTCTGAGCAGTCCATTTTGTTTAACTGTGCAAGAACTGTTAAAACTTAGAAATTTGGAATTACTAAGGTGTATAGGAAAGTGTATAGAGATTTAGACGGAGTAAAAAAAATGACCATTTTACAATTAGTTCTGCAATTATTAACTGTTAAATTTGATGTTTAAAATACCATGTCGGCAACTCTAAAAGCTGCAGAAATGCATCTACATAGTTAAAATTTGACATAGTTTTTTTTTTTTTTTTTTTAACTTTTGTTTCAAATTTTAAAATTCATGTTTGAAATTTTTACTGCTTAATGTAAACTATTTAAAATTATATTTTAACTTGAATTGTTAAATTTCAATACTTTTTTAGAGCCATAAAAATTTAAAAGCTCAGTAAAGAAAAAGCAAAAATTTTTAAGTTGATTACATACTTGTTTACTTCATTAAGTTGTTTGTTAAAATGATTTGCTGTAAATGATTGCAAAATTGAAAATTAACTCATTGATGCCTCTTGTATAATAGATTAAGTACCATGGACTAGATATTAACATGTTTTTTTTTTTTTTTTTTTTTCATTCATTATTTGATATTTGGCACATTTTTAGAACCACCTTTCACAAACAATTAAAGGCAGTTATAAAAATATATCAATATACATTGTTTATTAGTATTGATTTCTATTCAATTTTATCAAACTCCTGGTGCATAGCCTTTTTCCTTCTTTTCGAATAATTTTAGATTTTAACTTTTGTTATATTTGTTATATTGTATGACAGCTCTTAACTGTATTAATTTTTAAAGAAAACATAATAAAAGTTTTCCTACAATTTTTTTCTTCTTATAATTTCTCAATTGGGAAAAAAACACTGAAGGAAATCAGACCACCATGAATAACTTTTGATCTAATGATCAAATATTCACATTCTGAGGCTCAATCTTAACGTACTTCTTTCTCTTTTTTTTTTTTTTTTTTTTGGTTGAAGGATTTAGATTTTTGAAAAATAGGTTCCCAATAGTTTGATCAAGAGATGGATACAAAGTTTGAACCTCTATTGTGAATTTTACTTTTTGCATATTTCACCATATCTTGAGAACTTTTTAAGCAAATTTAAAAAATTTTACACACAATTATAAAATTTGTTATCCAAAGTTAATTTCATGCAAAGCTTAACTTTTAGTAAATATTTACTATTGTGTTTAATAATAGTGGAAAAGTTTTGAATTGTAAGGTATTGCAAAGTATTTGTTGCCTAATGTTAATGAGTGTAATTTTGCATGGCAAAATTCAAAATTTGAGCAAAATCTCTTTAATGGTTCCTAAGATATCAAATTTCAAAAGAGTCATATTTTTATGAGCAGTATAGATGCATTAAAATGTTAATCTCTGTGTTCAATGCATATTAATGTAATGTAATGTAATGTAAAAAAAATAATAAATCAATCAAAGACTCGTTGCTGTAATATCTCTATGGAAACAGTTTATTTTCTTATTAAGGTTACACAAAAATTAATATTAAATTAATCTAACCTAAAATTAGCTCACAATTTACTGCAACAGATAACACTCTAAAAATAAATAAAATATTTGTCAGATTACTCTAGTTTTGTTCTATCTTGACAAATATATATTTTTTTATATGCATAAATATCATTCATTATACTTTTATAAACCTAATCACTGAAACTAGTCAATTTAATAAAGGATTTGTTCTACTTTATAACATGATATTATTAAATTTTTTTAGGAAAATGGCTTGCTTGTCAGTCCATGGATAACAAAATAATGGTTTTCTCTGCTCTGAACAGATTTAAACTAAACAGAAAGAAAACATTTACTGGTCATATGGTAAGAAATGCCAAATATAAATTTTTCAAAGATGTTAACTATAACTGAGACTGATCAAGTGTGATATCTTCATTTTAAGCACTATCATTTTGAGCAATATCATTTTTTAAAGATAAGACTATTATTATTTCTGTTTTATATATGTTATTACACAAGTATGAAGTTGTTTTAATATTTTAAAATCAAAATATTTGACTAATTAATTTTAGTATAGAAAATGTTTTTATTTGTTTAACTCATTAAATTTACTACATTTATAAAAATATTTATTAATCTTAGTTTTTAAAGGTCAGGAAGCTACAAGAGAGCAGAATTTCTTGGAGTTACGACAGAGTTTTGTAATCAAAATATTTTAGAATCGAAAGAAACATAACAAATGTTTGCTTTTATGAAATTTCATCAATACAGCTAAACAATTTTTAATTTAATATTATCTAATAATAAATAAAGTGGTTATACTATTTTAATGCATATACTGTATTATATAAACTAAAATAGTATTTCATATCTGTATAATATTTTTTTTAGCAAAACAAAACACATTCAGAGTTCTATAATAAATTCTGTTTTTTATTTAACAAATTCTGTTCTTCATTTAATAATTTTTGTTTTTGTAGTATTAGTAGTAGCTTTTTATTACCATAAAGGAAAAACTTATTTCCTTGATCTGGATATTTATAAACTACTTGTTTTTAACATAATTTTTAAAAATATAAAATGTTCTTTGGATTTTGAGACAATGTTTCAGGTCCTCAACGTCATGGTTCTTACTATCCTCATGAATTTTAACTTTTTTCCTAAATCAGAACGCTGCTAAAGTGTAAATGAAAATGTTCGTGGAAAAGTGAAAAGTTTCAGCTATTTCTTTTTAGATTTCTGCTGATAAAAATACTTGTTTATTAATACTTTTCTGCTATTTGACTCCAATAATAAACTTGACCATAATTTTTTTTCCCTTCAGGTGGCTGGATATGCATGTGGTTTGGATTTTGCGCCTGATATGAGGTAAATTATTTATTAATATATAATGCATAATTTTCACTGTTTTAATCTTTAGAAATTTTCTTTTTTTTTATTCCACTTTTCTACGCTCTGTTTTAGTTTAATTGCGAAATTAAACCTGTTCTTGAATGACTTCTATTTACAGCAAATGTTTTTAACTTATTTATGTTATTCTAAGTCATTTATTTTATTTAAATAATAGTGTGTGTCTTTAAAGGAATGTTAGTTTTTAATTGCTATTATCCGTTATGGAGCACATGTGTTATATGACTAGTTTTCTTTGACTAATGTTAATATGAGTGGGTAAATGTATAATTTTTAATACAAATAAATCAAAAAATATGTTTGCTATTTTTAAATAACTTCAATAACAAAATGTATATTTCTGTGCTGCTGCTGTTATTCGTTTTTAAAAAATATTTATTAATTTATATTTTTTAAAATATAAATTAATAAATATTTTTTATTTTATATTTATTATTTTATTTTAAATTTTATTTCTGTATTCTGTAGTTTAATTTTTTGATATTAAAATTTTATTTGTTTTATTTAAATAAAAACAAATCAATATTACAGGATTTTAGGCAGCTGTATCACATAATAATATATCATAATCGGGGGATAAAACACTGTTAATCTGACTGAAAAATATAAAATCTTTAACAGAAATTATTCAGGAAACTAAAGTTTTTCGTTTTTAAATTGTATCATTAAATAAATGTATTTTATGAACTTATTACAGATCTATGACATAATAAAATCCAATTACAATTTTAAAAATTCCATCAACCTCCTTTTTCTGATTCACCACTTTGAAAAGAAAACCTTTTTCTATTAAGTATTTACATTTCTCTCATAGAATTAGTATTAATTCAAATATCAAGCATGTAAAACTTCAAATCAAATATCAAAAATGTAAAACTATATCCATTCTTTGTTGGGAGTAAAATAATTAATGATGTGGCAACTTTAGAACTAGGTTCATTCCATAGAGAATTTTGACTTGCTATTTACCTTATCTATAAATATTAAAAAAAGAAGCGTTTTACAAAATTAATAAAATATTTTAGAATAATTTTGCTGATTAAGTGCAGAATGCGTAGAAAAATATCTCAATTTTATTCTTTATAATAATTGAATTTTCATTCATTTCTAAATAATCCAACAATCTTCGATTTTTTTTTAAATCTTTTTTGTCTTTGATATTAGTAAATTTTGATTCCTTGTTCAGACACTTAAATTTTGGGTCTAAATTGATTTTTATAATATAGTTTGAAATGTCAGAGTTGAAAAGAAAACAAATATATAAATTTGAAACATTAGTAATATCCTCTCCTGTATCAAGATCACAATAAATAAATAAAAAGTTTCTATGTATTGAATTAGAATTATTTAACTAGGTATGGGTATGAATTATTGGATAAGAATAGAAAATATTGCACATTTTCCATATCCATGACTTGTCAAGTGTTAGCTATAGTTACATCACATGTTTTCACAATAAACAGACATATTATTCAAAAATTTTAGCCCCACCCTCTAGATCAAATTCTAAACAACTCCTTAGATAAAAATGCCATGTTATTGGAGTTAGAATTATTCCTCAAATGAAAACACTCTTGCAATTTAGTTGTTGCATGTTTGGTATTGATGAAACCTAAGACTGAAAAACTCTAAAAATTTCCATTATTTACTGTATTCATTGTATACTGCTCCATGTTTTTTATTATTATTATAATTATAAACTAATTTCATTTCACATGTTTAAAATGCTATTTGTTTTTATATTTATTTAGAGATATTTTACTAAATTTTATTGTGTGTTAATAAATATATTTCCTTTGTAGTTATATTGTGTCGGGTGATGCTGATGGCAAGGTCTATATTTGGGACTGGAAGACTACAAAACTCTTCAGCAAGTTCAAAGCACATGATAATGTTTGTAGCACAGTCATTTGGCATCCACATGAAACATCAAAAGTCATATCAGCTGGATGGGATGGGACAATGAAATTATGGGATTAAAATTTTTATACAGCATTGTACAAATCAAATGTAAATAAATTTTTATTGAAGTTTTATATTAATTTTTTTTTCCATTGAACAAACATGACTTATTTACATGATCCAAAGATGCAAAACTTATACCTAGGCTTTTTTTTTAAATAAAAAAAGAACTGTTAATAAATTAAATGGAATATTTATGGATTAATCCTTTTTAACTGTGGGCCCCAAGCGTATTTTGGGACATGATCTATTTGCTTTTTACTGTGTTTGGCTGCTAATAATATTTTACTTTTTACAAGAATCAAATGATTTAAAGGTTTCATATCTTGAAATGAATGGAACATCTCTTATCATTTGGCCCTTAACCCACTGGTGGTTTAGCAAATGGGGGAAATTGGGAGAATGTTTCTCCCCTATACATTATTTCCCTATCTAATAAAATAGGAAAACCGGTTTTGCTATGCGGAGAAGACTGCAGGTTAAATTACGACTTTTTACGTGCAGAACCGTCGGTGGGTTAAGTTGTATAAAATGAACCTCATCTAATGTAGACACATGTAGAATTTGAACGGCATATTTGGTATGTCTGAATGTAATATCAGTATATAAGGTATCTTGATCTTTAAGATTTTAATGATGAATCATCAGAGAAGGATTAAAACCGTTAGGTTCTATAAAAATTCTTATGCAAAACTTTTGTACTTTTTAGATACTTAAATATATATATTGCCCTTGTTTATTTCTTGTGAAGTTTTACCATCCAGTATTTTCTTAAGTTAAATACTATAATATTTCAGTAGCTGAGATTTTACACTTTTTTTGTGGTGGTGAAAATAAGGAAATTTCTAAATTTTTTTACTTAAACAAATAAAAATTCTGAAAAAGGCCCTTTATTTTTCTCTAACTGTAAAAATTACTTTTTCTTTAGGGATACATAATAAAATTGAGCTTTAAAGAAACCTTTTTTTAAAAGCAACTTTTTTTTGTTATATATGTAATTAGCTGCAGAAATATGTAGAATGTTTCAAAAAATGTATAGGTATCTTTAAAAAAAAAGTTTATAATTTCTTCAGAAAAGTGGAAACGAACTTTTTTAACTAGAAAAATTATGCTATAAAGTTAATTTTATAATAAATAATATAAGATAAATTAAAATGTGAATTCATTTGAGAAAAATTTTGTTTGAGATGTGAGTTTGACTAAAAGGTTAATTTGAAAAATGTAGCTGTAAGAAGTTGTGAAAAAATTCAAACTTTGATCAAGATACATGACATTTTGTCCACTATTTTGAATTCACATACACTTATTCCAGTACAACTAAATAAACATACTTTTACTTCAATCAATATGCAGGAATTCTATATTATTTCTAGTTGTATGTTAGTCATATTGAAGTATGTGTTTTTTAGTGTCAATGTTTTTTATTATTGCTTCAATCTGAGTATTCTTTTCTTTTATAAAACTGACTTTACTTCTTTTAACTCAAATTCTTGTATTTATTCTATTTGGTTGTTAACGTCACACCAGAGCTACACTAACGTGCTATAAGCGACGATTTGGAATTAATCCTTTATGATAATCCAAAAAGAATTACCAGCTAAAACCCACACATCACTCATTTAATTAACGTCAAATTAAGTACATCCTCTATCTGTTGGGAAGTACATCCTAGTGTTACATCGTTTTCTATCACCTCTTTAATTTTTGCCCATGAGCAAGCATTTGACAGTATTAACAGGAAAAATGTATAAAGCCATTACTGGTTACGCTCATACAGCTGGTTGGAGAACTCTGCGTAGTTAGATTGATACTAATGGCTGACAAAACAACCGGCGTATGTACGCAGCAAGGTTCACGTTAAATCTCGTAGGTTGTGGTGAGGAAGTTTGGAGAGAAGGTACTAGCTCAAGCGCCGTCCACGTCGTTTGTCCCGGGTCAAAATTACGTGGCCTTCCCATGGCCATTAAAAGATAGAGCCTGAAAATGTGATTAGTGGCTTGCTCATGGTTGCAAAACTAATAAAACTTTGAAAATAATAAAGAAAAACATCAAGGCCAGTATAAATATATGTAGAAGAGCTGGTACATCTAAGTTTTATAAAAATGTTGAGCAAAGTGATTCCTTATCAGATGTGCTGTTCAATATTGCCTTGCATTTGGGCAATCCCACCAATCGACCAACAAGGAAGTAAACGCAGAAAGTTAACACGAATCTGTTCACATACGGACGATATAGTAATTATTGCTTGGACATGTGGTGGAATAATATAACTAATAAAAGAACTTATAGGAAAAATTGATGAAATAGTTCTAGAGATTAATGAAATGTATCATTATATCAAAGTTGTAGGAGAGAAGACAAATACAAGATCAAAAAATTTATGATGCAATTTTTAAGGGTACAAGTACCTTTACTTATCTTAGAAACGAAATAAACAATAAATGGGAAATTCATAACTGCATAAATAAACAGATACAAATAAAGCCTTATTTGCATATAGATTGCGTATAATAGATTACTAAATTATTAAATTTTACTGAATCAATAATTAATTGCGGATAGATTACTTAAAAGTAAATTAATAACAAGAAAATTGATAATACAGACGTAAAAAGGCTAATAGTAACTTATGAATCTGAAACGTGGGTATTATCCAACAAAGATGTTAAGAAATTTTGAATTATGAAGCTTTTAATAAAAAAATAGTAACACGGAGAAAAAGATACAACCAAGAAACAGAAAAAATAATTAAAAGGGAAAACATCATAAAAAAGCTAAAAGAATGCAATGAAGCTAAAAATATTAGAAAAGTTAAGTGATGGGATAGGTTTGAGAGGAAGCAGACATGCCAAACAAAATCATGAAATTGAAGTTATTGGAAAAGATGAAAACCAAGGTTAAATAAATATAAAGGAAAATAAGAAATAACTCTAAAAAGATATCTGGGGGAAGAATAATGCGGAATTCTTTTGTAGAAAAAGCACTGACCCACCAGAAACTGTTTAGCTGGAAACGAAGAAGAAATATATTTAAAAATTAACAAAAATTTACCTTAAATATTAGCAACTCTTTAACAAATTCATTTAAAATTTCCCAAAATGAATGGCTAATTACCCGAAAATCACAGGTGTATTACTTCTTTCAAAACTCCCATTTTGTTCTTTTTTACATTTCTAGCAATACAGAGGACCATAGGAAGGAATATTTACCATCTGCAATCGAAATAGGCAACAGGTAGAGTAGAGCAGAACTCTCTACATATGGCAAAACTTCGCATGCTTTCACCAGTAGCGTGTGATAGAGAGTCGTTGAAAAGGAAGTACGTTAGTTTCTATCTGAATTTTCAAACAGATTAAAAAATTATAACTCAAGAAACTATATGGAACTGATTGCTGTATTGAACATAGTTTTAGAAAAAAGCGCCGTGGAAATTTTAAAAAAAAATTGTCAATCAAATAATTTTAGACTGATTTTTTCAATTATTGCGTAAAATAAAGATTGATAATTTCATAAAATTTTATTAAACATCGGAATAGCATGTAAAAAATAATTTTAAAAACCATAAAAGCGATTGAAATTATAACATTGTAAGATATCTTGTTAAAATTTTAATTAATTCTAGGTTTATGAAAAAATTTAAAAAGCTAAGGTCTATATATAGTAAAAAATGATACAAGTGATACTTGTCGAAGTTAAAACATACATTTTTTAAGTATGTTTGTTATTTAATGTGCGTTTGTTATATAATGTGGGTTTGTTACATAATGTGGGATTGTTGTTGAATGTGCGTTTGTTATTTAATGTGTGTCTGCTATTTAATGTGCGTTTGTTATTTAATGCGAAATGTTTGATAAGTTAAGTTTGTGACCTTTTTAAAGCTGCGTTCGGAGACACATTAACCCTTTTATCCGCAACTAGCAATGTCACAACTCTTCTTGGAGTACTCTTTCCTCGAGAATAGGGTCGGCTTTGGCTTTGAATTATTTCCAATGTAATATCTGTTGTCGGAGATAGAAAACTTTACTCATGGTTGGCGAACGTAGAAAGTAGGCTGGTTCTTTTGTACAAAAATAAAATTAAAAGCATGACAATTAAGTGCACTCATGATTTATTATTTTCCTGTGGTCAAAGGACCATTCTGACGGTAGGCGAAAAATTTACATACCAATAAAAACTTGATGGGCGAATTTTTCACTAGTGAAAATATTTCACCAATAATGCTCTCATTTGTAGGAAAATGGCCCCTTAATCCAACCAGGGTTGAGGATGAAGATAACAACTTAGTAAAATTGCAAATCCTATTTAATGAAGTAGTACTTTAAGTCGCACTAGAGCTGCGCAATCCGTTATTGGCAATGGTCACTGACATATCTTTAAGGATGATCCAAAGACATATGCCATGACATTTGATCATCTGCAGAGGAGATGGTTATTGATATTCCTACGACCTGAGTGTAGAATCATGCACTTTATTGTAGAACATTTTAACGAGTACAGATACCGTACACTCTCCGTCCCTCCACAGGCTGATTAAAGAAGTCACTTACCCCCTACTGACTGCAGCCAGTGATGTATGACTTCAGTGATCTACTAGGAAAAGAGCCGAAAGGAACAGGAACTCGATTGGCGAATTTTCAGCGGGTGAATATATTTCACGTCCCGCAGTGGACTGATCGTTAAGACACGGTTCCCAGCAGATCACCGAAGTCAAGCATCACTGGCTGCGGTCAGTGTGCCGGTGGGTGACCACTTGGATCAGTCTGCGTAGGGTCCGAGGGTGTGCGGTATTGGTCCTCGTTAAACTGTTCTACCGTAAAGTGCTCGACTTCATGTGCAGGTCGTCGGGCTACCGAAGCGGGGGTGCCATCCCTTCTGCAGAGGATCAAAATTGTGATGGCATGTCTTCGGATCATCCTCAGGGATGCTTCCCAGACCGTCGCCAATAGCCCATTGTGCAGCTCTAGTGCGACGTAAATGAACTACAGCAACAACAACAATATATTTCACCAATTATGTTCTCATTCGTATTTCCAAATTCACTTTCGCGATTCTCTCGCATGGCTCTCAACGGCAAATCTACTGTGAAACCTTTTTTCCAAGACGAAAAAAGGTACTAAAAATCGAACATGAGACAATTCACACAGCATGCGAAACATTCGCGTTAGTGAATTCGGAGATGCGAATTAATATCTGATTAGATAATCAAGCTCCTGCTTGCATTTTCGAAACTGCATTAGATGGCTCTTTGGTTTAATGAGCTTCTCTGCTTGCCATCGAGTGAAAAGGAGAATCTGTGATTGGTAAATTTTTCACCGAGGGATATATTTCCCAACTTAAAGATTCTTATTCGCGATCTCAGTGCTCGAATACGCTATCTGGGGAAAGGACCCGCTCCATTCCTTTGGCCCTACCCCTTTCCCTCTTCTCCTCTTTTCAGTTATATAAGAATGTTCTACGAAATGTTCCCCCTTCTTAATATTTTTCGTATTTAATTGTCACAAATATTTTTGTTGTTGTTGTTGCACAATGGGTTATTGGCAACGGTCTGGGAAGCACCCCTGAGGATGATCCAAAGACATGCAATCAGAATTTTGATCCTCTGCAGAGGGGATGGCACCCCCGCTTCGGTAGCCCGACGATCTGCACTTGAAGTCGAGCACTTTACGGTAGAACAGTTTATTGAGGACTAATTCTGCACACCCTCTGCCCCTTTTGAGACTGATCCAAGTGATCAATATTTTTGTAAATTTTCCAAACCACTTTCTATTAGAGCTATGTTCTATCTAGTTTTTAGTTCCGTATAGTTTTCTAACTTGAAAGTTTTTAATCCATTTGAAAATCAAAAGAGAAACTGACGTTCTTCCTTCTCCTAAGACTCTCTCCATGCTAATGGTGAAAGCATGCAAAGTGTTGCCATAGGTAGAGAGTTCCATTTCATTCGCCAATTTTCCATTGAAAGAGGTTTCATCCAATCAGGCACTTCCTCACTGCTCGTGAAAAATGTTTGTATGAGAGTTCGAGTTTACACAAATACGTTTCATTGATATAAAACTATTAGTATCCTCAAAACTGGCAATAGCTGTAAAACTGTTTCTATAGTAACCGAAGGAATCGATTTTTTGATATTGATGATTTTGTTTTGATTCTAAGCAAACTAAACATATGCTTAAATTAATAGGTTAAAGTCGTGCAAGTATTTGCAATTTAAATCAACAAACCCATTCTAATATGCCTTCTGATTTTAGCGCTTTCAATCCAATGTTTCCAGCTAGAACCTGGAAACTTAAAATGAGATCCGCGTTCTCCCAATTTGGCGATATGTTTAGTCAGTTCGGGAAGAACATCGCACCGACTTACTATCACGATCGGTGTGAAAGGTAACTACTAATCTGAAAACAAATGAAATTGTCATGTTTTGCTTGCTTTTATTTTTTCTTTCAATTTGTATTTTATGTCGATTAATAACACTTTTGCCATGACTTGTTTGTTCGCAGCTCTAATAAATCTTTGTTGTTAAATTCTGTGCAGCCAAAATGTTCACTCTTATATTCTTTTTTAAAAATAGAATTGTAAGTTGCATTGATTTATTAAAGTGATCTTTCTTGTATTTCAATATAAATGTTAAACGTCATCATGTCTGTCATATTTTATAAACTCATTCTAAATTTTATGTAATGGTATTTACAGGACTTACATATTACTCCACCAACCGTTTTTGTCAATATTGCACTTACTTAATTTTGGCTTAGAATTTATTTTTACATAGATATGAATCATAAAAAATTTAAAAAAAAAAAAAGAAAAGAAAAAAGACAAAATACAAGCATAACTTAAATCATGCAAAAATGAAAAAAAAAAAGTGATCTGAAATTTATTCTCACAAAAAATTCAAAGCATGAAAGAAATTTCTAAAGAAAATACTCCCTACTGTCTTATATACATGTGGGAGTATAATACTAGCATAAAAATCATACATTTATTAACAAATTTAAAATAAGTATTTCTTTTTTAAATAATAATAATATGTTTTTCCGGTACTTACGTATTAACGCAACCAGGCCAAATTTCACATAAATCGCCAAATTTGGCTACCCTAAGTGATTTATATTATTATTCTTCACACATCTTGAATAAATGTATACCGGGCAGTGGCACTTGACCTTAAAAAAACATCAGTGTAGGGTATACCGGGCAAATGTATACCGGGCAGTGGCACTTGACCTTAAAAAAACATCATTGTAGGGTATACCGGGCAGTGGCACTTGAACTTAAAAAAACATCAGTGTAGGGTATACCGGGCAGTGGCACTTGAACTTAAAAAAACATCAGTGTAGGATAAACTAGGCAAATGTATACCGGGCAGTGGCACTTGAACTTAAAAAAACATCATTGCAAATCGCATACATACAAAAAACATAACATACAAATCGCGCCAACCTGGTTGCGATAATACATAAGAACCGTTTTTCCCCCTACATATTTTTTTACTCTTTTCACATGCTTGTACATATTAATTTGGTTTTCTTTATATTATTTTTGACATTATGATGCTTATTTTTGGATAGGATCAATTTTATTTAAAGAACACTTATTAAAATTAAATTTTTTGTTCTTTTTTCAATTAAAATTGAAACATTTATTATTAAAATGATATTGGAAATTTTTTTTTTAAGCATTTTAATATTTGCAAACACTAGATTGTGAATCATTTGGAAGCTTATTCTTGATTTTTACACTAAGCTAGTACTAGGCCAAAAATACAGGGTCTTCTTGTCTCTTGATTAACTATTCTTGTAAACTTAAGAAAGGTTCTCTATGGATGCCTTAGGTACCTACTATCTGAGTGTATATTTTCGAATGCACACGTTCAAATAGATTGAGTGAATGAGCTTATTCACCTGATCTTTCCTTAATCGGCTTTTTAAGATTTTAACCAGTTTTTATTTGGTTTAATGGTATAGAAATGAAGACAGTCTGAAAAATCAATTTCAGGTTTTATTGGCTCTAAAAATCAGATTCTCTTTACAGGCATCTATGCATTTAAATCTTGTTAAGAAAGAAAATATTACATAATTTTAATTAAATAAACAGCTTTTAAAAAGAGATCCGCAGTTTTATTTATTTACTAAAAAATCAGATGTTTCATACACTCTAACATAATAGTACTCATAATCATCAACTTTTATGGATTAATTATGGAAAATGAGCTAAATTGAAATGTGTAATTTTAGTATTGTGCCAAACCATTATCAAACATGTTATGTAGCTTTGCAATATCAATCTGTGTCAATATCTATATAAATATCTGGCTTGCATCGTAACTTCCTTAATTGTCTTGCTGTTTCATGCTTGTGTGGCGTTACTATTTGTTAAGTAATACTTTAGAAATTTATTACTATACTCAAAGTTAGACACGGGTTTTCGGGTCCCAGGTTGAAATTTATTGCAAATTGTTTTCTCTAAGCATAAAATGTATAATTTTTATATTTTGTAAGACATTTGAAGAAGCCTTTCTTAAATGGTTTATTACTTAAAATATCAATTTTCATAAACATACTAAGTTTACAACTTCCCATTATTTTATTGCTTCATGTTTTTTGCTGAAAACTGTACTTTCACTATCTTATATTATTATTTATTTAAATTGTGGTAAAACCAATTGGGAATTTTTTTTGTGACTTTTCAAATATTCTTAAATAAAATACTCAGCAGATTTTTTACATAATACATTAAGTTAAAAAAAGAAAAAAAAAAATTACACTTTTTGCAAATAATTTCAACTGGGCTTTCATATGACCTAGGTCTCAATTATCTCTTTCTTCCTCTCCTTGAGTGGAGCCCTGGAAATTTCACTGAGAAAATAGTGTGATAAGCTGATTAAATTCTAAAAAATAATCTGAACTGAATCTTTTGGTTAACAGAGGTTTTGGGATGATCAAAGTTCAATTAGTATAAAAATTCTAGTAAATTTGAAAATGTCTAAAATTTTATTTTTATACTATTATTAGTTTGCTATAGCCTCTTATCAATAGTTATTTTATTTTAAAATTTTAATAATGATTATCCGTAGATTTTAAGTTAGAATCTTACGGCATGGTCACATGTACATGAAAATTAGTCTGCTACACATTGAAAAATGTCTATAAATCTGGTTCTTTGTCTCTGTGCATTCTATGGGCACACCGTTTTCGTTTCTTAAATATTGAAAAAAAGAAAGGATATCTGGTTCCTTGGAAGGTTTATGAAAAAAATGTAGAACTGTGTAGTTAATCTGTTGTTTGTGATATTCTCAATGCATTTAAACTTCTATTTCAAGTTTAACACTATTTGTTTGTACATGTGCCCTCTCCGTAAAATTAGTTATTACCCTGAATTATTTTAAGCTTATATTTAACATTATACTTGTTTTTCAAAGGTCTGTTCAGATGAGGCTATATAGCATGCACAAACGTGAGTTTGTTCTGGTCATATCTGCATTCTTTGCAAGCTTTGGACTTTTTTTATTTTTTGGACTTGCAGGACCTCCTATCACTAACACTGTCACTATTAATGCTACTAAACTTACTCCAAAACTTAATAACTCTCAAATGGCTGTAAGTGTTTCATGGACTACTTTGTGATTGTGCTAAATTGTATAAAATTTAATGCATGGTTGTTTCTCTTTAATATTTTAATTAATGCAGCTTTTTTAATCCTTTTTAATTCAAATTAGTGTCATTCCTTTTTTCTTTTTCTTATTTTTAAATCATTTAAACAATGCCTTAAATTTATATTTTGGCAGACTTAATGTTTTATAAGTTTTCAAATAGCTGTGTGAATATTTTTTGAAATTGTTACTGCCCAAAACTTAACTACCCATAACTTATTTGTACTTAATTATTTCCAGACTGGACCTTTTTTACTTCGTTCCCCCGCATTATCAACATTTAGCCAGCAACTTTGGGTGATTTCAAGAGTTATTCTGAAGCAAGGCGATGGTATTTCATTTTTTTTTGTTCATAATTTAATTATACAATTTAAAACCATGAGTTTAGTTTTATTAATGAAGTGTTAATTAAGGAATATTTATGTCTTTATTAAATACCAAATGTATTAAGGAATATGTAAGTATGTATTACTTTTACTACAAAGGAGAAACATAATTCATTAGTTATTTTAAATTTAATAATCATTGCACTTATAGAATCATTATGTGTTTCTAATATTACAAAAAATTATAATGTAATAAATATGTTGTCTTTTCTGAAAAAATTGTGTTGGTTTATGAAATTTTTAAACTGTATGATTTTTGTGCATATATTAAAATATTTTTTTTAATAAATAGGCAATAGAAACAGGAATCTTCATGCTCTTTTTCAAAAATTAAAATGTATGCAAAAAATAATATTTCAGGAACTATTGTATTTACAATTTCCATTTACATTGCAAGGGTCTACAAATACCAGTTGCTATAGTTTCTATAAAATCATAACTGCTGCCAAATGTTATAGAAAAATTTAATTAGTTTTTTTTTTTTTCTCTTCTCTTTATTTTCTGAACAATCTGAATCATTTCAGGGAAAAAAGTATTTATCTAGACATAACATCCTACCAGAACATTTTTAAAAACCCTTTATTATGAATCATATTAAATTAAAAATAATAAATGTTTATGTAATTTTGTTAAGGTTCTTCAGTGCGGTTAAGGTGGTCACTGCTCACTGCTGGCCTCATTGCTATGCAATCACCATGTCATGATCACAAAATTTTGGAGTCTTAACCTCTTCAACTCTGCTGAGTCATAACAGATTGTTGTGGGTATCCCCCCCTTTTTTTTAATGATTAGTATAATGTATCTACCTTGAAAATAAATCAAATCTTAAACTAATCACCAAATTTTAACAAAACAACAAGCTGCAGCTTTATCAAATTTTGTGTTCCAATGAGCTTGCAACAGTCTGTCTTGTAACAGTTTTATCCCCCCTTTTTTTTAGTTATTATAAAAACATGTTTTTATTCAGCCATATGAATGACATAAAAATAATGGGGCAGATGATAATTTGACTTTGGAGATTAAATTAATTTTCTTTTAACTTTTTATATTAGTAAGATTTTATGTAAATTCATATTTAGAGACAGAGAAAAATTATGTACAAGTAAAAAATTAGTTTTCGTTTCTGATATAAATTCTCTATTACTCATGTATATATGATACAGAGTTCATAGATGACATTTCATCAAAAAGATTTTTTTATAATTAAAAATGAATATTTTGGCATAATTGAAGTTTAGAAATGTGGAGTCAAAGAAAGGTAAAAATGTGGATAAATGATTCATTTCATTGTTCAAAATGAAATGAAAATGTCCATACAGAAAGCATACATCCTCATTTTTGTAGAACTATTACTATATATGCTATTTGGCCTAATTCTGTCACTTATCAATTATAAAGAATTATATTCAGTTATAGCATCTGTTTTTATGGATATGTATGTATTCGTTTATTGTTTTTTTAAAAAATGGAATTTATCCAGTTGATAAAAATTAATTACTTAAACTTGTTTTGTCACTATCTCTGTACGTGTGTAGTAAAAAGTAGTCAATTGCATACTTATAAAATGCATATAATAGTTAAAAAGAATTAGAAATTCTTTTAACTATCTATATTACTGTAACTGTATTTAACTATATTATTCTATATTCTTTTAACTATCTATTCTTTTAACTATCTATTATTGTCTATTTCAAATCTTTAATTTAATATTCTTATTTCAATTTTTTTTCTAATTCTTACTTGCTGCAAAATTAATGAACTGTGTTTTTCATTTAATTTTTTAGATGAAAGATTTAACAAGCCATTCCATGTGTCAGTATCTATTCATGGCATTTCTGATCAAAATAAAATAATTGTTGTTTTAAGTGAGCAGCAGAGTCATAATCGAACTCGAGAATTACACTGCTTAGAAAGTGTAAGTGAAGTTGATTGCAATAAATGGCTTTGTTTTTAAAAACTGTTGCATTATTTTTTTTAAAAGTTAAATAAATTTTATCTTTTGTTCTTTTTCAATTTCAGATTTGTGAAGAATTTACAGTACTGCATCTTGGTTTTCTTGATTTTGCTCACTATATTATAACGATTAATTTTTATGGTCTTGAAAGAATTGAAGAAAACTATCATATTAAAGATGTAATTTTCTATGTAAGTGCTATAACTGTTGCATTTTGAACTAATTGATGATTTTTCAGAAAGTGTGACATTAAAAAGTGTAAGACATGGTTTATAAAAAGCTTTTTGAATAAGAGATACAGCATTTTCTATGAAATGAATTAAATCAGTATTGACTATCATGTAACATAATTTAACTAACTCTTAATATATATTTCATAAAGCAACTAATTATGTTATTTAAATTAGCCTAAAATATTAAAAATGCATTTTGAGGAAAAAATAAGGCAAAATGTTAAAGAATACTGTATAAGCCTACTTAATCTAAAATATTATTATTTTTTTTATTAACCTTTTAAAGGATTTTTAATGATAAATTTTAAAATGATCTATTAAATATAAAAATAGGAAGGTCATTAATGATGACTAATAAAAGTAATTTTACTTTTAAGCTGAATTGGATCTGTTCCTCTGAAAATGTATCTTATTGATCTTTCTCCGTTCGTCTGAAAATATATAATTTTTCGTATCAATATAAGAATAAAGAGTCACACAAATTCTTCTGGTACTCAGTTTTGCAATATTTATGTTAATGGAGAATAATTTCAAGAAACTTTTTTTTTTAGTAAATTGTAAAAATATTAAAAGCTTAATAGTCACAAAGTATATTGTACATTTCTAGAAAATCTGAACTCTTAAGCTTCATACTTGCATTAAAAATTTATTTTAAGTATTTGAGTATAGGAAAATGAGGTCAGAAGTGATATTTCACACATTTAAATTGAGCTTTTAATTGCAAATTTTATGAATAAATTTCATGATTTTAAAAGTGTAATAGGAAGGCTTTAATAATTTGAAAAATTCTTACAAAAATAACAATATTATTAAATTGAACGAGCATAAATGTCACTCTTTCTTCAGAATGGCACCTATATATAAATATATATATGTACATAACATATTTTTTGACTTTTTTTCTGATGTTTTATTTGCAGTTCAAGACATATAACCCATCTTTCACTAAAATTGAAATCTGGTTTCGATGTGTTTTTATTGTTATGGCTTTTGGAACAACTGTAAGTATGTTGTTTCCTTAAAATTGTTGTTTAACCTTAATTTTTACTGTTTTTATTTTAATCAGAGGTTTTTTTTCTGTAGTGCTGGTTTGCATACTCTTTAAGATTCTTTTGTTTCTTTGACTGGTCTATTGAGCAAAAGTGGATATCCCTTCTTTTACCTTTATTAGTATTGCATAACGGTAAGCTATTGATAAATTTAAATATAAATGCTCTTTAGTTGTTTTTTGATTCAAATTTTTTTTTTATTTGATAGTATCCATAATAATGAAAGTTGTGTGCCAAACTATAGCAAAAATTTTTAACAAATGAACTATGTTTCCATTATTTATTACTTTTTTTTATTTGCAGGAAGTTATTTTTGTGCATTTTAAACTAATCTTAACAAATAAACTAAAATATAAATAGGGTAAAGATTGTGAATTAGTTTTAGTGTAGAATGTATCTAAGGTGAATTATTTATTACTAAATGGTAAATTATTGATGGTAATTTTATGGCAAATTATTTATTACTAAAAATACCATAATTTAAGTTAAATCGTTTGTCTTAACGTGAATAAGGCAAAATCTCAGCATCTGTCATGTATTTGAAATTATACCTTTTAAAAAGCTAAATATTATTTATTTCTTACAATTCTTTAGATAATTTATATGTTATGCAAATTAAAAAAAAACAAACAAAAAAAACTTCAAATGCTAGTATAATTTTAAGAGTTACCTCTTTCATTTTACTATTAAAAAAGTAAACTGGTTTTCAATTTTTTTTTATAGTATAGTGATTATTTTTATTATCCTTGATAGATTCTGTGAATTCTTTTAAATGTTATTCAAAAAACTAGATTTTTGGCTATATCTTTTTTTTAATTTTTTGTTATCATATATTTGTTTTAGGGAAACTTTTACTAATAGGAAATGATGTTTATGTAGCTTTGTATTTTTCATGAAGCTTACTTATTTTAATATGATGAATAATGCAACGCATAATTATCGTTGCTAAAATTAAGATTTTTACCCTAATAAGATTTTAAGCTTTGCATAAAAAATTGTCTCAAAATTAGTTGATGGGTGATACAATTTTTATTTTATAGCTAGATATCATTTGAACTAATTTGCTTTAATTAAAAAGACTTTTTTCCAAGTTTAATTTTTGTTTTGATAATATAGTAAAAGAATCATAGCAATTTTTAGTAATGTTATAGTAAAATAGTTTTAAAATATTATAAGTTTCTTGGCTCCTAGCTTAACACTAATAGCTGCTATTGTGTTAAACGGGGAGCATAGTAATTATTTCAAAATATATGAACTTTTAGCTACTTATTTCTATGCTTTCAATTCGTCAATGGAAACTTGTTTGTTACCGGTAAATTAGTAATTTCCATCTTTAATATGTTAATTCACTACAGTAATTTATTTAACCAATATTCTGGCATCATAAAAGTCATTTTTTGCATCATAATTGTTTGGTATTTTAATATATCTTTATTTAAGATTTTAGTGCGTTTTTAATAATTCAAAGACTTCTTCATGATTCAGAAATTAATAAAAAACTTATAAAGTACACTTGTTAACTCTCTGCTAAAAAATAATTATGAAATTGGCCAATTTATTTGTTTTTGGTTGTTTGTTTCTACAAAATGTAAAGCATATTGCTAAATGTCAGAAAGAATATTAGCTTTTTTTTAAAAAAATTTTTTTGTATTTTGGTTTTAAAGTATTTAAATTTCAACTGCATTTCCTTTTTACTCAAAAAAAATTGTTTTGTGATATGTTTAGAAATTTTTTTAAGTTTTCAAAAAAAAAGAAAAAAATTTTATTGAATAATTATGTAAACGTATAATTTCTTTTTAATATGATAGAAAAAATATTTTTTTCACATCTCAACCTTTCTTACTTGTGTATTTTTACTGCTTCATAAATAACAGTTGATATCACCTGTTAAAATAAAACATGTTAATATATTCTGCTTATAGATCCACTCTTTCCCATGTCATTTCTTGTCAATAGTTGGGTGCCTGGAATGTTGGATGCCATGTTTCAAGCTACATTTTTATGTGCCCTACTTTTATTTTGGCTTTGTATATATCATGGAATACGCCAGGTAATTATCTTAAAATTATCCTATATTAACTATAAATAATATCATCAATTAAAAAATTTTTTGTGATAAATGCCATTTCACAGTCAGATATTTATCTCATGTTGCTACCTATCTTAAAATTACGACAATTACAATTGTATTTGTCAAAAATAAGACTAAATAAATTATTAAAAACTTTCTTTTGTATAACATTTAATGGAAGGATCATGCCATTTATCTAATATTTAAAAAGGGAATCGAATTTGACTAACAGTTACAGGAGAATCATACATATAAACACAAAATTTAAAATTTTTAACAAACATTTTTCTCAAATGACTATTGCATACACAGAAAAACCAACCAGATGCTCACATATCAGATAAACTATTGATCAAATCCATATAGGAAGACAAATTTTAGAAAACCCAAACAATATAATATTTCTGTCTTCTATTTACAGATTTCAAAGCAGTATATGATAGCGTAGATAGAGCAAATTTATATGCAATATTATGCTTGAAATATTTGAGAAACTGGTGAATTTTAATAAGAATCTTATAAAGAGTTTAATGCAGAGATAAGTTGGGCATTTCAAAGAAAACTTTTTATTAAACAGTGATTTTTCTTTTTCACTTACTTTGAACAATTTGAATGCCCTCTCAAATTATATTAGCTAAAACCTTTGAATTAATTTATTGCACTTACTGTTAATTTTATTTTTAGAATGAAAGAAGTTTCACAAAGTTTTATTTGCCTAAATGCATTATAATAGGCATGCTTTGGCTCTCGGCTTTTACTTTGGCATCTTGGCAGAAATTTAATGAATTGAGAGACCCTACATACAATTATAAAGTTGACACTGGACACTTTATGGTTGGTATTCCTAACATTTTCATTCTTCTTATGAAAATTTGAACTTGCGATGTCTAAAGAATAATATAAAATTACATTGATTTTCTCTCTTTTAGGGGTTCAAAACTTTTTTCTTCATTGTTGGATGTATTTATTTGATATATTTGTGTTTTTTAATTATAAGAGCTTATACTGAACTCCGATCTATGCCATTCTTTGGTAAGTTAGTTTTATTTGGAAGGTTTCATTCAAGTAATAAAATAGAACTAATATTTTTTAATCTTTCTTAAAAAGTTATGTAACAATTCAGTCAAATCATTTTTTTAATGTAAATGATATAAAATATTTTTTCCTTTATTTTGTGCAAATAATAGATATCTTCATAAATTATTAAAAAATATAGATTATTAATTGGATATTACCAGCCAGTTCTTTTTGTTTGTTTATGAAATCATTGTTTCAGGTGCATAGAAATCATTAAAGAATTTAAATTCTATATGTTAAAAAGCGTCACACTTTTTTTCAAAAAGTGCAGCAAAATAACAACACTTCCTGACCTAACTTATAGAACCCCCATCATTAGAAAACTTAATTACTTTATGATGATTTCATCAATTTCTTTTATTATTTTTAATAGAATTTATGAAATTCGCTGTAGATGTTTGGTTACTTGTTTTATTTTAATTGTTTAAAACGCTTAAGTATTTTTTTTTAATAAAGATTTTCAGTGTTAGAAAGAAAAAACATTTTTTTTAAGCACCTGAAGCAAAGTACAATTTGAATTAAATATTTTAATTCCTCTTTATTTTTTTAATTTTATTTTTATGTTGAATATAATGCATAGTTATCTGTTTTACATTATTTATCTTATTAAACTAACAGAAAAGTAAATACAGATAAGTGTTTTTATTAATAATTATTATATATAATACTATTTTTGTCCCAACTATTACATACTTTAATTTATCTCAGAACTTTCTCTTTGATTGAACCTGAACCTTTCTAGTTAACCTAAACTAGTTAAATGTGAATCATAATTTCACATTTAACTAGTTTTTTAAAATTTATATTTTTTATTTATGTTTCTGTTTGTACATTTAAATAATATTCATTTCAGTGATTGATTTCTAACAGTGATTCATATTAGTTATTGATTACTATGGATAAGCTTCTTATTGTTTTAATTTATTTTTCTTTTTACAACTGTCTTAAAAATATTCAATTTTATTTAAATATAAAATTATTACTGCATATTTAAGTAAGATTTTAGTTCCTCGATTTTTATTAATTCTAATTGAAATGTTTATTACAGATGGAAATTATTGGCAAAATTTAAAAATTTTTAAGTTTTTCTTTATTAAATTTTATTACCTATTTTAAAAAAAAAAATTTAAAAATTTTTAAGTTTTTTTTTATTAAATTTTATTACCTATTTTAAAAAAAAAAATTTCTAAAATTTTTAATTTTTTTTTTTTAAATAGAGGCTGAATACCTGCTCTTTGTACAGGGTTAAAAAAAAGAAAAGAAAATAATCCATCAATCAATACTGAACAACACTAAAAAATCATGTATAAAATTCAGAGTCAGATAGCAACACTTTTAACCAATCTCAAATAATATCATTTTTTTTATTTAATATCATATTTAATCCTTCCCAATGGCTTTACTTTGTTAGATTGAGCAAAACATGTTTTTAGTAGTTCATCCTATCAAAATAAAAATTAACTGTATTAAGCTGACATGACGCTTTTGCTGAGGTTAACTTATTAATTTACCACAGTAAAGCAATTTTCTTCAGTATATATCTTTTTCAAAGCACTATAATAAATCTATCTCTACAGTATTTATGATAAAATTGTGTAGTATTGATGCAGTTTTGACAGGTGCCAAATAAACTAATATAATTATAAATTGTCCTTATATTAGTATATTTGGAATCTCATAAAACTGTTCCAATTGCCATAGTACCTGTAATGCTGATTACCAAAGCCAATCAAGCATCATGGGCTTCATTAAGAGTATAACGATTATTTAGACTCCTCTTAAACGGATTATTTCCATTTCTGCATTAATTTTGCTATTTAGTATTTTTTACTTAAATTGGTAACTAAAGAAAAAACTTATTAAGCACCATTTTATTTTATTTTATAATCTTCTTTTAACAGGCAATCCTATTTTGGGTTTACGACTACTAATGTTCAACTCTGTAACTTTGTAACTTTCATACCCAATCCAGAAAACAAAGTATTAAACACCACTGGTGTCAATAATAGTGCATAGCTTACCTTTTTTTAAAATTTAAAATAGCATTTCTTACTGAAATTAATCGAGCATCGTTAGCATCAATAATAGTATATGACAAATTTTGGTATTTCTTCTAAATAAATTTGTTTTATTTATTCATTAATTTTGCTTTTCAGTACATTACCTATTTATTTTTATTGCAAAAGTTGTTGATATTAAATAATTCAAATTCACCTTTTTAAAGCGTAACTGTAAAAAAAATAATCTTGGGTTTTATATGACTTTAGAAATACTGATTTGGTGCTGTAGTCTGTTTATGTCACCAAGTTCACGTTAATCATTGAGTTTATCTGGCGAAACAAATAAAAAGTAATTAGATCTTGATTTGCATGCAAAAAACTCGTTTTTTTTTACTGATGAGAGCTATAAGTAAGCAAACATCACTGATGTTATCATTAAAATATTTGATAAAACAGTATTGTGTGCAGTTAAATTTATTTGAATGACTGTTCTAAGGCAATAAGAATATACCATTTTTTAAACATCTCTTAATAATAATTTAACTGAAATTTAACAACATCTAGGATTGGCGACCAAATATATCCCTCTCATCCACTGTCTAAATTTCAGGTCACTAGCACAAATGGTTCTGAAGTTATAAAAGCGACAGGCATACAGACAAACTCTTCATTTTATTATTATAGATCATGCCAGATTTATTTTGCATCAATTAAAAAAATTCAAAAATTGTCTCATTTTACTAAAATTAGCAACCCTAAATGCAAAACCTGAAGAAAATAAATGAAAATATTTTTCAGCAATTAATTTTAAGTCGACCAAAATGATGAAGACAAAACTATTTTAACACATAGAACGTCACACTTGTTGAAAGCCACTTTTCAACCTGTATTCTTTTCCATATAACCATATTTATTTAGTTATTAAATCGGGAATGTAATGTGTATAGTGGAAAAATCTTCTTTCAAATTGCTTATTTTTAAAACCACCAAAAGATTAAGTTTTATAACAAAATAATTTTCACATTCTTAAATATAAATGAAGAAAAATATAGTAATATTTTAGCTATATTAATTTGTTTGGATACTAAAATATCAAAATGTAAAATTTTTCTAAATTTTTGTAAAAATTTGCTCAAGTAGCACTTAAACCTTTACCCTTTTGCACCAAAATTGAACTCTGTTAGTTCTACAACTAATGTCTTTTTTTGTGTCAAAAAGAGTTTGGCAGAGAAATTTTTATGCGAATTTTCTGAAATACCATATTGCTTCAAGGGTTAAACTTGTTTTTGGCAGCTTAAATTCGCTATTGATGCTTCTTTCGTCAGCAAAACGCTTCTCTAAATCAGTTTTACAAAGTTCTAGAGTTTATTTTATCTATATATTTATTTGTAAATTTGTTTATTTTATTTTCTATATAGCAGTGATTAACGTTATGTTACTTAGCCTGAATATTTCTTTTTTTCAGATGTTAGGTTAAAGTTCCTTACTGTTCTCATGGTGATTGTTCTCTCACTCAGTATAACAATTACAGTTTTAAGGTTTGGTGTTTCTGTGCTACAAGATAATTTTGTTGCTGAATTATCTACAAATTATGGAAGTTCTGCTGAATTCATGTCCTTTTACAGTCTACTGAATTTTTATTTAATAACTATGGCATACGTTTATGCCCCTCCAAAAAGGGCATGTTATGGTATGACTCTCTAAATTCATATAGTATAATTTTTGTGACTTTTTTTTATTATGTTTTAATATAGTAATTTTTTTTTAAAAATTAAGAAATTTTAAATTATGAAAAAAAAAGAAGTTTTTAATTTTTACATAATACAGCAGCATTATAGATTGCTATAAAAATTTAATTTGAAACTGATATAAAGGAAAAACAGTGTAATTTGCATTGACATGCATATTGATGTTGGATGAATAAATTTTTTGCAAATTTTAAATGTTTTTTTTTCTTAAAACGATGTTCCTTTATTCCTTAGAATCATAATTACATGCTTAAATTTCATCCAATTCGCTTGAAGTTTTAACTCCATCTTTTTTAATTTCAATTGTTATTAGGATTTTTTAAATGCATTTATTCTGATTAGTTAAAGACTAATTTATGATTTTTATTGCTATTGTTTTAGGCCTTCTTATAATTAATTTATTATTATTGGTGCTTGATTATAAGTAAATTAATGTTTGGGCACACCCATTATAAAAATGTGTTTAATTTTTATTAATGTGACATAATTAGTTTTAGTTTCTCCTTTTTTTAAAAAAAAAGAAATATTTAATTTTAATTGATAAAAATGTTTAGTTTTGAATTGACCAACAATATAATGCCAACTATACAAATATAATTGAATATGATATTTTTCTTTAAAATAACAATAACACATAGACTGTTGTTATTTCTTTGTAAGTATCAATAAGTTAGATGCTTTCATAGTTTTTGTTATAAAATATACTTCATTCAAACATGTAAAATATCCTTTTACAAATACATAGTTTTAATTTACAACTCCAATTTTCCAAATTGAAATGAATCAAACTAACTTAGAAAGCAAAGTTGAATTATTGTATAACATGATCTAAAACTATAACTAAATTCTAAAAACAGCTCTTTTTTGCTAGCCACTTAAAAATTCATCAATTACTTTTTTTTAAATTGCTTTTGCTGTGAACTAATATTTTATAATTTACTATGAAACTTCATTGAGTGTAGACAGTTTATTTTGACATTTTTGCATTACTCCATGTTTAAGATGTTTCTTTTCTCGTAAAGAAACGCAAAACTCAGCTGTTCGAAGGATGTGAGTAGCCAGAGAGAATATTTGAGCTGCAACATACATCTTTATTAAGTTTTCATGTTAAAGCAATGGTTCTTAATCACTGTACTCTGAAAAATATTTTGAAACATCCTAATTAAATTAGGATTTATTAAGGATTTTTTATTAGGACTTAGATTTTCTTTTGCATATTTCTCTTAAAAAGGATCTTTTTATGATAATTTAAATTAATATTAAGGAATACTTTTAAAAAACTAAAGGAATAACTCTTACAATATTGAACTACCAATCAAATACTACTATTAATACTATTTAAGATTTTGAGAAAAATTAAAGCAAATAAATTAGTAATTTGTCAGATTTAAAATATCAAGTGTATTTCAATTTGCAAATCATAACTATCTTAGCTTGATTGGGATATGACAATTTCTCACTAATTAACTAAAAATTCCCCTCTTCCTAATCCCTTAAATATGTATTTATTATATTTTTTTTTTTATTATTCGCTACGCAATATGTATGCTAATTTATATCATATTATGAATTTTTTAAAATAACGCTATACAAGTATTCCTTTTTTCATGCTTAATTTTGCATAAATGATTCCATATTTTTCAAAAATAAAATTTGGTTTTTAAATCTCATGTTTAATATTTTAGAAACAAGAATTAAAGATAATCCAACGCTGTCAATGATAAATGATTCAGATGAAGATGTAATATATGCGTAAGTAAACTGCTTTTATATTGAAAATTTACTTGAGAATGTTTATTTATTTATTCAGTACAGTTGTGTTTTATGTAATTAATTTAAACAATAAAAAGTTCATACTGTAATTTTTCTTGTGACTATTGTTGTGAAATATCTTATCAGATCTAATAAATACATAATAAATATTCTATATAATTTATTTTCCTTTTTTATCTGCGTTACTTATATTAATGTCTTAAGATTTAGCTTGGATGTGAGGAAAAGTGTTTGCTGTTGTAGAATATTTTTCTGTATTACCAGTACTATTTAATTAATGTTGAATATCATATTAAGGGTTTTATGATTGTCATGTATGGCATTTTTTTATTTATAGTGACATAAGCAATGTTGTCATATCAGTGGTTCTCTGTTAATAATAATCAGGTAGCAATAAAATCATAGATGGCAAAATTTATTATATGATTGAAAAAGCAACAATTGATTGCTAGTTTTTTCCTGGCAATCAATTCGCACTGGCACACTGTAGTAGCTGGCACACTGAAAAAAACTGTAGGTGTTAATGTTTATTATAGTTAGTATGATTAAAGAAAGCAGCAAATACTATCTGGTTTCATATAATATAATGTTTACCATGTATTTTTTTTTTTTTTTAAATTTATGGTTTTATAAACTATTTTTTTTTTTCAACTTCTAGTCTTAAAATGTTTTATAGGAGCTATTATCTTATTATTTTTTTAAAAGAAATTCCAATATGTAACAATGAAAAATAATTAATAAATTTCTTATAATCCTTATAATTTATTTTTTATGTTCTAGCAAAGCCTACAATATTGTTGCAACTTTTACAATATTGTTCTTACAAGTCTTGCAATATTGGTGGTCTCACTGAAATTATGCATTTAAAAAAATCATTCTATGAAATAATTAATAAATTAAGTACTTTTTTATGTGATTTGTTTCAAATTGTGGATAAAATGTTCTAAGATAAGAGCAAAAGACATATTGATAGATCCATCTCAAAGTAATAAATTATTTGAAAGGAAATATTATAGAAATGAAATAATATGTAATTATTAGAAGTAGATAATAAAGTTATATAAATGTCTTTTCACAGAAAATTTTTGTTGAAAAATTATACCATTATACCATTCCAGAAAAATTACACCATTTAAGTTATACCTAAAGATTTTATTGTGCAGTGGGGGCATTTTAGCAGGTTTCTTTCAGGAAATACCTAATAATTTAACTTCTAATAGGAATTCCAAAATAAATTTTACCAAATCGAAAGATGGTTGTGGTAATAATTTTTAAAGATAATTAATATTTATTAATAAAGGCGGTTAAATAATTAATGGCTGTGGAAAATTGTAAGTGGAGAAAAATTATAATTTTGTGTAACAACATTGCATCTATTTTTATTCTTTGACATGTGTCAAAAGTAACTTAATTAAGAATATTTATTGATTACCTGACAGGTTTTCTCTTTTGAATCAGAAAACTTACATTATTTTTTCAATGCAAAGGTTTCTCTTATCTAGCTTGTAGCTAATATGCACACAATTGAACAAATTTTGTATGCTTATTAATTTCATTATTATTATTCTTTTTAATTTCAGCTCTGATTCTGAAAATAGGCCTCTCAATCCTATCAAGAAAAGTCCAGACAAAGAAGAAAGTGACTAATAGTAGTATGAAGTCTTTATCTTCAAAAGTCCATTACTTTAATGAATATCATCTTTATAACACATGTGTTAATTTTTAACTTTAAAATCATTTTTATCTGTGGTTTAATTTTCACATTTTAAACCAAGAAAATTTTATTGTTTTCATTTTGAAATTTATTATTTCAATGATTCTATTTTTAACTGTTATAGGGATCCTATTTTAGAGTCTCTATTTTTAGAATTTAAAGTTTCATATTTTCATGACTTTATTCTCATATTTATTTACTCTTCAAACTTTCATAAAGCTTTTATCTATGTGAGTTATGATTTTTTTCATAATTTCTTATGTTTCAGTTTAATTTTTGCATTTAGAGCCAAGGAAGTTATATCTAGTCTTTTTTTTTTTTTTTTTTTTTTTTTTTTTCTGCTGAAACATTTTATGACTTAATTTTTTTCACTGTTATAATCCTATATTTTTGGCATTTAATAATTTAATCTAGTCATATTTGTTTTTATGGTTATTTTGTCTTTAAATGTTAACAATTGGGTACTTGCAACTTGAGAAGGCTATCACTGATACACAGACATGTGACCTCATTCAGCTGATAAACAAGATGGTGTGTTAAATTTGAGTTAAGTTTAACATAAGCTAGAATGGTATTTAACAAGAAGTTAATTATATACTATGCTGTATCACACATCAAATTAGTTAAAATATAATTCTTGTCTATATCTTTTATTTGTCTTAGATTTATTATTAGTTCATTTATGTATTTTATTGTAGCTGTGATAATTTTTTTGTTTTATGTACTTGATAGCTTTGATGCATAATTAGTCTGTCTGTTTATGTTCTACATGGCTTCTTGCCTGTCTTTATGTTAAGTTAGAAATATGAAGAAAAATAATTTAAATCTTTGTGAAAGAATATAGAAAGTGTTGCTTAAGATAATTGATACTTGACGAGCTTGGATTACTTGAAATAGAATGGAAAGAACAGTTGCTTACATAAACAAATGCCATGTTTCACCTACTGATCAGGATCGATAAACACCCTACTTCACTTGCAGGCATCCCATAGTTGTGGATTGTTGCTTGTGTGTCTTATGAAATACAATTGAAATTTGTATTGTTCTTTCATTTTAATTTTGTTTTTTTAATCAGAAAGAAGAGTGACAATGGCTTTTTTTAATTAAGTTTATAACTATGATTTTCACTGTGATTAAAAATTGTTCTATTTTTGTTTAAATATTTATTTATTTATTTTATCTATGTAAGTAAATGTTATTTTGTTAATATGCTTGTAAATCTATTAAACTACCATTAATTTTTTTTAAAACTGTTCTTCAATTTTGCTTCTAGTTTAGTTTTTTGCAATCAGAGTAATAAAAGTTTGACTTTGTCCCTCTTTGTTAAAAAGATCGTATAATATCATTTTTATTGTTATTTAAGAATTTCCTCCTATTTTCAGGATTTCAAGTTTTACACTTAATTTTTTTGTTTATATATTTATTTTTACTATTAAATTTTGCATTTTGTACTAATTTTTAGTTTAATTACTATTAAATTTTAATGAATAAAAGCTATTATATTTTTTTTGCAGCACACATACTTAACCCCATTTTTCATCATGTTTATTTCGTTTAAAAGTTATTTGCTTTTAGAACAAATGTAAGCCTTACTTTGTGCCAATCCTTTCGCTATAGAGTATTCTTGCGTTGAATCTTGATAAATTTAAATAAAGCAGGCTTGTTTACTTTTTGATTAAGTATGTTATAAAATAATTTATTATTTAAATAAGAAATGGTTATATATTTATGTACAGAAAATTCCAAAGACTGTGCATGAGGTCGCTTACACACCAAAAAATTTAAAACAAAAAATAAAATTTAAAAATTTTTTATTTTTAAGCAATTCCGAAAATTTTTTGGCTGCTGGCTCCTAAAAATTGTTTCTGGCTGTAAAAGTTTTGTAGTTACCACATTAAATATATATACAAGTACATTTTTTTTTCCAGAAAAAGTAGATATTTTAATTTTTGGTATTATTAAATTTATATTGTTAGAGATAAAAATGTTAGACAATCATTGAATCATTTAATATATTTTCTGCTTTTTTTCCTATATTTTCTACTTAGTAGATTTTCCGCATAGAAAGATTTACAACAAGCACTTCTACGATACATTTTGCCACTTTTAAATACCCATTGTTATTATTATAATTAAATAGAAAAATCATCTAGAAAATATGTTTCATTTAGTACATAACACAGAACAAAAAGTAATTATCCGGAGAGAATTATTGCAAAAGAAACAGCAACATTTCAGCTACTTCTCAATACAAGAACCACCAAAATTGTAACACGTTCCTACGCTAGGATAATTTATTGTAGTCCACTATCACAGGAGTATCTGTCATAGCTGACTACCCCTCTGTGGGAAAATGATGCGTTTACAGGAATTTCATCATGGGCAATAACCAGCCGAAGTCACTAGAAGCAAGATCGGAAGCCCCGGGCAGTATCATTGATGACATTGTTGCAGAACGTTACAAAGTTTTTGCAGAAAGATTTTTCCTTTGAGAAATAAAGTAACTTAGGTTTTCTTTTTTGGAAGAATTTAGGAAATTTTTTTTTCTCTATGTTTCTCGCGCATCGGAGGGGAACGAAATGGAAAGAAAGTGATTTTTCTATTCTCTTTTAAAAGTAAAGAATAACAAAATAAAAATTTTGGCAACAAACTTTTAAAAAATGGCGGAGGGGAAAAAAGTGATTGCTCTATTTTCTTTTTAGAATAATAAAAAATAAAGAATAATGAAGTAAAAAAAATTTGGCATAAAACTTAAAAAATCTGCAAAAAAGTAAAAAAAAAAAAATTCTGCAGAAATTTTCAAAAGATTTTTTTCTCTCTGCAGAATTAGTCTCAAAAGATACCTGTCTCGTGCATCAAGAGATAGCCACATACTTTTCACGTCAAGTAAGAAATATGTATAGAAGTTTTATTTCATTTGAATATTTTATGAACTAAATTTTGACTCACTTAGCAAATTTAATGTTGCATTTTCTCATTAAAGTAGCCTTACTGTAATATTTCCTGCTAGTGTATTATGCAAAAGAACGAAAGAATGGAATAAAGTAATTTTTTTTATATTTCAAAATTACTATATTTCATTTGTAAACAACGATTGTATTTACTTTATTACAATTATGTGGTAAAAATAATAATGAAAATCGTTTATTACTTATTGTAATATCCATTATTTTTTATCTTAATAAACATGTTTCTTATAAAAAAAATAGTTTCAAATACAGGATTCTGTGTATTTGTAACAATATGACAAATTAAATATGCAACTGTGCAAATCAAGAGAAAGGAAAAAAAGGCAACTACAAGTTTACCATTTATTTGTATCATAATATATTGTTAAATTAAAAGTGCGATTTATCAATATATTAGGGTTTTATGTAATTTTTTAGAGGTATAATTATTTTCATTATTTTATTTGTTTTAATTAAATGGAATTTTAAAAAAATCAGTAATTTTTTTTCTTCTATTTTTATGAACATTTATACATTACTGTGAAATTTGTTTAGGTCATAGATTTGGTAATTTATAACACTTATTGGTATTTACACAAAATCCTGTGAAATTAAGGAGAAAAATTACTTTTCCTTTATTTTGGTAAATATAATTTTTTACTTTCTGATAGTTTACTTTTTACGTGATTTGTGTCTTGTCTTATTATAAATAATTAATTTAGTATAAAATGCCAAATCTACTTTTTATATTCAGTGTACTATTGAAGTTTCATTAAAATCTAAGCTATTTGTAATTAGAATATAAACTATTTTTATACGTATGTAATAACTTTCCATATCTGGAATATAGAATCTGTGTGAATGAAAATTTCAATGTTATTACCTTTTGATTTTAATTATTTATTTTCCTATATTATACTCTTTGTATTATTCTTTATGTTTGTGCCAAAAATAGTTGAAGCAAAGTTATCTATAAATAAAATATTCAATAGTAGTTTTATTGTTTTTAAAAAACAATTTTAATGCTGATAGTATCATTTAGATTAGTACATTACAATTTAAAGAAAAAAGGCTTGGCATACTAAGCAACTAAATTTTATGAAAAGTGTGATGTATCATTAAATAATTATTTTCATGAAAATAATGAGGAAATTTTTTTTGTTAAGAAACTTTAATGAGCACCTGCAAACAAAAATTATCTCTTTAGTAGGAAGGAATTAATTCATGAATGAGAAGGTGGGAACCATGGAGTTATCCCATAATTAATAATTTTTTGAACAATAACTTTTTACATTAAGTATGTATTTTTTGTATGCTGAATCAAATGAGAGTGAAAACAAATCTATGGAACTAAGAGTTTAGATTTCATTAGGGTTTTATGTATAGTGAATGCAATTTTTAACTTGAACATGCTATTGTAAATAATGGCTATAGCCATCTGAGTTTCGGCAATATTCGACAAATAGCGTTTATAACCGGCCTGCATATTTTAATTGATAAAAAGAACTTTAGTATAAAGTGTCTGATGCATTTATTTGTAAATTATTCATTAATACATATATTAAAAAAATGTTGTAACATTAAGTGATTTATTCTGGGAAGAGAAAAAAATGTTGTGATGAGCAAATAATGGCTACCGCTGTTGAAAGTTTCTATTAAAAAACTGTATAAAAATGCTATATTTTTCACTTCCAAAATTACGCTTAATTTCATATGGGAGCGCTAAACAATTTTTTAAAAAAATATATTTCTGAGAACGAACCTCAAGTTAAAAGCACACAGCAATATATCAACAAAATAATGCATTAAATTCTTAAAATTATTAGATGTATGAACTAAAATTTGATTCGATTTGATTGAGAATTAATAGAAAAAAAAACATAAGAAAGATCTGGACAGAAAGCAATGTAAGAAGTTTAAATAGGTATCGGGAGGAAAATGGTATTTTTTATACATTAAACGTTTTTAACTTCTAATTTATTATGTCTATCAACTTATTTAGTATTATTTGATTCAGCAAAAATAAAAAAAATAAAAAAGCATACAAAACAATATATTATTTGTCTAGTTATGAATGTCAGATGAACAAATAGATTTAAAGACAAAACTTGTACTACTTTTTTATACACTATAGACAGTTAACTTTTAATCTATAAATTCTAAACTACTAGTTCTATCAACTTAATTTTTGTTTCAATCAATTCAGCGTAAAAACAGACTTAAGAAACAAAACTTCATTCGTCTACAGGGGAATATTTTGGTGTTCCTTCCTTTAACCATCTCCTAATGGCTAGCAGAGAGTGAGACAAAATGGTCTTGTAAGTGGGTATACTATTAATTACTAAGGACACAATTTATTACTATTTTTATTATGAAATAAAATTTTTGTTCGGTAATTGTTTGAATCAAGTAAAATATTTTAATAAATTCTGATTTTTAATCAAATCGTTAAAATCTTGATCACTAATATATATACATATATATATATATATATATATATATATATATATATATATATATATATATATATATATATATATATATAAATAACATAAAAAGCTTCTATTAATCTTTTTATGTTAGTTTTATTTGCTATAAAACAACTTATAATTAATTATTCTAATCAAAATACTTTCTCACACTTTTAAAAGCCACATCTTGTTCTTAAATCTATTTTTGGCTCAAGTATGCATAATTATATGTAAAGACATTTTCCCCCTTTACACTTTGTGGAAATCACACGACCTATTTAACAAATCAATTGTTATTACTAAGATTTCCTTTTTCCCCTAAAATATAACAAAATAGAGGAAAATTCATTTGCTACTTTCCCTAGGATAAAAACTTAAGCACACAGTTTTGGAGTGCGAATTTGAGCTCCACCTTTGATAGAAAATGTTTTGAATATACTATGTGAAGCTAATAAAATATTTTTTGCCTTCATACTGCTATCTGCATGGTCCTACAACACTCACCATGACTGCCACCCTTCCAAGCTTTGCAGGATTTATTTGCAGTTGGTTTGGCACTTTTTTTTTTTCACTGGTTCCATTTTAAAAATGCTCTTTTCAAATATGTAAAAAATACATAAATAAAAAAGGACAGAGGAATACAATCGAATGAAGTTTTGAGAGATGCCGGCATTGCTAGTGAAAGATATTATCCTCTCTAATCCTGAATAAAAGAATCTGATGCCAAAAAATTAAAAGAAGAAATTCGGGATTTTCCTCCTTACTGGGTCCAGAA
This sequence comes from Parasteatoda lunata, assembly GCA_949128135.1. Lineage (NCBI taxonomy): Eukaryota > Metazoa > Arthropoda > Arachnida > Araneae > Theridiidae > Parasteatoda > Parasteatoda lunata. The sequence goes on from OX421975.1 coordinate 49,357,107, forward strand.
GTTGCCTCTACCGTTGCTGCTGTGGGAATTTCCGCTGGAGATTGAATTTCGTCGTTCAGTTTTGGCCACCCTGTCGGATTCAACAATCAGTGGAAAGCCTTTTGCGGATTTACAGCCGGTGTCTTGCTACGTCTTGCTGAGTCCCTACTTGCTTGCTGCCTGTCCGTCTCATTGAGGGTTGATAAAAGTCCAATCTGTGATCTCAAGTGAATATTATTCGCGTGTGCGCTTGTTTTGTGATAGTGAATTACTATTCGCGTGTGCTAATGTTTTATCAAAAAATTAGAATGATTTATTAACCATAAAAAAAAACGGTGTTTTCCAGTGTTTATGTTCATCCACAGTATTAATTTCTTTAATGATATTTATATAATGAATATTTATTTATTTTGATCTGTGCTTTTGTTTTGATAATAATTTCAAAATATTTTTTGATTATCAAAGTAATTGGTATTTAAATGGCAAAAATAATAATAAATTTTGATTATAATTTTTGAATTTTTTTTTTCCTTCTTGATATTTCATTTGAAATGGTTAATTTTTATACATTGATCTTATTTTTATTGTTTATTTTTGTATTTTCTAAGTCTTATTTACTGTTATTGAAATTTTTTTTTCCCTGAGGATTTTTATTTTAATAAATTGATTTAATTTGACTAGCATAAAAAATTTTTCGTTTCGTTTTAATTATATTATGTGTTATAATATATGATCAAATGAATATTTTTTTAAAATTTAAATTTTGTTTTAATATTTTTCGTAAGGTAAAGATAAATAAGCAACTATGAGATTCAATTTATTTCTAAATGTGATATTCAATTATTGAAATTTATTTTGATTATTTGAATGTCCTTATGGAGTAACCAAAATTACAAATTTAATATGGATGAAAACGCTAAAAGCAATACAGAAAATTCTGAAAATGAATTAAATGATAATTTACAAAAATTAAGTATGGATCAAAATGTACAGGATAAATCTGACATACTAATCTTTGAGCCTGACATTGGTGTTCAATTCACAGCCTGGCTCAAACATTCCGAAAAACAAACTATAGGGGAGTGTCGGGTACCCCCGCCCACTGTCAATTTCATACATATAGAATATTTTCTCAAGTCAATGGGCCATCGGACATTAATTGTTATATTAAAAAAAAAAGATTATTTTCAAAGTTTCAAGTATTTATGCAGCTGGTAACATGGTAAACAATAGTTTTGAAAATATGTTGAATACTGTAGTCAAATTTTTTAAGTTAAACTATTCTTTTTTTGGTTTATTCCTTTTGCATTATTTAATTAGATGATAAAACAATAGAAACATACAAAAATATTGATTATTACTCAATATTATACAGAAATATAAGCAATACTCCTTAAGTGGGCGGGACTACCCGACTCTCTCATAGATGCTAAATTAAACGAGGAATGGAAATTTAAAAATTTTTAAAAATTCATTCAAGGTTCTAATTGTAAAAATATTGAAAAATTTTTTTAAGCTCCATTAATTTCTGGATTTTTTTCCCGCTAAAAAAGATTTTAGTCCCATACTTGGCGAACCGTCGCCGTTTTCTATTAGCTTTCATGCGACTTCAGTTTTTTTATGCACTTATTATTATTATTTTATTTTTAGCTGATTGTGGCTCAGATTACCTTTTAACAATCATTTGTCTTCATGTACCATAGTCTAATTAACATTTATAATCCATTCCCTCTTATTATTTTCTCGTACAAAAATTTGCCCGTGATCTAAAATTTTAGACAATTTACATATTTTTTTTTTTAAAAAAATATATTTTTATTAATTGATTTTCTTGTTTGCAAAGCAATTAAAATTTTGATCATTTACGACTAGCTAGAGTACTTAAATCTCTACAAGAGTTCAGTGTTTCCTAAAGTTAGCGAAATTTGTCGAAAAGCGAAATCTAGACCACTTTTTGATGTAAACAAATAACAGACTCTATACGTTAAGGATAACAATAAAATGAAAAAAAAAAAAAAACTACTAAAAATTTTTTTAACTAAGCAAAAGGAGAGAATAATTTTACTTTTGTCAGATCTAAAGCGAAAATGTTGCCCACATCGCTGAAATGAATTTCTATCGCCTCTGAGAATCGGACTGACTCAGGGGATAGAGCGTTCGAATCCCAGTGATGGCTTATCAATACGAATCCCGCACCCAGCTCGCATCGACCACAGTACTCCTGTGACAGAGCGTCGAAAAGAATAACTACATATTACTAATATTTAAATTAGTCATTACGAATAATACATAATTTACCAATTTGAGCCGCTGTAGCTCAGGGAATAGAGCGTTTGTCTCCCTATGAGGTGACCCAGGTTCGAATCCCAGCGGTGGTTGATTGGTAAGAATTCTGCTCCCAGCTCCCACTGACCATAGGTCTGATAGAAAATATCCTCAGTAGTAGGCGGATCATGGGTTAGAGTCAGGCTAACCGTGGAAGGTTTTCCTCGCCATGTAGCCACGAGTTAGTTAAATAAAAAAATCATCCACGAAGGCAAAATTTTTCCGAATACTTGATCCAAGAGCTCCCATGTCTTCTGAATTGGGTTCAAAATTACAAGGTTACGGTTTTAAACTATATAGTTGCCGTAAACCTTAAAATGGGTCGGCTGTTCAACGACGGTTATGAAATAAATTATCGTTTACTCTAAATTATCGATTACTTTCGAAAATAACGAGTTGGTAAATATTATGTCAGACCAAAATTGTTCAGACTTTCGATTGTGACTAAGCATAACATATTGGTCCGATAATATTTATTAGTTCTAAAAAAATTGAGTAAACGTGTGCAAAAATTAAATTTAGTGCATTTAAAAAAAATGTTTTTTTTAGTATATTATCATCCAAAATAAGATTTTTTTATTGATTTAAGATTATTTTCGGATTCCAAGAAGAAATTGACAGAAATTCACCTTTTAACTTGTCTAAATTATATTTATTACAAAAAAGATCAATAAAATTCAATGAAAAGGTTGATTTTAAAAGCATTTTCAAACAAGTTATGTTTTAGGTATTGATATAAATATGCAAATTATTTTTAACATTTTTTTAAATAAATTTATTGATATTTTAAATGTTCAAAATTGGAGAAAGAATGGTTGAAAATAAGGAATGTAATAATTTTCTCTGTGATGTTCAATTAAAAATAAAAACGCTATTTCTCCTCTATTTAATCAAATGCTTAGATCAATAATTGGAAACAAACAATGAGACTAAAAATACAAAATTGCTCTACTCTTTCACAGCTTTATTATAAAAAAAAAAATCTCAAAATTTTTTTTCTCTATTTCATCCTAATTACGAAAAACCCAGATCCAAACAGAAGAAAAATAGCAAAGAAATAAATTGGCTCTTTAAGATCCCGTTAGCTCAAAAAGTAATAGGTCCGGAAATAGGGGCAGAGCTTAAGAAAACAAAAACCTTCGAAAAACTCATTAAAGTGGAAAATAGAATCCTTTTTAAGATTCTTTCTCTTGTAAGAAACTTACTGTTTTTGAGAAACCAAGTTTATAATTAGGAATGTAATTACAAAAAGCAACTTCACTATTAAATACCGAAATGTATAGGAATTTTTTGATATATTTTTTAAAAATTTTGTTACTTAAATAAATAATTACTATAATTTTGATGCTTAGTTTTAATGTAAATTTTAAATAGTTTACGCTATTTTGATACAGATTAACTATCGTTGCATATTTGCCCAGTTAAGCGTTTGATAGTATTATATCATAATCATAAAAAATAAATGAAATACTAATTTCGTCTGCTCGTGTACAGTCGGGTACGGTTACAAAATGAACCATTTATACATCTCTTTGTAAATTTTTATTCTAACAGGCAGAGAATCGTTTGCTTCATTGCAGGAAAAAATGGTTTGTAAATTGTTTTTAGATCACCAGTTGCTTGAAGTTTTGTGCATTTTAGATAGACGGAGAGTAGTTGATATTCATTCATGAATTACTAGCTGAACTTAATTAACTGGAACAAATTTATTTTAGTTAACTATCTAATAAGCAGAGGGCATCACAATTTTTTCTATGATAAAGTATTTGAAACGCAATTGCAATACTGCATGAGACCTTTCAGAATGTGTTATCAAAGCATGTTTTAAAAAAAAATATAAGTATTTAAGGAAAATAGTTTTATTGATATTATATAAATTTTTCTATATGCACACAATTGATCACAACCGTTCTCTATATCTAATGAGAATCGTCTGTTTTCTTCCACGGACTCCAAGCATGTCCATGATACTTAGGATTCGCAAATGGGTCGTATTTTTTATTTCTTATGCGAACAGCTTGAGCTCTGTACTTCTTCAGTTCCCATTCTAGTCTCTTAACAATCTGAAAGACAAAATTTTATGAAAGATTTAAGAAAAGGATGGGTTATAAAATGAAATGAATTTTTTACCAAAATTTTTTTTGAGAGAAGTAAACAATTTGTCCCATTTGGAACCGGAGTAAAAGTTTTTATTGTAAATAACTATTTATATATATATTTTATGAATTTCAGATTGAACTGATTTTGATACGACAATTCCTGGTCAAATTATTAAACGCACTATAAGGTTCTATGTAAAATCTTAATTATCAAGTAATACTTTACAAGTTCATTGTTTTTACGTGACTGAAACCGGTTTGCACTTGTTTTCATTTGTGTATTAATTGGTTAAATTAGACGGTATATAATATAAATTCGATGGTTCGATAAATTAGACGATATATTATATAAATATAGAATATTTATTATATCACGTATTATATTAGTATATTATAATAATTCGACCAAATTATTAGACGCACTGCAGTTTTTTAATAATTATATGTTTTGCACAAGTTCGTATGCAATACTTTTACATTTAAACAAACATGTAATGAGGTTTTTATTCAGGAGAATTTTTATATGCTTCCTATTCGTATTTATTTTTAACGTATTGCATTACAATGTTAATCAATTGATACACGAACGTAAGCAAATACAAACCTGATAATTAAAATTTTACATAGAATCTTATAGTGCGTCTAATAATTCGGCCAGGAACTGTAACTTGGGACTTAATTGGTTTCTTTAATTTTTGTGGGAAGCAAAACCCAACTGCCTTTGCCTTACTTTGGAGTTTAGCTATTTTCCTTCGAGGCGATAATAATTAAATAAATAAAATTTAATTAAAAAAGTAATTTTTAGATTGTATAGAACATTTATAATTTTTATTTATTCATTTCTTTATTTATTTTGATTTCCTTCAAATAAAGTTAAAAACGAATTCGTTTAAAACAATTAAAACTTTTTACTTTTATTTAGAAGTCGAAGCAGGTAGAATGAAAAATAAGAGCAAGTTTTAATTTTCAAGTTTAGTTTCTCGAGAACTATTTGATAGATTACTTAAAGTTTTTAGATTTTTTTATTTTATCATATAGAATTATTTTGTGAAAAGATATTCCTTGGTCTATACCTTTAAATTAAGCTCTCTGATCATTATTAACTTAATAGTAAAAAATAATTAATTATCGTAAAAAATGCATGGTGTTATTCTTTTACATACGAGTTTTATAATTGTAAGCAATTTCATTTTTAGATTCGTCTATATTTTTTCAAAGACGTAGGAAAGTATTTAAAAAATCAAATTAACAATTAGTTTCAAACTTCTAATTGCTCTCTAGACTAAAATATTGTAACAATAATTTTTAAATTACGACTACATATTTTGAAGGTAAAAATTTCGAATGCTCCGAACAAAAAGGTATGATTATTCAGAGAAAGTACCATCTTTCAGTCTGATATCCAAAATTAAATTATCACTGTTCTAATTGATAAGAATATTTTGGTTGTTATTTTTTTAAAGCGTTAAAACTGCATTTCTGCACTTGTAAATGCTAATGTTAGGAGTTATTTAGATCTATCTTTATTTAGTGCATTGTTCAGATATTATATCATCTCTATTTTTTTTTCCAAGAATATTTGTAAGTTCATCAGAGTTAATTTTTGTTTCTTGCCATTTGATTTTTTAAGACAAGGTTTCTAAATTATTAATGTTATTATTATTATTAAAATATTAGAACCTTTGGTTTGATATCTGCCAAATTATTATATTCACAAGGGTCTGCAATGATATCAAAAAGACAAGAAGCTTTCGCTGGTTTACAGTTAGCTGAAATATTTAAAGGTTTTACTCCACATTCTACGATCAGTGATTTATGAGGTTCGACATGTTTAGTAGATTTATAACTTTCGTTTAATATTTTAGACTTTTTCGTGTAATTTGTTGACTTTTTCACAAATTTCAGATCCCTATCCTCTTCACCATCGAATTTACGATGCTTTCTGTATGTTTTACGTATTTTACGTAAAATGGAAACTACTTTGGATTTTTTCTTTAGTTCTTCATACACCTAGAAAAATAAAATTTATAAATATTCCAATGAAAAACTGCACTTTTTAACAAAAATGGTTATTAGCAGGAATATATATGAAAAGAAAAAAATGAAAATAAGATATCAACTTTTATTAATTTGTTTATGCACTACAGATGTAAAATTTTAATCATGTTAATGTGAAACTATATATTATAAAAGAAAAAAAGTTCCATTATTATTTATAATAGACGAAACGAAAAAATAAGTGACAATAAAATAAAATTTGTTTGATAATAAGCTTAAGAAAATAATTATATGACAATAAGAGTATAATTGTAATAATAAGGAAAAAAAAAATTTTTTTTGCAGTAGTAGGTATTGTATTTAAATAACATTCCAAATTTATTAATTCTTTTAATTCACTTGAAATTCAAAAATATTCAAATTTTAATCGATCAGAAACACGCGTCTTCTCTTAATATAAATAAAACCTTGCACATTTTATGGTGAATTTACTAAAATAATTTGCAGAATGTATTGAAATATCAGGATGCTTTTTGCAAATCATCTTTATCCACAGAAAACCACGTAGCTTAAATATTTCGCAGAATGAAGAGTTTTTTAAAATAATGAATCATACAACACCCAGCATGTTATTAAAAATGCATATTTTGTTTTTAAAATACATGTACCATGTAATATCCACCAATTTCTTCAATTATATAAAAAAGGACTATCGTAAATTATATGAAATTTTGTGGATATGCATTATAATTGTAATCTCTTGACCCTCTAAATTTTTTTTCTTTGACCATTTTTTATGTCTTTAAACTTCTTTGCCTAGAAGACTCGATGGAAGTTGTAAAAAAATGATTAGCCAAAAATTTTGTAGAGTTATATGATATTTTAATTTGATTTTAGTAAGAAATCCTCTTATAAGTGGAGTAAAAACAACGTGAAAAGCACGTATGATGCCGATAAAAAGTTAGTGTGCTTAAATTCTATATAGATTTCTAGCCCCTTAATTTTTGATCCAATTTTTTTTTTTAAAATTTTGCCTATCCCCGAGAGTCGAGAATCCAAATATGTAAATATATATATGGGCGAATCTCGGGAATCATTAACTTATATGTCTTCAAACTTTTCTTATAAACGTCAAACCGTAACCATTGAAAATTGGGAAAAAAAAGGGTCCAATTCTGCGAGTTACAAGTTAAACTAATGATACAAATTTGTTCTACTTTAAATAAGCTTTTGGAATATCACTAACATAAAACTCGCAGAATGGGATTGTATACCCTTTTTTGAATTTTCGATGGTTATGGTTTGACGTTTATAAGAAAAGTTTGAAGACATATAAGTTAATGATTCCTGAGATTCGCCCATATACATATTAAGAGAAAGTGCGTTTTTTTTGTCTGATTTCGTAACTTAATTAATAGTCAGTACTAATTAATTAGCATATTTTAAGTTACTCCCTGGAACTAGTAAGATTATACCTGTGAATCTGATCATTAGAACAAAAGTCATTTAGGGGGAAATTATTTATTTTGCGCACTGAGCAGTGCACAGAATAAAAAACGGACCACCCTGAATAACTTTTGATCTCACAATCAGATCTTCATGTTCTAAGACTCAATCTTAATGGTTCGAGGGGTGACACAAATATGATATTTAATTAGCGCATACGATATTTTAAGTTATGAAATCAGACACAAAAACGTACTTACTCTGAATAAGCATAGCTTTTTTTCGACGGATTCAGATTTCTGATCCCCAAAATATTGGGGGTAGCCGCAATATGGGAAATATGGTCCCAAAAGTTTACACCCTTTAATGTTAATTTTATTTTCTGCGTATTTCGCCATATTTCGAGAATTTTTTCTGCGAATTAAAAACTTTTTACACACAACTGTAGAATTCGTTTTTCCAAAGATGATTTCATGAGAAATATAACTTTTAGTAAAGCTTTATTATTTTATTTAATAATAGTCGAAAAAAATTAGAATTGTATGGTAATTTTTACACCATTTTAAAAGATGTAATTTTTTTCATGGCAATACAAAATTTGAACAAAATCGGTCGAATAGTTTCTAAGAAATTGAATTTTAAAAATACGGCTTTTTGGACTGCTTTCCTGACCAAACTATGAGGAGAATATTTTCTAGATTGAGGCTACCCCCTATATATTGGGAGTCATGAATCCGAATCCGTTGAAAAAAAGGTATGTTTATTAAAAGAAAATACGTTTTTGTTTCGGATTTCATAACCTAGACTATCGACCGCACTTATAAATTAGCATATTTGAAATCACCCCTTCGAGCTATTAAGATTGAGTTCTACAACGTAAAAATCGGATCATTAGATCAAAAGTTATTTAGGGTGGCCCGTTTCTTTTTGGCGCACTGTATATTTAGAGCGATAATGCTCCATGCCATTTTGCAGCCTCTGTCAAATAATATCAACTTATAGATATAAAAGAGATTTCTCTAATTGCCCTCTCAGAATCCTTACTTAAATTAGTTTGCTTTTGTCTTTTGTGAAAGGAAAAAAAACAAACTCGTTTAAACTTTTTGGTAAGATTTAACGAAAAAAATCACACAGTAAATAACAGTTACTTTTGATTGTTCTTTCAGTTCTTCATTTGTAAAAGGAATATTTTCCTCGTTTTTACCCTCTTTATCAAACCAACCATCCATGCGACCTTTGAAATTGGTACCTTTCACTAACTTATATTTTCTCAATCGAATTGATTCAGTCTTCAATATCGGGTCAATATTGTGTAAAATTGAATGACGAGGACTTTTTCCATTGCAGCAAATGGATTTCCACTGGTTATATCCATCAATTTTTCCAAGATTATTTACATCTCCACCTAAATATAAGAAGTTTAATACATTATTTTTTTACTAAACATAATTTCAAGACAAAAAGAAAGCTTTATCGCAAAAATAACTACTCGAGAAGCTTACTAAAAACACATATCAAGCCTTTATTTTTTATAATATTGCGTTTTAGTTCATGAAGATCGGTAAGCTCTACTGTATTAGTGAGTAAAACTCCCATATTTTACCTATTTTCTCACGCATCAATTTTGCGTCTGAATTAGTTCATAATTTTCTTTATAAAATACAACCTTTTTTTCTAACAGCAGGTACTGAACTATTCGAATTATGTTCTATAAGGTAAAACTATGATCACGAGAGGATCAGGGGATAAAGCATTCGCTTCCCAATGAGGTGACCCTAGTTCGAATTCCAACGTTGGCTGGTAGATATGAATACTGTTTCCGGCTCGAGCCGAGCACAGTACTGACGTTAATTTTTCCCAATGGTAAACGGGTCATGGGTTAGAAACCTCTTGCCGTCGGGCTTAACGATGGAAGGTTTTCGTGAAGTTAATGCAAATGCGGGTTAGTTCCGTGAGAAAATTCTTTACAAAGGATAGCTTGCCCCAATACTTGATCTAGTAGTTCTCTTGTCTTATAGATTTGGTTTAAAATTACCCGACTATGGAGTTGATTATTGATTGTCGTAAATTCAGAATTGGGACTGCCGGTTATAAAATAAAGTATAAAAACTATGATTTGGAATTTATGTACTATATGTAATACTTCTATATTAGTTATAGCATAGCTAATATTTAAGCATAGTCCGGTATCAGTTATCTCGTAAAAAGACTCTCCCATATTTTAATCTCCAATAGAATAGTTATTGTAAGCATTTTTAAAATTTTAATATCTTTAACAGGAAAATAAGTAAATTGAAGTTAACTTTACATTTGGTCGTTGACACCAAGGGGTTTTAATCAAGCGAATCTGATCTGAAGTCTGAAAAATAAACTATATAATTTTAAACCTGTGCTTTAACGTAAAGAATTCTAAAATCAATAAATGATATTCTTTTTTTTTTAGGCTTTAGCAAAGTAAGATTTCTATCCTAGACCACGTTAAAATTGCAAAAATGGACAACTTTAATGTATGTCTTTTTCTAAGAAAATACTGTTTCTCTCTATTTTTAAATATTGATATGATTTATTTATTTATTTGCTCCTCTACTTATCAGACACATTTTAACACATTCAATCCTTTTGTTTCATTTCTTTGTTTGATTTCTGAACTTCGTGTTTTTTTAAAAATTAAAATGAGTAATTTAAGATTTTTGTTGAAATATAGACTTTAAAAGTAAATTATAATTTAAAAAAATAAAATAAAACGACTGAAAATAGACTAAAAAATAAAAATATTTTAAACTATGTATCATTTCAAGAAGGAAAAAATTTGAAATAGATTCCGTATGTTCTTATAAAAGTTCTTTAAAATTGCTTATTTTAACTCGGATAGAACATTTATTTCCCCTTTAAAAATTTTTTCCTTAAGGTTCTTGTATATTCAATGTTTATTATCAATTTTTCCCTATACCTAGAAAAATGGCATTATTTAAGCATTATTTAATAAACTGAAAAAATACATCATCGAAAATTTTTTTAATGTATAAGGAATTTTTATTTTTCATATATCTAATTATTTCTAAAATTTCGCTGTACTTAGTGTAAAATTTTATTGCGTTTTTTGGTTCGTCTCCAAACATTTGTCCTAAGGGGCTGAGTCTTTTAGTAAGTCCCAAGGACAGAAACCTAGCTAGCTAATGTGTGAGTAAAAGAGAAGTGGCCATTTCACCAATTTTAGAAATGTACGGAAAAGCGGTCATTTCCCACTTTTTGAAACTATCTTAAACATTTTTCTAAAGATATCTTGATTTTGTTTGCCTCTATCTCTAGTCAAACATTTTGAGTAGTTAGTTGGTTCATTATATCAATACCACTGTTCGGAAAAACTATATTATTTTTGTTGTTTGTTAAAAACTCAGTGGCGCGACAGCCAATGGAGGGCCAAGGCCTACTGTGCCTATCTCAATTTTCCTGACCTTGGGCTCTGGGGTGCAGGAGCTGATGTTCCGGTCAGGTGGTCAGCCGAACGCGGAACCCTCAGTGTTTAGTTCCCAAGCATGCTTGTACATCCAAGCATTTATCGTCCCACTGTTCTCAAGCATTTATCGACCCACTGAAGGGATGAAAGGCTGAGTCTACCTTGCCCGGCCCGAGGATCGAACCCAGGACCTGTGGCACGGGAGCGCGAAGTGCTACCGCTCAGTTGTTAGCTACAACTACTTTATTGCAGCTAACTATATCGACAATTACTTTTTCTTTAAATGAAGTAACTACAAATTTCTTTTAAATTGTAGTTGCTTTTTCACTACTTTTTGGAGACGAGTTTCGCTGGAGAACTTTATTATTTAAACCCATTTTCAAAAGGATTTTGAATAAAAAATAGGCTTGTTTAAACATGAGTAACTGTAAATAAATATTTGTTAATGTTTACATTAGCAAGTTAGCTATTCTAAACCATTTTTTTTTTTTTTTTTTTTTTGCGTATTTATTTTTGTAATCTTAAACTTTTTACATCTTCCGCGCCTGCGAATATTGAATTTAAGAAATGATTGGAAACAATCAAATGCTTGTGGTTTTGAAAGTGTTTAATGCTCTTTTATTTCATCTAAGAAATAAAGTACATTCAAAATTACAGGAAAAATATGTTCACTTCCATTGAAATAATCTCAATGTTTAATGAGTGTACATTTGTATTTGAAGGTGTTGTAGAGTGATTAATCAGCTACCATTCGTAATGGCTAGTTTTTATTAATAATACATAGTAATTCTTATTAATGCTTGCTTACAGGAGTAATTTCATTATGTCCATTGTCAAACCCGTGATGATTTGTTTCTAACAGATTCTAAAAATTAGTTGCGTTTGAATATTGTTTCAACTTTACCAACGTTTTTCTAAACCAACGTCAAAAGTAGTTGCCAGGAATCGCTACAAACTATTGTTTTTTTTCTTTGTATCGCACTGCTCATTACACAATATATATATATATTTTTTTTATAAAAAAATGGCACACTACACCTCAAACAAGGAAAAAAAGTAACAACTACAATAGTTTCGCTACTTCTAGCGTGTCCGATCTCTGATCAACACACAGTAGTTTCAAAATGCTCACAAATATCCGTTTCGTTAATAGTCAACAAGTTAAATGTCTATGGCTTGAGAGTGCGTCACTTAATCTCAATTTTTGTCGCATTTCTTATTGTTCAAATTTAAATGTTTGATTCCATTATGAACAACATTTGTGCTTCTTTTCGTAATTATTTTGTAGTATTTACACAGCTTTAGAGCATTTTGGAAATAAACAGTAGTTAGCCAGATATAGTTCTGCTGTTATGAGAACTTCTCTATGCTTCAGACTCGCGTATTGGTGACTACTGGGGAAATAAAGATAAGCGTCACTTCCGCTAGAGATATGGGAGTAACCGTTTCGCATAGGTTTAGATTGTGAGAGTCATGTCATTTCTTTATTTCTTCTCGATTAGAAATGAAATTACACTTGTTTGTATAGCAAAAAACGACTTCAGTTTTTCAGTCGGTAGGAATTATCTTGAAATCTGGAAAGATCTGGTGTGTTGTGTTACATACAAGTGTTTCATGTCATGTTACCACAAGCTGGCTTGTCTCTAGACTAGAAACCCCTGATATAGTACAACCTGTTTAAAAATAATTATAATCACTGTAATGTAGTAAATTTCATTATTTACCTGCTACGGAGTAGAGTGTAGGAAGCCAGTCACTTATATGCATCAAGTTCTTGTGAATTTTTTTCTTACGCAGCATGAGGCTCCATACAAAAGCAACACCTCTCACACCACCTTCCCATAAAGTGTATTTGCTTCCCCTAAGGGGCCAATTGGATGCTGAACTACCATCACGCAATTGCACTGCTCCACCATTGTCAGTAGTGAAGACTATGAGACTGTTGCGTAGCATTTTAGCCTTATGTAGACTTTTGAATAGATCACCAATTGAATCATCCAATGCTGATGACATAGCTTAAATAAAAAGTTCAGGTTAACATGGTCTACGAATCCCGCATATGTCAATAGTGAGGTCATTTTGACAAAGATAAGCTTATATTCCATTTATATTGTTCTTTTTTGTCGAGAAATCTCTTGAAACTTAGTTACATAACCAGATAACCAATGAGTAACTATGAATTAGAGCTGGTACAATTTAAAACAATAGCATTTTTATGATTTATGAAATGCGGCTGTCCTTGCTTGAGTCAATTTTGTGCAGTACATCAGCTCAGGTTAAAGATTAGAATACTAAGAATTGAGTTTTTCTTATGATTTTTTGAAATGTAATAATGTAATTAAAGATTTCAATGTGGAGATTTACCTTATTATGGAGAGGAGGAACTTATCCAAAAGAGAGGGTTAACTAAAGTATTACCACGTAAAAATATAAAACGTAAATTAATAACCAATTTCAATAAACATTATGTTATTTAACGAATACACAGAGTCTTTAAAATATCAAGCTTGTTAGCATGTTCTGTAAGCTTTATTGTAATTCTTAGAGTTAATTTACTTTTGAATTATTCAATTTTAACACTCTATATTAATTGTATAAATATTTAAAGATTAATTTCCTAAATTTAAATAATTTTTTTCTTAACTCCTAGAGTGCCCTTAAGGTTTTTTTTATACATTAAGACTACGTTTTGTAAAGAATACATATTAACACTAGAACGATCGACATGCTTTACCTTTCTGTCACAACCATTGCATTTCTTTTGATAACAATAAAAAGACAGGAATATGTATTTAATTTTTAACTCAAATATCACCATAAAAAATTCAAATAAATCATTTTTATTACTTTTAACATTATGCAATCTTTATATAGAATTTTTTTAAAAATATAACAATTACTTTGATTTTCGGGAAGTATAATATCATTATAAAACAGTTACATAACATTTTAAATGTTATCTCGTGATTTGAAATAAAAGCACTTTCTAAATATTTCGTAACATTTCCCACACGTAAGTTTTAGGCAAGACGAATATTTAATTCTTTTTGATAAAATGATCATTGATGACATTTATTACTTGAAGTTTCATAAAGGGCAGCATTAGTTGAAGACTGTTCCTTTCATAATCATTATGGCAGTCTCATTTCTTTAAGAAAGCTCAAAATAAAGGACTTTAATAAAATTGCAGAGTTAGACGCTCAAAGAATAGTCAGGAATTTACAGTTGTAGTGCATAGGAGGTTTGAAAAATACAATTTGACCATTTTCTAGAAGCCCTTCGTGTCGTACGGAATTCCCTGATTTGATGAACACACTGCAATTCTTGGGATTGAAAAATACCCTTTCTCAAGAGATTTTTTTACCACTAAGAGATTTTTTATTGTTTAAGTTTTCAGGTTATCTATTATGTTAACAGTTATATTGAATAAAAAAAGAATGAAATTTGTTCAATGCCGATGTACTCAAGTGTCTCAGCTAATAAAATAAAGATAAGTAATGAAAGAGAAAGAATGCGGTATTTCAAAGAAATATGTTTAAATCTATATAGTGGTAATTTTGATCGCTAAAAGGTGGGAAGAATCATGAAAGTCAAGTAAGCTGGTATAATTATTTTAGGAATTAGTGTCCCTCAAAGTTGATTTAAGGTCAAAATTAGCTCTCTGGATGTTCAAATGTTAATTATATTACAGGGTTGCCACAGACTACTAAAATGCGACTATTTGCTACTATTTTTGGCCTCAGGCGACTATGGCGACATTTTTGCCAGAAAAGACTAAAAAAGCAACTATTTTCAGGAATATTAGGCGACTATCGGGAGACTTTTTTACTCTTGCGAAGTTTTTTCGCAAAAATGAACGATACTTTTCAGAACGTTAATAAAAGAAGGCAAACTTTTTTATACAATTATTTATGTCCGAAAATTTAAATTTCCATTAGATTTAATAAAGTACTAGTTATATTTTCTCTCTGAGGGGCAGTTTTGTTATTTTTAATTGTTTTTTTTTTCCTTCTATTAACATACATATTTTATTGTAATTCGACTTTTATTTAGGTACCTATTTTCTAATATGTTTACCTTTTATATTTGTACAAAACCTTTTTTTTTTTTATTGGAGCATAGTTCGGACTGGGCGATAAATCGATGTATCGCGAAATAGCAATTTAACGCATATATCGGTTCGCCGATATAGTGACTTTCGTTTTAGGCGATGCATCATAAATCTGATTTAAGTGGCCGGTATAAGACTACTATCGTGGTTTAAGGATTTAATATGCAAGGATCCTTGACTATGCTAACGCTGTTACCGTACTGATTTTGTCTGGCTGCAGAGATGTAGATAGCGTTTGGATAGCTATAAAGACAAGACGATGTTAGTTTCGTGGTGTTGAATGACGATGAGCAAATTGAATCAGAACTCCAGGTTTCGTGCGAGGATCAGCGTTGTAATATAGAACGCAATGCATAGTTTCTTTATGTCCATTTTTGTCTTTGGGATTTTGCGTTTTTTTGAAGACTATTTTCAATGGGACTTAGGTCATTTTGCGATCGTTGTGCATATTATTTCAAGTTAATAATTGTCAAGTTTCTTGTAAATTATTTTCAGTGAGACTTTTGCTACTTAGCGATTGTTTCGTTCTGCATTATTTCATACCATTTTTTGTTTTCTGTCTGGATTTAACGATTCTTGTCAATTATTTTTAGTAGACCTACTGTTACTTTGAGATTGTTGCACAATCGCGGTTATCTTAAATTTTCGTTCTGAACTCAATTGATCAAAGAAAAGAAAATATAAATTTAGAAAAAAAGATCCTTTATTAAATTTTTTTCAATTATTGTTTTTCATTTTAAGCGATACAATTTAATAGGGGTGTTTTGTATTTAACTTTGTTATAAAAAGTTAGTTTTTCTAAATTTATTTAATGTAGTAGGTAAGTATAATAATTTGATTATTTTTAAATCAATAAATGTTCAGTCGTTTTTAATTATAAAAAAATTAAAACAATGCTTACCTTTATTTAATGTGCTTTCACTTTTGAGAAACTGAAAACAAAGTTCCAAAAAAATTTGGCTATTAGTTAAAATAAATAACTTTTTTTTAATTAAATAAAGAGTTTAGTAATGTTTTGACGCTTTTTAATAATTTAACATTAGTACTTAATGTGTTTTTTTAAAGTTTTTATTAAAATTCTTTCAATACTTGCTTGTTTTATAATTTGTTAGATAGTCAGTATCATTTCTAAACAAATAAATCTTTAGTCGGTTTTATTTTCAAAAAATAAAATAATAAGTAAGTAAAAATATTTTTACATTTATTAAGTACAGAATTGGACCATTAGTTAATATTACCTTTTATTATTTCAAATAATTAAATAAAAGAGGGTTTAATGATGTTTCAAAAGCATGGTTTTTTTTCAACAAATAATTAAAAAAAAATTTTTTTTTCCCTAAAGTGAACATATCTTTGGTTTGTTTTCCGCTTTTTTTTCTTTTAATCTTTAATGCGTGTATGTAAAATATTTTGTTACAGTATTATTATGTTTAAACCTATAAATCTTAAATCATTTTTAATTTAAGAAAAATTAAATCAAGCTTGGGTTTGCTTTTACTTTCACTTCTTTATTATTTTAAATGAAAAAATTAAGCAATGATATTGAAGTCATAGTAGAATATGTTTAGAATTAATATTTTCTTTTGTAATCAATTTATTCCTTTTGATTTAAAGATTTCCCATAGGTAATTTTTGAACATATGCTAAATCACGTATTGCGATTTAGCATAATTCGTCAGTTAGACATCGCTATAACGCGATGTATAGCTGACGATGTATCACGATTTAAAATTTCTGACATCACCCAGTCCTTATCATAGTATTTGACAATTAAGCTATAATTTTAGTTATTTGGCTACTATTTTAGATAAATGTTTGTTCCTGTTCTGGCAACTATTTTCAAAGTTTTAGGCAACTATTTTCATGCTTGAGGCTACTAAAAGCAACTAATTTTGTTCATTTTTTACTGTGGCAAACCTGTTATATATAACGTTTATTTCGATTTTTAAGAAATTATGTTCATGGAATAAAACTTTAATTTACTGTTGTATTATCTAATTGGAAAAATTATATTCAGTCGCATTGAAACTACCCTTGCAGAACTGCTAAGTTCTCAAATTATGTAATTGATTACAAGCATTTATAGTTTTGATCATAAATAGTTATAAATTTGATTATTTAAAAGCATTACAAGAACCCATAATTGCAAAGAACCATTATTACACACGTACATAAACTTATTGCGTAACCAAGTAACCATTTTAGTCATCAGATTCCACAATTATAAACCAATTATTTGTCATTGCTTTGTTTAAAATATATATTTAATTCTTTTAATATAATATAAACTATGGAACTGTTCCAAATATAATATTTAATAACAGAAATCTAAGTATTTTGAACCATAATGAGCGGCAATCAATACATTTGGACAACACTCATTGTAAACATTATTTCTAGTAATTAGGATTCAATATTATCGAGGTAATAAATAGTAAACATAGACAATGATCATTTTCAATCACGATTTCAGGTGTTTGATTACTATATCATTGAGTGTAATAAATTTCAGTTCAAATTTATTTTTGCGTTTCTCAACAAAATCGATTACAAATGTAAATTATTTACGACAAATTTGAACATTCGATTCTGCTATTTGATATATTGATTAAGAACTTGTATCATATTTAGTAAGAGAAAAACATTTTTTTTAAAAAATTAATTCTGTAACAAGTTCAAAATATTTTTTAGTTATATTTTAGAATATTTTTGAATTGAATATTTTGAAATATTTTTGTTAGTTATCAACTTAACCACTTATATTTTATTGTAAGATTACAGAAAAATATCTTTGTGTAAAAAGTGAAATAATTTTTTTTTAGTTTTCACAAATTTTAGAGTGGTATTGCCCCTTTAATAGAAATTTTAAGGGTATAAGAAAACTTAAAATATTACCAGCAAAACTTCTTCTTTTTGGATCTTTTATGTGTGGGAATTTCTTGATGTATTTTTGAGGAGCTTGTAAACGGCTGTACGAATTACCAGTATGAAGAGCTAAATGAGATAAATATAAAAATAATGGCTGAAAAAAAAGAAGAATAAAAACAGTTACTTCTTTGAAAACTGTTTCATTTCACATAGGTAAAGCTTAATTGTATTTCAAAATATATAGTAATGGCAACAATCTATGTTATATATACCGAATCAAATACATACTTGGCTATAAATTCAATTACATAGTTAATATAATTTGATTTTCAATAATAATAAATTCGATTCAGCTATAAATTTTGTTCATAATTCTATATTTTAAGTAAAATTTTGCTAAATTATGTTTTGTTGAAAGTTAAAATTTTCCTTTAGTCAAATTTTTTATTTTGTTTCAATTATGCTTAACAATCTACTTACAACGTATAATAATTTACGGAAAAGAGAGAGTCACTCTAATGAGATTCCTAAAGAACAATATCAGCGAAGAATAGCCTGGAATATTATAGAAAGAGAGTGGACTTCTTATGAAACAATAAAAGAAAGAAATTTGCAGATATTGGCTAGAATGGGCACGCAATGAGCATTATATGGTATAATGCATTGAGCATAATTTGTACAAAGAAACCAAATATATATTTAGAACCTTGCACAGAGAAAAGTATTATAAACTATTTATTCTAAACTTTAATCTACAGAAAAGTATACAAAGCTCGTTGAAAGGAAGGCATCCAATGAGCGAGGGAGGTGAGCTCGGATTGCGAAGCAGAAACAACGAAAGCAGTTTTGAAAATTGGCGTGCGCCAGAGAGTAGGATACGGATCCCTATATAGACGATGATATAGTGCTTACTACATAGACGATGGATCTACATGCACAGCAGTGACAAATGGATCAGAGTTTGTCACCTTATGTATAATTTCATAGAATTTTGTATAGAAGTGGTTATTGCCTATCAGTCCCTTCCAGGTAAAAAATTTGAACCGGTCAATTTCGTCCTCAGATAGCACCTTGTTCTTGCTACAAATGGTAGTTATTATATAACCGTCGTTGAACAGCCGACCCAACTTAATGGGTTTACGGCTACTAATGTTCAACTCCGTAGCCTTGTAATTTTGAACCCAATCCAGACGACAAGGGAACTCCTGGATCGATAATTTGGGAGAAATTTGCCTTCGTGGAGGACTTTTTGATGGAGCTAACCCGCATTTGCGTTACATGGAGAGGAAGACCACGAGAACCTCCCATGGTTAGCCCGACGGCAAGGGGACTCTAACCCATGATCCGTCTACCACTGAGGATATTTCACGTCAGCACTGTGGTCAGTGCAAGCCGGATGCGGAATTCGTATCGACTGGGATTCGAACCCGGTTCGCCTCATTGGAAGGCGAACGCTCTATCCCCTGAGCCATCGCGGCTCAAATGGTAGTTATTAAAATAAAACATCAAAATAATCCCTCACAAAGTGCAAACTTTCACTCTCATTTTCGGAAAAAGGCAAAGATACGAGACAGCGAGCGCGGACATTACAGTGAGTGATACCGTCTACCCCTTATCGAGCATCCCCACGCCCTCCTTTGAGTTGTTCCAATTCGGCCAGGCGTGAAAAAGGCTCCATGTGGTCAATAGGAGGGCCAAAACAATGAGAAACCTCCTACAACACGTCAGGGAAAAATAATAATAATAATAAAATTAAAAAAAAAAACAAAAAAAAACGACAACAATGTTTTTAGCAATCTTTTGATGACCTTCATAACTAACTTTTAAGCCTGATGTAAAAACAAAAAAACATTCCGAATGCAAACTAACCACACAATCTAATGCTAATCTTAGGTTTAAAAAAAAAAGCTTTAAAACATTTTTAAACTTGCTTAGAATCAAAATTGTAAAGCTGAATTGAGAAAACACTACGAAGAAAAACGTATAAAGTATTTTTTTTCTTTCTGATACTTGATTATTGGTGTTTATCGTAAAACGATTAATTTTATTCTTTTTCAAATATTATTGTATAAAATTTCATTTAAATTTATGTAATAAATTTTTTTGTATAATTTTGAAATAATAAATATTTGATGAATTTTTTACATTAATAATCTCGATTTGAATTCGTTTAAGTAGAAGGCATATTTAGATTTATGAAGATCACCGTACTGATTTATTTTAGAAATTTTGCTATCAGGCTACTTCCGTTGTTTAATTAATTTTGGAAACTGTTGGGTTTTTTTGGGACACTCGTAATAATGTTTTTTTTTTTTTTTTTTTTTTTTTCTTTTTCTTTAAATACAATATGGAGGAATGAAAAACTATTTACCTTAGACGTGTTGTGATTTAGAATTTTAGATATAGCTTTATCAGTAAATAATTTCGTAGCATATACCAGATTATAATTCCAGGCATTCATATTATTATCATGCAAGTCTAATCCATGAGCCTTTTGCTGAAATTAGAAAGAAAAACTCTGTCTAAATAAACGCGTGAAAATATTTAAAGTTTAAAAGAAAACATATAAATATTTAAAAGAAAATAATTTAGATAATAATTTTTTTTTTTTTGAAATGTAATTATAGGAATTACTTTACAGAGCCTATATGTAAGGCTAACTAACAATCTAAGTGAATAATTAACAATTGTGTAAATAATAAGAAATAAAAGTAAATGGTAATCCAGTCAGATAAATAATTTTCAAATTTTAAAAGCTCTTAAGGAAATTAGACATTTTAAAGGAAATTTAAATTATTTTGTGAGAAAAAACTTAAAATAAAAAGAGAGAGAGAGAGAGAAAGTGGGCGAGCAAGGGCGAAAAATGTAAATTTCAGCTACAACCATAATTGTTCTTATTTATTTAGCAGGTAAATCTAATTTTATCATGAAGGTGCAAATATGGATTAAAAATTTCGAGCAATTTTTTTCTTGGCGATGTTGAAACATCGATTTTGGTGAAGAATTGATCATCTAATGTCCAATAGTCCAATGAATAATCATCCACAGTCTAATGAACATTAATCCAATAAAAAATTAGAATCAAGCAATAAGACTGTTGCTTCGTACAATGTTTTTGCTATTTTATGGTTAAATAGAAATTTCGGTATAAAATGAAAAGAAAGTAATTTCAATTTTCAGCTTTTATTGGGACACCCATAGCCTAAATTGAAGTTTTTTTAGTAATAAGAAAGCTTACTTCTAGAGCCCAATGAGTAAAATAATCTTCTTTAGCAGTCCAGTATCCAAAGAAAGAATCAAACCCTCGGTTTATCGGGAGATAGTTTTTTTGAAAAAATCCTAAATGCCACTAGGAAATAAGCAATTTTAAATTATTTTAAGGCATACTTACTTTCCCAATTATAGATAGTTTTAATAAAAATATTTAGAATATAACAATAAAGATATAAAACAAAGTAAAATGATGTAAAGATATAAAACAAAGTATAGTATGTAACAACTATAAATCTATAAGTCATGCTAAAATATGCGTAACATATTTCTAATCTTTTAAGAACTAAACTATCTTATTTAGTTCTTTTCTCAGTAAATAAAAATCATTAATATAATCAGTAATTTTTTAATACCCAATTCTATTTTCAAAATGAAGGAGGAGTCTTTGACAGAAAACTCTTGAATATCGTGCCAATTATGATGTATTAAAACGTAATCTTTTATTGTTCTTTTTAAAATAAAAATAAGTACTGAATTTGGAGCCCCTTTACCTTTCCAACTCCATGTGTGGTGTACCCAAGATCTTGTAGATATTGAGGCAAAATTTTTTCCTTAAGAGAAAGACCCCAAGGAGAAAATGCGAGGATTACATTATGTTGAAGACCTTAAAGAAATAAAAAAAAAAGATCTATTAATGGATAATATAAATGCAATTTCGTAAGTAAAAAGCAAGTCTATATCTTTTATATAGGCTCTTCAA
The DNA here is from genome assembly GCA_949128135.1 of Parasteatoda lunata. Taxonomy (NCBI): domain Eukaryota; kingdom Metazoa; phylum Arthropoda; class Arachnida; order Araneae; family Theridiidae; genus Parasteatoda; species Parasteatoda lunata. Next base: position 49,379,363 of record OX421975.1, read on the forward strand.
AACCGCAGGTTTATAGATCTGACCATCCAATCACTTTTACAAATCTATTTTCTTCTCAGGATATCATCGACTAGATGACATTTATGTGCATGCGTGCTTTCAATGAAATCTGTTTCTATTGTGTCCCTTGAAAGATTAACTTGGCTCCAAAACTCTGCATCAGTTGGGATGGCCACATATATCTTTCCATACTTTTGAAAGACATTTAGTGATGCAGGTATGAGGTCTTGGAGTCCAAAGTTCACCTTTTCAAGGGTATAGTTGGCACTGGTTTCATATAAGAATATATAGAACTTAACGATTAAGTACGATAAGGATCATTTTTTGCAACGTGAAAATATTCGTCTGAGAAATTGGCTAGCTGGATCTGAAGTTTAAAGAGCATGAGCGAAATACTCCAGAAAGGGCGATTGCTACCACACACACTCTAGTTTTTGTATGAAATTAAGTGGAAATGGAATGCAGACAATTGGCAAAAATATGCATTTAAGGCATAAGTAAGCAGCCAACCGGTCAAAAGGAGCGGCTAGTTTCTATTATTGCAGTAACTAAAGTAAAATAAAATTTAAATTGCTCACCTAATCGTATAGGATATTTTCCCGTCATGAGACTTCCTCTGGATGGAGTGCATAGCGGCTGCGTGTAATAATTGTATAAAATTACACCATCATTTGCGAGGGCATCAATATTTGGAGTAGGTAACTGTTTTGATCCATGAAAACTAACATCATTCCATCCCTAAATTATTATTGATAAATATTTCAAAAATAGATTTCTTTATAATCCAAATAAATCATGAAGTATAAAAACTTTAGACAGCAAAGCTAACAAAACGCATGGTTAACCTAAAAAAGAATGAAATTAAAGAAAATACATTGAGGAAGGAATGGGTATAGAAAAGAAAGTGGTAAAATGGACGGAAGAAATGAAAGGAAATAAGGCTAGCAGAAAAAAAAAAGCAACAAATACAATACGGAGACAAAGAAGAGCTAAGAGCAGGAACAAACAAATACAAACGAAATAAATTTAAGATAGAAAAAAAGAAGGTTGATAAGCATGAATGTAAGAAGGGACAACGATACAAAGAAAAGAGTAAAGACTCAAAAACAGTAGTTAATTGTTACAGTGGATTTTGTTTTAAAATGTACTTTAATTTCTATCGCTACTTGTTGTGCCACATCTTGTACTGTTTTTTTTTTCAATCTTTAAATGCTACACTTTGGCTTTTAGGGTATTTTTTTTTTTTTTTTTTGTTAAATATAACCGAATTTTGTTAGTATTTTTAAAGATTTTATGGGCAACGGAAACTTTAATAATACAAAATATGTTAAAGTTTCAAGTAAATTAAATAAAAGTTAATCAGATCTAATTATTTTGAAAAAAGTCTAAGGGCAAAATCATGACACTTTGTTCCAGTGACAATGATAATCAGTGACAACCAAAGGAAAAAAAGTAAAACTTCAACATCTATCATTTCAAGATTTAAAATTTTTTATGAAGTCTTAGATCGAAATTGGGGGAATAAATTGAAATTGTTCAAAAATATTTTTCATTGTTGCGGGGTCATTTTTCGGAGGAGTTCTTATTTTAGACAAACTATATTACTCGTGCTGTTACGCTTTTTAAGCACAATTAAAAAAAGCGAGCTCGAACGGAAGAAGAAGACAGTTTTGAAAAATGTAACATTTAAAGAAAGCGCAGGAAACGAGCTGTCATGCTTGTTGTTTCTCAAAAACTTAGTTATTGTTTTGTTTCTGCAACTTTTCCTATTGCATGCCATTTATTTGATTATAAATTTTTCTTTTTTCATCAACTTATTATTGATTGAAATTATTTTAAAGAGGAATTAATTTTAAAGATTTTACGCTAGAACACATTTCAAATTAGTTTATCTTATTAGTGACAGAAGCGAGCATGGTTTACACAGCAAAATATATAAGATTGCATAGCAATTTTCGTGAGTATTGGGGAGACAGCAAGTAGGGGGTGCATATAATATTATAAATGTATAATTGTTTTATGAAACAAAAAAAAAGTAACACATACCTACCAAATCGTCAATAATAATAAATATAATGTGTGACTGTGGTCTTGAAAAAGTAACATCCGTAATAGAACAAATAAATATTAATGACATAATATGAGGCTTCATGGTATTTAATCTGAAAAATAAAAATAAAATTAATCTGGGCATTAGAACTTTAACATTCGAATATTTTAATTGATGTGTATAATTATGATGGTTGATTTGTTAATGTATGTAAACTTGAAATAAGGATATCGAGTATTTTTTTGCCAGAGCTATTTTATATCTCCTACAGAAACTGTCTTGCTTAAATAAAAAAACGTTACTTTTTAAATCATAATACAAAAACTATAAAATTTATTATTATTTTAGAGGTTAAAAGCAAAAACAAAACTAACAGTCTTAATACTATATATACCTGTATTATGCAATTGCCAATGTTATTATTGTAAGTAAGTGTGACAGCTTAATACCGTTCAAATACCGTGTGGGTATCTCGATCCTGATTGGTGGTTGAAACGTGGCCCGTTAAGCATCAATCCTCTTAAGTGACACATTCTAAATTATTTCACAACGATTCTTTCTCAAAGATGTCAATTCTTTCACTATATATTTATACAGAGACTTAACAAAGAGACAGCACGAATCCATAAGGAACATAAACAAACTAACTATGCATTGAAGTTGCCAGGTACACATAACAAAAATATATCATAGTTACAATAAAATACATAAACAAATAATAAATCGTAAAGGAAGTAAACGATAAAGAATTATATTTAAATTAATTTTATGTGCGATATGGCTCTGTATTTAATCAACTTATCGTTAATTAACATTCTAACCTATGTAGAGAAACTTAGCTCAACTTTAATACACCATTTTGCTGATAAGGATGAACTGGCGTTGACGTCATAGGTCACATGTGTGGGTATGGGAGGGTTTCTTCTTTTTGAAGTGCAGGTAAAGAATTATATTAAAGCTGCTTTTATTTTGAAACGCCATTAAATGCAATGTTTATTGATATGGAAGTTAATAAATAACTGTCAATCTTCCATTAACTAAAGATATCTCTTTTTATAACGGATGGACAGCTATTTTAGTAAATTTGATCAAAATTTATAAATGTATTTTGTTAATTCTATTTAACATAATTATAGATTTTCTTTGACGAATCCTAATGATCTGCAATCGAAATTTCAACAATTACTAAAAACTGGCCATAAACAAAAATGCATTTCATCAGGAATTCACACTAACTTTTAAGAAGATCAACTTTAACCAACACTTAAACTTACGAACACCATCTCTAAAAATTCGAGTCTTCGTTAAACTATTTAGCTAAACTGAAATTTAACATTTAAACACCTTTTAGAATTTTAAAAACTACTTTTATTTCTTACCTACTAAGTAATCTGAAAAATAAAACATTTTAATTAGCAATATAAAAACTGCGAAAGATTTTGTCAACGATTCGCAAAATAATTAAAAATATTCTCATGCACATGAATTGTTTTACTACGGTATCAGAAATAAACGTGAACTTGCATAATACTGTTAAACAATACAATGAAATGGGTGCAATATCCTTTTCAATACCTATTTTAATTTTTAAGTAGGTATTAATACGAAAAAAATAAAGGTTGGTTGATCTGTTTTGTTTTCTAGGAAGTAGCTAAATTTCAGCCTAACTTAGGAAAGAAAAATTTGATTCCAAGCTTTAAACTAACGTAAATAATAAATAATGAAATAAGAGAGATAAATAAGTACTTTAACATTTTGTATGTTTACTCAAAAATAATAATTTATTATTTTCTTTTTAACAAAGAGAATGAACTTTAGTAATGGATAGCTTTGGAGAATATAACCATAATAATAAAAAATCCCATTTTCAAATTAGTGCTACAGAACTTTTTTTTTCTTGATAAACCTAATTTTTGAATGAGCAATTGTTATAGAATGCTGTTTGCTATAAATTCAGGAAAGTTTTCAAATATCTAATATCTATGTAGAAATAATACTAAGGGTAACTTAAAACATGACTGGAAGTTTTTATAAAAGTTTATAAAACTGTTATAAACAGACATAAATATAATGCTTATATACATATATATATGAACTATGTTGAATTCTATTTTTGCTCTAATTAACCTCGCGGAACAAACAAATAAAACATCGCGTTTTAAAATCCTAAAATATTCTGTTTAGGCCAAATTTTTAAACTTCAATGAAGAAGTAAGCATTTAAATTTCATAAAAAGGATATTATAACAGTTCAATTTTGGATAATGTCATATTGCCACTATTCTTTGAAATTATTATTTTTAGGTGTTATATCATAGACGTGAAACTTGTAATTTATGTTCAAAGAACAATTTTTAATCTATACGATTTTACACGTCTGACATTGCTGTTTAGGTAAGTAAGACGTTATTTCTTATGTACTTCTTAAAACTATCCAATAATATCAAACTATAGTTGATACATCTAAATGTTATTCAGTAATCAGGGCTTATGTATGAATATTATAATTTTTGACTTGAGTCTATTACAACATGAAACATTACTTCAAAGCTACTACTCATATCGATTTAATTTCAATTTTATTAGATTGAACGTAAAACAGTACGTAAGAAACAATGTATCATTTATTTAACTAACAATGTTAGCTACTTAAATAGGTCTAAATACAAAACTAAATTTTTTACATAATTTTTTTTTTTTTTTTTGATTTTTGAAATATTATTCCTGTTAATTCCTTTAAGTCTCATACAATTTAGCATAGAATTTCTAGAAAAAAATCGCTCGCTCACTTGTCTAGATAGCAATTCCTGATGAATAAATAAATACAAAACTGTACTTTAAAAAAAAATCTTACGAACTTACGAAAGATTAGTTTTATTGACTTGGCATCGGTTTCATTTGATTTATTTTAAAATATTACTTAGGGGAAAGTACGTTACTTGTGTAGATAGCAGCGTTTAAATTTCTGCTTGTTTTCAGTCACGAGTTTTAAATGTAAAGAGAAGCAAAAAGCATTGGGGGTTTAGTTTTTCTCAGTCAGCCGTGAACTTTGTCGGCAAAAATTTTTACAAGTTTTGGAACTTGGTAAAGGTAAAAAAAAAATCTAGTTTAATAAACAGAACACTTTTGACTATTTTCTTTAATTTATTTTTAACATTCTTAGAGAATTTCAGTATAGCCGGTTATTTTATAAAAATGTTTTTGAAAGAAAAAAAAACTTATTTATTAATCAACTTTACCAGTAAAAACTAACTTCAAATGATACTAATAGACACTTATTATATTTTAAAAACTTTACATTAGTACTTCCCTAAGAAGGAAACTCTAAAATAATTCATGAAAAAGTTTATTTTCTTAAAAAATAAAATAAATTAAATATAGAAAATTAAACTTACACTTACATTTCTTTCTGAAGAATCTATTCAATCACAATTTAAGCATTTCACTCTTTAGATTTAAAAGAAACTAAAATTAATCTCAGTTCAATAAAAAAAAAATAATAAAAAGAAAAAGGTTAGAAAAGAAAATATTTCCTACATTTCTCTTTATTTTATTCGTTTTAGTCTCTTTTTTTCACTTTTTGGAACAAGAAATGTTTGCATTTCAGATTTGGCTTTTTAACTTTCAAAACGAAAATCGAAATATTTGAATTTACCTTTGTAAAAATAAATGATTTTAGTTACTTTAGTTTCTGAACCTTTACAAAATTAGAGTTAAATTGTCAATACGCTTGTGTAAAATTTGACTGTTAGAAAACCTTAATACTGTCTAGGCATTCTTGATGAAACTTTAACAGGAATCGTTATATAACATAGATTAAAAAAAATGCCTTTCACAATTCTAAGCATTTATCATGTGATTTATAATTTTTGTTCCTTTGAACTAAATGATAATGAAATACAAAAAATAAAAAAGGGGATAAACTGCTTCACAAACAATGAAAAAATTAGCTTTAATTATATAAAAAAAAAATTGTGTGTTATAGAAATTAATATATAACTATTTAGAGATCGTGTCTTTTCTGAACAGGCGTATTAGAAAAAAGTGTACCATATTTTATTACATTTTGATGACACAATGGAAAATTGAAATAATTTTTTCTCTCACAAATATGTCTTGCGGAATCTTACGTAGTCTACAAAAATATAAAAGTACAACTATATACATTGATGAATAATTACGAAAGAAAGAAAATTATGGTTGTATTATTGCAATTACTGGATATCCATTGGTGAAATGTTTCTTTTTCTTCCTGAATAGACTTTCATAAACGAAAAAAAATTCTAGTAATTTGTTGCAAAAACTGCATCAATTGATTTGTCCTCTTATCGTTGTTCTTTGGTTTTCAATTCCAAACAATATACGTTTCTTAAGACGTCACAAAATTCTTTTCCTTCTTCAGTATTCATATTTATAATGAATAAAACCACAGTCGAGTAATTTCAAATAAGTAAACCACAATAAGAATATTAAAATATTAGCATTATTATATATTAGCATTACATTAAAACATTGCAAATATTCGCTGGGGAAATAAAAAGAAAAAACTCAGAGGGTCACAATCAATTCCAAAATTATCGTCTGCTTTTTTTAATTTGATCTTGCTGTGTCGAGTTTTGTAAATACTTATGTTAGCCTGATTTTTTATGAATGTGCAATTCTATTTTTGAGATTATGGTTTTGAAGTTGATCGAAGTTGTTCAGTTCATTTTAAAGTTTTAACTCAAGAAAATATTTTAAAAAATGGCCATCTTAAATAACTTTTTACTAGCGTAAAAAAATGTCTTATAAGTTCAATATAGAAAGACACTTCAAATTTTTTTTTTTAACAAATTCGAATTTCTAATCGCAAAATTTTTATTTTTTATGGGATACATTGTTTTTATTTCAGTGGTATCCATTTAGCATTTAAGTTGAAATGTTTTAAAAAATGTTAGCCGAAAATAAATGTTTATTCTGGAGAAAAAGTAACCCAAATTGCGAAGATACAACAGACATTTAAAAAGCTCTTTCACAAATTTGGAATTTATGATTTAACAGTAGTAATCTGATGATATGATTTAATAGACATAAATAGTTGCTAAATAAAAATGGCTCAATACACTGAGAAAAAGTATGATCATTAACTAATTGAATATGGTAAACTTTACTATTTTTCTGGCTCTACGTTAAATACCAAAACGAAGCGAAATTTTTATCGAAGCGTTTTGGTAAAATGGACTTAGGACTTGACTTAACAATTAAATAGGGTTTCTATTACCGTACTGGTTGGTAGTAAATTTGGTTGAATTTAGTAAGTTTAACCAAAATTCGGTAATTTTATCAGTACTTACATAATTTGAGATGACGCAAAAATGATCAGTTTGATAACTTCTATTTTGTTTAGTAAACACTTTTTAACCTATGTTTCTCGCCGGTTAATTCTTAATTTTTTTCTATGTACGCTATAAGTTAATATCCACCAACATTAAAACTATAAAAAATGTGCATTTCTGCATGAACAGTTCGCAAAAAAATAAATGGAACACCCTGAATATGTTTTGATTTAATGATAGTATCGTCAGGTTCTAGGACTCATTTTTAATGGTTCAAAGGGATGATCTCAAATTTGTTAATTAATTAGTGTAGAAGGTATTTTAAGTTACGAATTCAGACAAAAAAAACATACTTTCTCTGCATAAACATATCCTTTTTTTACGGATTTATGACCGCCAAATATAGAGAATAATCGAAATCGGAGAAATATGGCCCCCATAGTTTGATCAAAAGAGCAATTCCAAGTTTGAACCCTTTGAGGTTTGTTTCACTTTTCGCGTATTTTGTCAAGGATATTTTTAGAGAATTTAAAAAATTTTGCTCACAATTATAAGATTCATTTACGATGAAAAAAAAACTTTTTGTGAATATTTTTTATTTACTAATAGTCGAAAACGTTTTGAATTGTGAGGTATACATTTAAAGACTGTAGTTTTAAATTTAAGGTATCATTTTAAAGACTGTAGTTTTAAATTTAAGGTATCACTTTAAAGACTGTAGTCTTACTTAGCAAAATAAAAATAAAAATTAACGGAATCGTCGAGTAGTTCCTGAGAAATAAAATTCTTGAGAAAGTCGTATTTTTAAAATTCGATTTCTCAGGAACTATTCGACCGGTCTAACTCGACATGTTCATCAAAACAAAATACTGTGTGGACTATGTCTGTTTTGTGTCCTACCTGGTATGCTTTATAAAGAAATTATGTAATAAAATTGTTTTCAAAAGCCATAAGTATAAAATTATATTTCTCAGAAACTGCTTAATCGATTTCGCTCGAATATTGTATTTTGCCATTTGAAATTACATTTTTTAAAATGATGTAAAAATTTATACACCTTTTTCAAATATTTAAATAAAATAATAAATATTTGTTAAACGTTATATTTTGCATTGAATTATCTTTGGATAAATGAATGTTAAATTATGTGCAAAAATGTTTCAATTCACTTGAAATGTTCTCGAAACATGGGGAAACACGCAAAAATTATAATTAACGGTAAGAACCCAAATTTTAAGCCTCTGTCCTTTCCAACTATTGGGACCATATTATCCTGATTGCGACTACCACCTATATTTTGGGGATCAGAAATTCGAATCCTTCGAAAAAAAGGGGATGTTTATTCATTGATAGTACGTTTATGTGCTTGATTTTGTAACTTAAAATATCACCTGTACTAATTAATTAGCATATTTGAGGTCACCCCCTCGAACCATTATGACTGAATTACAGAATGTGATAATCCGATCGTTAGATCAAAAGTTATTCAGGTGGTCCGTTTTATACTTTGTGGACTGTACAAATGACTAAATGACTAAACTAAATCAATAGCATTACTATCTTAACATAGTAAAATGGAAGTGTAGAGGAAGCGTGTTTGAACCCCGCCGTAACCTTGGACGCATCCATTTTTTTTATTGTTGCGCACATATTATGTATTATTACATTACGCAATGTATTATGTATTATTACATATGTATTATGTAAAAATTTATGTAAAAGAAATCTTATGTGATTTTATTTTATTTTAAAACGATGAAAATCATTTTTAAATAAAAATATGTTATAATATTCTCCTTCAAAATGTTATCTATAAAAACTTAAATCATGAATTTTATGTTTGCCTTTCTTAATTAATCACGATTTTAACATTGAATGATTTAAGTAACAATGGTATGTAAATTGTTTTAAGCGAACCAATTAGTTGAAATTAGTGCATTCTAGATCGTCGGAGACTGGGCGAAATTTCGTTTAACGATATATTCATTCGTGATTTATTAGCTGAGCTATAACTGAAATAAAATTATTTTAGTTTATTATCTAATAAACAGATGGCAGCACAACTGTTTCTACGTCATAATAAAGCATTTACAACGCAATTGTAGTGCTTATGAAGCTTTTCAGAAAAGAAATGTTTTGTCAAAAAAATTTTTTTAAACAAATTATGTATTTAAAGTAAATAGTTTTATTGAAATTATATTATTTGTTTTCATACATTATATTATTTGTTGAAATAATATTATTTGTTGTCGATTCACGATCAGAATCGTCTGTTTTCTTCCACGGACTCCAAGCATATCCATGATATTTAGGATTCGCAAACGGGTCGTGTTTTTTATTTCTTATGTGAACAGCTTTATCTCTGTACTTGTCCAGTTCCCATTCAAGTCTCTTAACAATCTGAAAGATGAAATTTTATGAATGATTTAGAAAAAGGATTGGTTTAAAAATTAACTCAATTTGTTTAGAAAAAAATTTCGGGAGAGGCAAACAATATGTCTGATTTAGACATGTGAAACTGGAGTAAAAGTTTTTAGAGATTTTATTCTAAATAAACAATTTTTTTTAATGTTAATTAGAAAAGAATTAAGAATTAAACTGCTTGTGATACTAACTTGGGAGTTTTCTTTTCTTTAGTTTTTGTGGAAACGAAATCCAACTTTGTTTTCCTTATGTGGTTTAGCTTTTCTTTTTATATAGTTTAGCTTTTCCTTTCCTTTTATATAAGATGATAATACACAATTAAAAATAATTTTAACTGAAAGAGTAACTTTTATATTGTACAGAACATTTATAGTTTTTATTTAGTTTGAATTTTTTCGAAGAAAATTAAAAACAAATTTGGTTAAAATATTTAAAACTGTTTACTTTTATGTAATAATAAAAGTAGGTAGAAAAAAATTAAAGAGCCCATTTTAATTTTAATTATTCTTTTCTTGAGAACTATTTGATAGATTACGTACAAGTTTTAGATTTTTTTCCATGTAAAATTACTCAGTGTAAATATATTATCTTTTAGTTTAGCTTTTCGATCATTATTAACTTTAATAAAAAATAATTAATAATTATAAAAACTATTTTTTGCATGGTATTATTCTTGGACATACAAGTTTTATTGTATGCACTTTCCTTTTTCTATTCGCTAAAATTTTTTCAGAGATATTGGGAATTATTCAAAAAGTAACATTAGCAATTAGTCTCATATTTCCACCTGCTTTCCAGTATAAACTATAGGTTTAATATTTTCAAATTAGAACTACATATTTTGAGGGAAAACATTTCGAATCCACCAAGGAATATGGTCTGTTTATTTGGAGAAAGTACATTTTCCAATCTGATTTCCGAAATTAAATCTAATGAATCTCCTGTTCTAATTAATAAGAATATTTAGGTCATTTATTCAATATGTTAAAATAGCATTTCAGTACGTGTGAATCCAAATAATAGAAGTGATTAAGATCTTCTGTTTTTAGCTAGCGCATTGCACTTATATATATTACCGTTAAAGTGTGAAATCCGTTATTTCATAGAGTAACTAGGCATTCATGTGACACCTGGTGGCTGAATGGTAGCGCTTTGCGCTATCCGTACCACTGGTTTGGGGTTCTATCCTCGGATCGGGCAAGATCTACTAAACCATTCATCCCTTCAGTGGGTAAATAAAATGACTACCAAGCATGCTTGGGGGCTAAACACTGGGGGTTCTGCGGAACTCAACCGGAACATCTGCTTTTACACCTCATAGCCCAAGGTCAAGAGAACTGGGATGGGCACAGTAGGCCTTGACTCTTCATTGGCTGTTGCGCCACTGAGTTTATTTAGGTATTTCATGAAATAACTAGACAAGACTATTTTATTTTATATTATAACATTCGTTGAACAGCCGACCTAATTTTTGGGTTTACGACTGCCAATGTTCATCTCCGTAGCCTTGTAATTTTGAACCCAATCCAGAAGACAAGGGATCTCCTGGATCAAGTATTGAGAGAAATTTGCCTTCGTGGAGGACTTTTTGATAGAACTAACCCACATTTGCGTTACATGGAGAGGAAGACCACAAGAACCCCCCACGGTTAGCCTGAAGGCGAAGGAACTCGTGATCCGTCTACCACTGAGGATATTTCACGTCAGCACTGTGGGTGGTGCGAGCCGGATGCGGATTCATATCGACCAGCCATTGCTGGGATTCGAACGGTTCACCTCATTGGAAGACGAACGCTCTATCCCCTAAGCCATCGCGGCTCTAGGCAAGTCTATTAAAGAATAAAAAATTATTTAATTCTACTGTTTAACCAGGCATTCTATAGAATAAGGATTATTTGATCGTTAAAGTATAAAATACGGCACTTTAAAATTCTCTGAGCCGGTTTTTGTTGCTTTTAGTCAGCTATTTTTAGCTATTTTTTTGATAATGACTATTACCGCAACATATTCTTTGTTTTGTTCCTTTCTGTTTAACTAATGTTAGTAATACAAGCAATAATATATTATATCATCTACTTTTCCTTATTATTTATCAATTAATCATCCGTAATAGAGAGAGGGATAAAAAAGTATTTTCCGAGAGATTGATGTATTGATCCATTTGTGATTCATCGAAAGATTGATCTATTTATGATCAATTTATTTATAAAATAAGTTTAGAATTATTATTTTTCACTTTAACGATCTATCATTAGTTATTTCATAGAATAACTAGGTAAAGTAGGAAATTTTTCATCTATTATATACTTTAACTGACTTGTCTAGTTATTCTATGAAATAACTGAATTACACACTTTAACGGAGACATGTATATTTTTTTTAATAACATTTGAAAGTGCATCCGCGTTAGTACTAGTTTAGTACTTCCTAGTACTTAGCCCGCGTTAGAACTTCCTAGTTTATTTTTAAGACAAGGTTTCTAAGTTATTAATAATATTATTATTAAAATATTAGAACCTTTGGTTTGATATCTGCCAAATTATTATATTCACAAGGGTCTGCACTGATATCAAAAAGACAAGAAGCTTTCGCTGGTTCACAGTTAGTTGAAACATTTAAAGGTTTTTCTCCACATTCTACGATCAGTGATTGATGAGGTTCGACATGTTCAATAGGTCCATAAGTTTCGATGAATATTTCAGACTTGTTTCCGTATTTCGTAGATCTTCTCACAGATTTCGGTAGACTATCCTCTTCACCATCGAATCTACGAAGATTTCTGTATGGTTTACTTATTTTACGTAAAATGGAGACTACTTTGGATTTTGCCTTTAGTTCTTTATACACCTACAAAAATAAAATTTGTAATAATTCTTATATGAAACTTTGCATTTTTAAACGTATTCGATTATTAGCAATAATATATGAAAAGAGAAAAATTAAAATGAAACATCATTTTTTCTTTTTTCGTTTCGATTCATACAGATTTAAAATTTGTAATCAAATGTGATAGTATAGGAATGTGCATTATATAAGAAAAAAATTCTATTATTTTTTTTAACCGATGAAAAGAAGTAATAAGATACAGTTTGTTTGATAATTAGATTTACAATAATAAAACATTTATTTGTTTTTATGGTTTACAATAATAAAATGTTAACTTTATGAGAACATTTGTAGTAAAATAGTATAACAATAAATAAGAGGATAACTGTAATAAAAACGAAATTTTGATTTTGTTCCTACTTCTTTATTTTTAACCTTTTCAACCGAATACTTCAAATGAATGTTCATCATTCTTAGTTAACCAGAATTTTAAATTTTTGGTCGATAGTTGCCTTTCAAATCAAAATGTAATCTGCCAAGCTCAAGCTATAGACTAAAGAGGCGACGCCATTTGGCATCATTATAGCAAGCCAACATTCATTGTTTGAAATAACCTCCGAAAATTTTTTTCGCAAAAAAAAAAAACTGTTTCGAATGATATATATATATATATATATATATATATATATATATATATATATATATATATATATATATATTTTTTTTTTTTTTTTTTTTCCAATGGCAGGCACTGAATTTGAATCTTTTGCCTATGAAGATGCCAGAATTGTTGCTCATTTCGCGTTACCCAGTGGGCACCTGTGAACCAAAGTCACGGAGGCGAGCAACATTGCCCACGCCACACTGCCACAGACCCGTTTATAGGGTGGGCCACATTCAAACATCACACACAACAGAGGACAGCACAAAGAGAGAGAGAAACATCCATGCCCAGAGCGGGATTCGAACCCGCAGACAATGGTTTCGCAGTCAGGCGCGCTAATCGCTCGGCCACCTGGCCGGCTAAAATGATATATAATTCTCTGAGATATTTAATTAATATACATTTCGCTATCTTGCCCTCGTTCAAAAATTAAACGGAAGAAAGTGCACTATGACAATTTTTTTTATCAATTTTTAGTGACAAAATCATGAGCGGTATAAATTGAGAAAAAGGAGAATTATTTTTGTTTTTCATTATTTTACTTGTACGTATAAATGTAAATTTAAAAAGAAAATAGGGCAAAAATAAAGTACTTGAAATTAAAGAAAAATATTTACAGCAAAATTATGAGTCTAAATATGAAGTTATAAAAAAGCAAAACCTGTAGATCTTGAGAAGTATCGAGTAAACACTTTAGACTTAAAAAAAAAGAAACGATTTTTAAGGAGAAAATAGATAGTTCACGATTCGTACAAGCATAATAATAATAATAATAATAATAAAACAAAATAAATTAACAAATAAATTTAAAGAATAAACATAAAACTGAAAAACAAAACGAGATATTTGTTTATATCCCGATTCAGCAGCACAACTCAACTTCGACACACAAGCGTGACGTTGCTTGCAGGTATCTGATTAAATCTGATCCGAAAAATTTGATTCAGTATGAAAATTATGCACACGTCATGCAAAGCCATGTGATTTCAGGATTTTTTTCTCGTCTCGAGTTGCAAGACAAGTTGTTATACAAAAAATATAATAAAAATAAAAACTCTATTGAATAACTCTACTGAAAAACTCTATTAAGAATACATTGGTTTTATACTCGATGTGATATTTTTTTCATGAGAACCGAGAGAAAAATGACAAAGCTTTCGTGCTTGGGATTATACAAAATGCTCAAGTTTATAGAGAAGTGTATTATTATTTATTTTCAAAAATTATCAAGTATCTTTTGTAATTATAAGTTTTTAAATTACGCAATTCAATAGAGCCAAAATTTCACAATTTTGTTTTCCCTTAAATGGTTTATTAGACGCTATTTCTATTACAACATTATGATTTTAATGCGACTTGCCTTTGGAATTATATATGCCATTAAAAACATTGGATCATGTTGAACTATAATATAGTGTAAATATGTAAATTAGTTGCAACCATAATGAGTATGTCACGTTAAATATTATTATCAGGATAATTAACCCCTGGTATGCTGGATTAAACAATACTATGTTTTAACTTGTGCAAAAATTTGCTTCAGTTTAGTTCTCTGTTAAATTGGATGCATAATTTTAAGATTTCATAACTCAAAGTACCGATAATATCGATAATATCCTATAATTTCAACTACCGATAATTTTACCGATAATTAATACCGATAATTTCAACTTTAAACTAAATTTTTCTTAAATAGAGACACAAGCTTCAGTTTAGAATCCTATTACGTTAACTCAATTTTTTGAATCAAAATACCGATATAACGGATCAACCTTGAATCAATTATTTTGAGCGTAGAATTGAATGCCCAGGGTATACATTACCCTATAATAATAAATTTGGCAACAGCGGATACACTTGTTTAGTCGCGATTTTTGAGGAAGGAGCTCGGATTTTGCTTGGTATTTCCAGTGACTGCCAATACCTAGTTGGACATTATGGTTAACCAGGCTCTTCAAAAATTCAAGCAGTTTATATTCAGAAGGAGAGCGTTTCATGTCATCTTACAGTTTCTGCTGAGCAGTAATATCAAGATATAGATATAAAGCGGTTTCCCTACAGCCTGTTTGATGTTGTTCATACCACATTCTTTCCCTTTACCTCTTTTGTTTGACCTATTACTCACTTAAGCACTTTTTTCAATTAACTTTCATTTTTATCCCTTAAAGTTACCTCCTTACATCTTAAAAACAATACGGTCTTCTGTTTATAGACAAACTTATGAAACTGCTCGAGAGAATTTACTCCAAACTTCCTTAATGGACATTTCCGTTCGGTGATGTCTCGAAAATTCTAGAAGCATTCAAATTCATAAAACAGGAAGATATAAAGATCAAAGAATTGGCTTATAGCTTACATAGAGAGATTAAGGTAAGGGATTAAAGTGGAAGTTAATAAAATAATATTGCTCAAGTGAGTAATAAGTAAAACAAAAGAGATAAAGTGAAAGAATGAATGAGTGATGAACAACATTTCAGCCTGTTCCGAATTCTTGCTTAAATTAGTAAACTATTGTGAATGAGTAAAAAAAACCTTTAAACTTCTCGGTAAAAGTTAGCAAAAAGACTTATAATATTTTTACAGAGTAATTTTAAGATTTGACAAAAAAAATCTTCAGTAAATAAGGGTTACTTTTAATTGTTCTTGGAGTTCTTGATTTGTAAAAGGAATATTTTCTTTTTTTTTACCCTCTTTATCAAACCAACCATCTATGCGACCATGGAAATTGCTACCTTTCACTAATTTATATTTTTGGAATCGAATTGATTCAGTCTTCAATATTGGATCAATATTAAGTACAATTGATTGACGAGGGCTTCTTTCATTGCAGCAAATTGATTTCCACTGGTTATATCCATCAATTTTTCCGAGATCTTTTTCATCTCCACCTAGATTTAAAAAGTTTAATAGATCAATTTTTCTGCCAAACTTAATTTCAAGAAGAAAAGAAAGTTTTATCACAAAAAAGCAACTGCATGATAAGTTCAGTAACAAAGCATAACAATCAATTATTTTTTTTATAATATTAAATTTTCTTTCATGTAGATGGCGTAGCACACTCTGTAATTTATACTGCATTAGAGAGTGAAACTCCCATATTTTACCTATTTTTTCTTGCATCAATTTTGCGTCTAAATTTCGTAAATTAATTCACGAGTTTCTTTATAAAGCTACGATTGTTCTTTTTAATTGCAGGCACTGAACTATTACTTTCTATGAACTTAAACTATGTTCACGAGAAGCTCAGGGGATAGAGCACTCGTTTCCCAATACGGTGCCCAAGTTCGTATTCCAGCGTTGGCTGGTCTAGACAATTTCTGCTCCCGATTTGCATCGACCACAGGGCTGACATAATATCGTCAGTGGTAAACTGGTTATGTCCTAGAATCTCCATTCTTCTTCTTCTTCTCATCGGCATGACAGCCCAGGATGGGCCTTGACCTTCTCAACAAGCCTATGCCAAGACATTCTTCCCTTATCCAAGGTTCTCCAGTTTATTATCTTTAAAACCTGTAGGTCCTTTTCAAGGCAGTCTAAAAATCTTAGGTTTTGCCGTCCTCTTTTTCTTGTACCTGTTGGCCTGGCACTGAAAATTTTTTTGGTTGTCCTGCTCCAGTCCATCTGATCAGCATTTGTAGTCCTTTATTCAGAATCCCCATGCCGTACAGCAACAGTGGGAGGCTTTCGTGTTTATTCTCTCCAAGCAATGCAAACGCGGATTATATGACGCCTCCACGAAGGCTAGTTTGTCTCGATATTTCCGGAAGTTGCCGTGACTTCTGAATTCAGTTCAAAATTACAAGGCTACTGAGGTGAACATTGATAGCCGTAAATTCAAAATTGGGACAGCTGTTCAACGCCGGTAATGAAATAAAATAATTTATCACTTTGGCCACACCTTCAAATGAGAACTTAAACTCATCAAACCCTGGTGTTGTTGCAATGGAAGGGATCATATTTTCTCTTTATTTTAAAAGTACTCTAATTCTTAGAGGAAATGAGCGAGCAATAAGTACTTACAAAATTGCAAACATTTGAATTTTTCCTAGCACTTCTTAAATTAAATATTCGCTGTCCAGAGAGGTCTAAAAGCGGAATAAATCCATAAAAAATGGTCTAGATTAACCAACTGGCTCATATAAATATTAATAAATATTTCTTTACAATCACTCATCATGCTTAGATAAGCCATTTTTTTTTATTGAAAGTCGTTTTGAACATGAGTGTAAATTAAATAGGTTCTGCAGCAAAATTTGTTTCCTAAAAGCAGTGATGCAGTAACTGCAATTTAGTAGTAGTTTGTAATCATAGCATTTAAAAAAAAGTTATAGTAGTTGTAGTTAACTGAAAAAATAATGTAATGTTTTCGAAAACTAGTGTTGGGACAAACTGTTCGTCGTGGAAGACTTTTTTATGGAAATGTCCCTCATTTCCGTTACATTGAGAGGAAAACCACGGAAACCCTCGTCGGTTAGCCCGAAGTAAGGAGATTCTAACTCATGATCCATCTACCACTGAGGATATTTTACGTCAGCACTGTGGCCTGTGAGGGCCGGGAGCAGAATTCTTACTTATTAGTCACCGCTAGAATTCGTACCTGGGTCATCTCATTGGGAAACAAAAGCTCTATTTCCTGAGCCACCACTGCTCAACTTGGTAAATTAGGTATTATTCGAAATGACTAGACTAAATATTAGTAACACGTAGTTATTTGTGTAGACGCTCGGCAATTAAGCCCACAGAAGGACCCATCGATGGCTGATGATTTGTACAATTCAGATTCAAAAGATTTAGTTGCGTTTGAATCTTGTTTTCTTACTAAACGTTTATAGTAATTGCCAGTAATTTCGGCGAACTAAATTTTTTTGTATAACACTGCTCGCTAAACTATTTTTTTTTAATAAAGGCAGCACACTGCCTTACAAACTACAAAAAAATAGCAACTACAGTTGCATAATCGTTATGAATATCAGAAATTGTGTTTCGTTGGATAAAACATTTACTCGCGTTTACGAGAACTCTTTCAGGAGCCAAATTCACGTACTGGCACCTACTGTGAAAATAAATATAAGCTTCGAAGTCACTTCGAATAGAGGTATGGGAAAAATCGTTTCGAATAAGTTATTTCTCGTGATATTTTTTTCAATTCTCATCCCTTATAAATGGAGTTACCCTTGTTTGTTTCTCAATAGCATACGACTTCAGACTTTCAGCCGGGAGGAATTCTCATAAAATCTGGAAAGGCCTAGTGTTACATACCCATTTGTGTTACACACCAGTGTTACATTTTATCTTATCACAGGCTGGATTAGTGATGATGCCGAGCCAGTCATGGCTTTCGGGCCGTAGATTAGGAGGCTCCTGATATAGTTCATGTTTAAAAATTATTATAATCACTGTAATGTAGAAAATATCACGATTTACCTGCTATTGAGTAGAGTGTAGGAAGCCAGTCACTTATATGCATCAGATTCCTACGAATTTTTTTCTTGCGTAACATGAGGCTCCATACAAAGGCAATAGTTCTCACTCCACCTTCCCACAAACTGTATTTACTTCCCCTAAGAGGCCAATTGGATCCTGTACTTTTATCAATACCTTGCACTGCTCCACCATTGTCAGTAGTGAAGACTATAAGACTGTTATGCAGTATTCTAGCTTTATGTAGACTCTCGAAAAGATCACCAATTGAATCATCTAAAGCTGATGACATAGCTGAAATAAAAAAAATATATTTTAACATGATCGAAAAGTTCCAAAAATATCCATGATAGGGTCATTTCGACAAAGCTAAACTTATATTCTATTTATATTGTTCTTTTTTGTTTTGAAATCTGTTGAAACATAGTCACATAATCCAGATAACCAATGAGTTACTATGAATTAAAACTGGTACAGTTTGAAACTATAAAACAATATAATTTTCATGACTACTGAGCGAATGCCCATGGTTGGGTCAGTTTTGCGCAGAACATCAGAGCATGTTAAATATAAAATATCTGGAATTGAGTTTTTAGGATTGTTTTAAATGCAGGGACACCACGAACTTATATTTTTGGGAGATGGAATTTACCATTTTGCTGAATGAAATTCTCAATTTATCTGAGTCATAATTGAGGGTCTGAAATCATTCTGACACATAATAAAAAAGCAACAACAGCATCTCTTAAGAAGTATATGTTATAAATTACATATCTGCCAACTTTCCCTACTTCACCCAGAAGATTTTATCTTTGTATTTAAAGTAGTAACAAGATTTATATTTTGTTATTTTATTTAATATATCTGATTTGAAATGTTCTTGCTCATCATTGTACCTAAATAATTTAAACGTACATAAGCTGTTTGATTACCATTGATGTTGTTTTATGTGAAGATCAAATTTAAGAAATTTCAATTTACAGTTATTGTTGCAATTTTTATTTCACTACAACTAGAAATAACTTTTTCCAAAAATGCAAGTTTTGATAGCTACAAAATAAATGTGATTTGTCTAATATAATTTCAACAAAGAATCATATTTTTAAAAATCTAATCTATAATAAAATCAAGTTTACTAACATCTAAAGAAATATATTTGGTATAATCATAGTAAAAAAAGTCGTAATCTTGTAGTATAAAATAAATGTAAGGATGTAAGTCATTTGCTTTAATCAAATAATTAAATTATTCTCATATTTTCAAAACGCGCTAATTTTTTCTACCACTTTATTACTGATTTAATGATTTTATAAATTATTATTCAAGTCAATAGATAAACTAATTAATGAGTCCTTTAAGAAATAAATATAAAAAAAATAATTAATTTACAGCTAAGATGAAGACTTAATTTTTTCATTATCCCATGAACTAAATAGCAAATAATTCGGATATCGGCAAATATCTTCGAATACCGAATAGAAATGGAATATTCTGGGAATAGAGCCTCCCAATTAAAATAATTCTATTTCTTTTTTTGATGTAGTGTAAAGTTTGGTATAGCTAAATATGTCTCTCGTACTAGAAGTAATACTAACTAACAAATAAAGGGAGGATATTTGATATTTTATGAGTCTAAATTCATTCAAACAATATAAAAAAACTTTTTTTATTTTTTTATTTTTTTGACATTATGTATCCGAAACTAATTCGAAATTTGAAAAAAAAAGTGTCGGCAGTTTTTTTCTTCATTATCTTCAGTCAATAAGAGTACGAAACTAGAAAAGTTATAATTTGACTGCTGTTAAATTTTTTTTATAAAAATCCGCTAATATAAACTATTTAGATACGCCAAAAATAATTCGAACTTGTTGAGTTACCAATTTAAAGATATATGAATCCATATTTGTCGTAAAAATAAATAACACCGCGACTTAAAATACCCACATCAATAACATTTTGATATCAGATTTATTTCTCTAGAAATGTGCACAATCTTAAATCGTTTCATATCTAACAGTTTTTGAGTTCTGACAGTGAGAAGCATTTTCGGCGAAAATTTTCTGAAGTAGTAATGAGATAACTTTTCTGTGATGTGAAAGATAATCAAAAACTACTTCCACAAGTTAAACATTCAATGCATTTTCGTTTGCATTTTCATTCATTTATGTCATTTAAGTAGTCTTTCAATTGTAGAAATTTTTATGTATTTGAAAATCAAAATTATTAGGTGTCATCGCTCTCTATTTCTAATGAAACTGTCTCTTTCGTATTTGGAAATAGAAGCCCCATAACGATTTTTTGAAAAATGGACTTTTCAATGGCAAGCAGAGAATTTGATTTGATTTGATAAAAAAAGATACAAAAACAGTGAAATGGATACCTTATATGAAACTTGTGCATGTTCATTTTTTTCATCGCTGAGGTGTAATATTAATTTATTTTATTTGGGTTTTCAGAAAAGAAAGAAAGAGAGAGAGAGACAGAATGCAACTTTGTAAATATGCTGAATGGTCATACAAAATTTGCCGAATTGTGAAAATCCGTAGGAGATCACAGCAACCCACACACAGCTGTTATTTATCAAGCTTAACCACTTATATTTTAAATTAAGGTTATGAAAAAAATACCTTACGCAGAAAATAATAATTTTTTTTTTAAAGTTTTCACAAGTTTTATAGTGCTATCCGTCTTTAATGGAAATTTCGAAAGAAAAACAGAACTTGGAACATTACCAGCGAAAGCTCTTCTTTTTGGATCCTTTATGTGAGGGAATCTATCAATGTATTCTCGAGGAGCTTGAAAAATACTGTACGAATTACCAGTATGAACAGCTAAATGAGATAAATATAAAAACAATGGCTGAAAAAAGAATAAAAGAAACAGTTTCTATTACCTTTTTAAAAACTATTTCAATTTACATTGGTAAAGCTTAATTGAATTTCTAATATATATAATATTAGGAAGAATTTATAGTATTCCATGACTAATGGTTCAGTGTTTGTTAATTCATCATTTAAAATTTTGATAGAATTTTGTATAGAAGTGATAACTGCATATCAGATCATTCCAGCTGAAAAATTTGTACCGACGTCTGTTAATTCCGGAAACTGATAGCACCTCGTTTTTGCTACAAATGATGGTTATTTTGAAAATAATGTTTTGTCGCCATCTTTTGTGGACCTTCGTAACTAATTTTAAAATCAGATGAGAACAAAATTTCAGGATACTTAAACCAGACTTAAGCTTACCATGCGACAGGGGATGGACAAAATTATGGAAGCTCTTCTATATTAACTCATTTTTTCATATTTTTTAAAAAATACTGAGAAAATTATTTAGAACATGTGATTTCTCATACATGTTAGTGAAGTTTAAAGCTTTTAGAAGTTTGAGAGACCGACAATAATTTAATAAATATTGTTTTTGAGCACTCCATGCCAAAAATTATAGCAATAAACTTGTAGCTTGTATCGATTTCTTTGATTATAATTTGCAATAACTGCTCAAAATTTCGTAAGCCTAGTTTAAATACTTATGGTGATCTGAAATTTTTTTTTAAAAAACTATTTTTTTGCCTTACATTTTCTTACTATAACTGCAGATATATTTGTTAAAATTAAACAAAATTTTTAGAATAATTTTTTATTAATACTAAAAATATAATTTTTAAAATTTTTTAAAAAAATCGTTAAGTATTGCGCAAGATATGAGTATTTAGAGAAATTTTTTCATACTGCACATGCGCGGAAAACATTAAAAAACTTTTTTTTCATAATTTTCTTCCGAATCGTATTCAGATAAGGGGTTTTTGTCTCAAATTTCATTTTGTACCATGTAACAAAATTTAATAACAAATTACACTGAGTGGCTAAATTATTATGACCACCCCTTAAGTTCGCTGTTGGCCTATACCTTATACGGCAAAATGTGCGTCGAACAGTCCGTTCAGAGACGTTCACAGTTGCTCCTTGATTAAGATCACTTGCAGTTTGTCGCACAGTTGCTCTCCTGTTGCGCTGCACAACCCTGGCCAGCCTTCTCTCTGATCGAGCATTCAGTACCCTGTGACGACCACAAGTCTGACGTTGAGACCCGGTTTTTTGCTTGATTCTCCATTCTTTGTACACATTAACAACTGCTGCTCTAGAACACTTCACAAGTGCAGCCGTTTTGCTGATACTCGTTCCGACACCTCTCGCACCCACAATCATTCCACGTTGAAATTCAGTTAAATCACTTTTCTTTCCCATATCTGAGCAAGCAACACAGTATAACTGATGACTCACTTGTCCAGCATTCCCGTGTTATAGTTATCTTGTCCTCTAGCGGCAGCGCTGTGACGCAATAACTCATTTGCATAAAACTCTGAGGTGGTCATAATAATTTGGCCACTCAGTGTATAATACCCTATAATGATGGTCCGGACAGCAAAATGTGATGGTTGAAGGAAAGAAAACACGGGTAGAAATAAAATATATTGTAATATACGGAATGGTCCTACATTTCATTAATCTTAATTAATAGTACAAAATATAATTTCCTGCAATTATTGCGTATACTAACCAAAATAATCGTAAAAAGTTACAAATTTACTGCTATATTGTTTGGCATATAGGATGTTCGAAATCCCTAGTTTTCGTTTGTAATTTATTATCGGACCCTCAAACCTCTAAAAGCTTTAAACTTCATTGATATATATGGGAAATCGCATAGCCTTAATACTTGTTAAGTTATGAGATGATTCTCTCAGTATTTCTTGAGAAACATGAAAAAATTAGTTAGTGTAGAAGTGTTTCCAAATTTTTGTTCTATCTCTGTACTTTTCTTGATATCAGATAACCTTCAGCATACCATATCGAGTGCTGTTGATTATTACAGCATCTGTAGCAACTGTATTTTTTATTATCTCTGATTCAAAATTGCTTTAATAATGCTGAGTTGAAAAAACACCACAAGGAAGTAAACGTAAAGAGTTTTTTTCCTGTTACACGATTATAGGTTTTTATTGTATAAGGATTAATACCACTCTGTTTTTAAATATCATTCTGTGAAATTAAAGTTAAATTAAAATGACATGATATATTTTGTATATTGTAAACGACATGTGTATTTTTTAATTAATTTATATTTTCAGAATTTTTTGCATTAATATTCTCTATATGACTATATATAGGTCATGGACATATTAGGATTAATGAATGTTGTTGCAGATTTACTCCATAAATCTTTATATCAAGCTAGTTCCAGTTTTCAATTGATTTTGTGAATCGTAGGTCTTTTTCTGGGACACCTGTTAAAAATGTTTTTTTTTTTGAGAGTACAATATGGCGGAATCACCAACCACTTACCTTAGACGTATTGTGATTCAGAATTTTAGATATAGCTTTATCAGTAAATAATTCCGTAGCATATACCATAGTATAATTCCAGGCATTGATATTATCGTCATGTAAATCTAACCCATGAGCCTTTTGCTGAAATTAGAAGAAAAG
Source organism: Parasteatoda lunata (assembly GCA_949128135.1). Lineage (NCBI taxonomy): Eukaryota > Metazoa > Arthropoda > Arachnida > Araneae > Theridiidae > Parasteatoda > Parasteatoda lunata. The sequence continues at coordinate 49,403,554 of OX421975.1, forward strand.
CCCCGTCCAATTAAACTTTTAAAAATATTTAAAGTTTAAAAGAAAACATATAAATATTTAAAAAAAATAAATCAGTTATTTAAATATCTTAAAATGTAATTATACGAATAAATCATAACATAAAACTAGAAATAAGCAACGAGTTTGTGTGTATGCATAGTCTAACAATGGAATTGAATAATTAACGTATGTGTATATGACAAAAATAAGAAAATTAATCGTGGTCCGATCACAGAAATAACTTGCAAATTTTACAAGATCTTGATAAAAAAAACTTTTTAATTGAAGAAATATTAAAAAAAAGCAAGGTGCACAAATAAGAGCAAAAAATTTAAATTTCAGTTATAATCATAATCGTTTTCTTTTTAACAGGGAAATTTAATTTTCTCATGAAGATAAGACAGGTTGCAAATATGCATTGAGAATTTTCGACAAATTTTTTTCGGTTCTGCAGAAACACCTACTTTGATGAATGAATTAATCACGCCTTGTCTATTTAACAATTTTGCATTTTTGATCACGACTTGGGTGGTAGTGGGCTTTTTAACATAAACCATTTATTTCTAAAACTCATGGAGAAATTTGCATAAGCGATAAATCGCTTTATAAAAAAAGCGGCTAATTTTCATTTGTTAAACTAAAAACTGAAACTGAATTACAAGTCCAAGGAGTACAACAAAAATTGTCGAATGAATCAAAGACTGTTCTTCTAATGTCAAATAGTCCAATGATTAATCATAGACTCTCTCACGTCTAAAGACAATTTATCCAATACAAAATTAAAGCTAAATAATAAGACTGTGTTGCTTAATTTAAAGCTTTAACATGTCTATTTCAAGGTTAAATAAAACTTTCTGTATAAAGTTAAAAGAAAACATTTTCAATTTTCAATTTTTATTGCACCCATAGTCCTAAATTTAAGCATTTTTAGCAATTAAACAGCTTACCCCTTCTGCCCAATGAGTAAAGTAGTCCTCTTTACCATTCCAATATCCGAAGAAGGAATCGAACCCTCTATTCATGGGAAGATAGTTTTCTTGAAAAAATCCTAAATGCCACTAGAAATTAAACGATTCTTAATTATTTCACGGTACATAGGCTAATTTACTTAATTTCACATTTATACACAATTATAATTCTAGACGCTTAAATTATAGCAATAAAAATATAAAAAAGTACTATAGTATTCAACAATGGTGAATCTCTCTCTCTCTCTCTCTCTCTCTCTCTCTCTATATATATATATATATATATATATATATATATATATATATATATAACAAGCAACTAATGGTAAAAGAATAACATATGAAAATAAACCAAGAACCAATCACATAACGACAAACAAAAATTTCAGTTACCCGAAAGTGACGTCAATAAAAATAAAGAATATCATGGTAACTAGAAATGGTGTGATAGTAAAATTGTACAATTAATTTAAATTCGTCGCCAAACCCAGGGGTTCCCGATTCTATACTAAAACTATTTATGTAATTCTCTAATAAAATGTTAAATAAAATGTTAATAAAATGTTAAATATATGATATAATGTTAGCTTTTAAGTTGAGAAGTTCTTTCCAGTTGATGTGCTTGTGAATGAACTAAAAATGAAGTTTGATTTCTTATATTTAAAGAGCTGAACCAGTAAATGGATAATTTATTAAATATTGGTGTAGTTGGCAGGGGTTTGGTCTGGTTAGATAAAGAAACGCAGCTCGTTACAAGTAGTGTGATTTTGACTGGGAGTAAGAAAGCGAATTTTGAGAGAAATTCGCCAAGTTTGGTAACCGATCTTTCTCTTTCCTTCATCCAATGTAGACAATTTAGTAGCTGTTTGTCATAATTCTGATAGATGACTGGAATGGGGGGGGGGGAGCCTCGTAACTGCTTCTTCTTCTTCTCTGTAAATGTTTGTCTCAAGTTTTGTTGGTTTTCGGAAACGGGAAAGAGGTTCAATTGGTATTGTTACACAACAAAACCTGCTTGGAGAGGAATAGGCTTTCATAAAAACCGGTAATTGTTCAGATTTTGGGTGAAGTTCAGATAAATATTTAATTTTGACTGTAAGCTTGGTTAACAATTAACTTCGTTACGTCACTAAATGAAAAGATAACTATAGTTGTCAATTATGTTAGATACAGGGATTCTAAGTTTGAATGATGTTGTTATATAGCAGATGAATATCGGAGAAACTGAGAAATATTAATACCAGATCAAAGTCTCCGGTGAGCGGTACGGTAGATTTGCCCAAATCAGGTAAAAAAGAACTGGTAGACCAGGTAAAAAAAAGGCTACCCAAGAGGAATCTTTGAATGAAAACTTTCCGATATCATGCTAACTATGATGTACTAAGACATAAACCTTAAAGTTGGAGCTTATTTACCTTTCCAACTCCATAGGTGGAGTACCCAAGATCTTGTAAATATTGAGGCAAGATTTTTTCTTTAGGAGAAAGACCCCAAGGAGCTGTTGCTGTGATGACACCGTGTTGAAGCCCTGAAAGAGATACATTTTTTTTTCTATTCATGGATAATTTAAAGACGATTTTAAAAGAAAAGTCCAAAATTTGTTAATATAGACTCGTTGAAACCACTGATCTGGAGATTAGGACGTTCAATCATTTTTACGATGTCCATATCTTCTCAGGAAATCATCGACTACATGAGGTTTATGTGGACGTGTATTGCAATAAAATCTGCTTCTTTTGTACCCTTTGAAAGATGAACTTAGAGCTCCAAAACTTTATTCATACATCTCTCACCAGCCATAGTATCTTTGTCAAAGGCATGCATTGGTAGACGGCTATTAAATACGATGTCCCCCCTTATCATTAAACCGTTACTGTCATAAAGGTAGAAGTTTGGGATAACTTAGAGCAGACAGTCTTTTCTACCGGCTCTCTAATATCCGAGGAATCGACCTCTTTTACAGCGGAAGCATGATGGTATAAGTAAGGATCATTTAGAAAAGCCGCATATCCTTTCATACCATTGAAAGCGATATATCGATGCAGATACGTGATCTTAACCCCTTCCTTCTCGCTCCTGTGAAATTTCTGGTCTGGAATGTTCAGTAGTAACGCGCCAATAAGAATAAAACTAATTCATTTCTTTGGCCCGAAAAACATTTTATTTCTCATTTTACACACCCTATGGCAGTACCAGGATATTTTTAAGGTAATTGCAGATAGTAAGTTTATTTTAAACTAGATGTCAGCACTAATCAAATACGTGTATTTGGCAAAATTGGCACTTTTATGACTGTTTTTTTTGAAAATTAGCCGATCGTTAAGGGGTTAAAGTCCTATGTTCACCTTTTTAAGGGTACAGTTTGCATAGATTTTTAATGGATGAATAGAGCTAAAATGGACGATGATTTTTTGAAAAGTTAAGTATTTGTCATAAAAATTTGCCCGTCAGATTTGAATTTTAAAGAACATGTCATGGATACTTGGGGACGGTAATTGCACTGCGATTTCTCTAAACAATCTACCAGAGCTTGAAAAAAGTATTATTGGACGATAGGAACTAATTGACTCAGGAACTTTGAAATTGCATTATTTTCCTCATGAAACCACATTTTGTGTCCGTAAGATTTATAAAAGGGACATATACTCTCGATCAATCTTTTTTTCTGTTCGATTATATATTCACTGTTTCATGCTTTTTGAATCGTAAGAATGTTATAAATTACAATGGCGTCTGAGTTGTAACTGTTAAATGACTAGTTTTATCAATATATGTTCACTCCAAATTTCCTTAAAAACCCTCTTGCTGTACTGGAGGTAATTAACTGTAGCACTCTTATTTTAAAATTGTTTCACTCTGCAATCGATTAAAATGAATATAGGAGTACATATATTGCAGTTAAAATAAGTTGCATTTAAGATTTATGTTAACATTTTCAATAAATATAAATTCTAAAGAGTTACTCTTTACTTTTTCAGATTCGAACTTTTTTCTCTTTTAAAATGCTTTAGAAGTAGTTCAAAACTAACATTGAGAGTTTTTGCGTTTCTCCTAAACGCATTAGTACCACTTACTCATTAAATTTGCTTTCTTGTATATATTCCAGTTTTTGTTGCATTTAGAACCTATCTTAACTTTTATTGGCATCAATTGTAGTACGTGAATTTTTACGTTTCTCGTAATCTAATTAGTACCATTTCTCTATTAGTTTTGCTTGTTACTACATAGCTCATTTTTTATTTCAATTAATATTTATTACTAAGTTCTGTTAAATGATTAATCAATTTTATCATCTAGTTGCTTCAGTTTTAAAAGTTACAGCACAGACTAGTGAATAAAATGATATCTTAACTATTATTAATATTTGAAATAAAGTCTATAACTTCATAACACACTATATGTTATTAAGAATTTTTTTTATACGTACGTATATTTCTTATTTTAATTTTCTTTCTAATAATAGTCACAAATCATGTAATAAATAATGAAATATCAAAATAAGAAAAAAAATTTACTTTAGTTATGGTCAAATTGCATAATTTAAAAAGTGTTCTTACATATGAAAGAAAATCCATTCTGGTTTATTTCGTCGATCTGAAGTATAATGATTACAGTCGAAACTGCAATAAGTTTATCAAAGGCTTTTCCTCTATTTCCTCATATTCCGTATATAGCCAATTCCAACAAATTATTCATATTTTGAAAAGTACAATGACAATAAAGAATAATAAAAATAAAGAATAATGAAATGAAAAAAAAAAATAGAATAAAGAGCAAAAAAGGCTTTCAGATACTCATGCAAAGCAATTAAATCTATGCACACACGATAAAATATGTATTTCTTGGTAAATAATGTAGAGGTTAAGGTTTTGCCAAACGTAATGACTCTTTATAATTATCAACGTGCGTTCGGAAACTCTCCCACTCAAAATTTTGAATAAAATTAAGTGGAACAGGAATGTAGGCAGTTGGAAACAGTATGAATTTAAGGGTTAAGGCCGATTTGTCAGGAGGAGCGGCTAGTTTTAATTATTTTAATAACTAAAGTAAAGTGAAATTTAAATTGTTCACCTAAACGCAGAGGATATTTTCCAGTCATGAGACTTCCTCTGGATGGAGTGCATATTGGCTGAGAGTAATAATTGTTTAATATTATACCATCATTTGCAAGGGCATCAATATTTGGAGTAGGTAACTGTTTTGATCCATGAAAACTAACATCATTCCATCCCTAAATTATTAATGATAAATATTTCAAACATATTAATTCAAAAAAGTTCAACATAATCCAAATTAATTATGAAGTATAGGAATTACAGGCAACAAAACAATCGAAAAAGTATGGGAAACCTAAAAACGGAAAAAGATAAAAAAGATAGTACATTAAAGAAGGAATGGAAGTAGAAAATAAGGTGAAAAAAGGGGTTGGAAATAAGACTAGTAGAAAAGAAATAAAAGAAGAAAAAGGAATGAAAAAGATATGAATGAAACAAAAAAGGGCTAAAAGGAAGAAATGAATGCGAACAAAAGAAATGAAAAACAGAAAAAAAGAAGGTAGATAAAAATGAATATAGAAGGGTCAACGACGCAAAGAAATGCTGTAGGGACTGAAGGAAAAAAAAAAAAAAAAAGACGAAAAAAGTAGTCTATTGTTATGTTACCTGCTCTCTAAAATGTACTTTACTTTTGTACCATCTTTAAAGATTTTATTGACAACAGAAACTGTGAGGATATAAAATAAATTAATGTTTCAAGTTAATTAAATAAAAGTAAATTGAATCTAATTATTCCTAAACATTCTAACGGTCATGAAAATTTGTCCCATCAGAAGCGACCAAAGTGGAAAAAATTAAGAAAAATAACCTAAAAATTTGCGTATTTCTGAATTCAATTTTTTAATCAATTCCTATGAAATGCAGTCTAAATCGGAATCGAGAGAATAAATGAGCTTAGCGGGGTTGAATCTGCCAGAACCACAATGGTGTTTTCTGCTGTGTCCTCGCAATTTTCGAACCTGCCGCTTTCAAATGTCCCTAAAGGGATATTTTGCACTTTCTACCATCTTAGTTTTACATCATTAATTTTAATTAAAGTGTTTATTTTATTACACAATCTACTTTTATTTTATTTTATATATTTAATGTAGGTCAAAATGAGTAAAACACGTAAAAAATAATTGTATAGGATTATTTTTATTCGTGTAATTTTTAAAATGTATATTTTTCTTTAAATTCATTAGTTTATTGAGTTAATTTAGAAAAATGGGATTTTTGTGAAAATCACAGTGGTATTCTACATTTGATTAGTATTATTATTTATTTATTTATTTTTTTCTCCGAAAGGTATTTGTGGATATTCAGAGAAAGCAGCAATACAATTGAAATAGCGACAATGAAATGAAGTAATAGGAATTAAATACCTACAAACTTAAATATCAAGAATGATATTGAAATTTTATCAGACCTACCAAATCATCAATAAAAATAAATATAATGTGCGGCTGTGGTCTTGCAAAAGCAACTTCGGTATTGAAACAAATAAATATTAGCGACACAATATGAAGCTTCATGACAATTTACCTGAAAAAAAAAAGAATAAAACGTGCCTGAGCATTAAAATATTACATTCGACTATTGTAATTTATGTGTGTAATTTTGAAGTTTGATTCGTTGATGTGTGTAATTTTAAAGTAAAGATAGTGAGCATTTTTTTGACCCAAATATTTTGTATCTGATAGAAAATCGTTCTTGCTCCAAAAAAAAGTAAAATATAATTCAAAAAAGTGTGAATTCATTATTATTTCAGAGACTTTAGCAAAAACGAAATTTAAAGGTTTAATGTTATATACCCATGCGATAGTCAATGTTACTATAGTAAATAATTGTGTTGTCAGTTTATTACAGTTCAACACCATTAGAAGTATCTATAGAGCAGATATTGCTAGAAATTGATTACATTTTATTCAAAGAAAAACTCTGATCAGATCTGTCTCTCCAGTAACATTTCAGTTGAGCAATAAAAAATCCATCATAGGTTATGTCTGTTTTTTCCATCATGTAAATTAGAAAAATCATTTCATAGTCCAAACTTTGTTTCTTAGTAACAGAAATTTATTAAAAAAGTATAGTTTTGAATACATGTCGTAACATGTGATTTAAAAGTATCTGTTACGACATTTTCCTAGTGGGGAAAAAAATTTTCGATCTCTTACTGATCACGCAAAAATGCATGGATCCAGCTCCCAAAGCGCATATAAGAAATATTTATCATTTAAATCTTAGTCAAGCAAAAATCGAGGTTTATACTTATATATAATTAAATCTTTTTTTAAAATTTTTTTACGTTATTTAATCTTGTTTGAATCCACTTGCAAGGCAATATTCTGCCATGTTTAGTTGAAATTTTGTTAAATAATCCACTGTTCAGGTAAAATTTGACTAAATTTTTCTCTGTTTTTGAGCAATTGAGAAGAATTTGGTAAGTTTCCTTTATGTTTTTCTCGTAAAGGACAGATTTTTGTCAATGGTTTAAAGCAATGGAGGTCTCAGAAGAAAATTTTCAAATTAAGAAATTCAAAATGCTTCCTAGTTAATAAAATCACACAAAGGCATAGACAAGGATTTAAATCAGTACCAAAGTCTTTTTGGCGCTCTAAGGAAATATTATTGTACTTTTTAACAATAACTTAAAATTCCACAGTAACGTAAAAAATGCAAAATAAAACGTTTAAGTGAGATCTGATGAGTTAAAATTTCTTTAAACAATAAAGTAATTTCAACATATTTAATTGCATACAAATTCAAATTTGCTATAAATTTTATTTTTCGAAATATTGCTTTGAGTATAATTACCGAATAAATGAACCAGTAAGCTCCAAAGCGAAAAATTAATGATTTGCCTCTTATTTGTAAAAAATTTAAATAAATAAGTAAATAAAATAAAATACAAAATAATATAATTTATTAACCGTAATCAATAGAATATAATATATAAAAAAAACGTAAAATATAAAATAAATAAATAAATAAAAGTTCTACTAGAATTTAAAAACATTCTATTAAAAATAATGGGTATTTTAGAAGTTTTTGTCCTTATTTAAAATCCGTTTTATTAAGTCTTTTAATTTACGTAAAGGATTTTAAACATAATTAATTTAATGTAGTATTTACAAAAAATGCTTGTTCTCGTGCACTACAATTATTTTTTTCACGCTAAAGTTTAGTTAAAAGCTGCGTATATTTTGCTCATATTTCGAAACACCATTATATATAATGTTTATATATCCTTCAGTATCCGTTGAGTCATAAGTCATATATCCGTCGACTTTTCGTTTAGTAAAGATATGTCTTTTGCAATGAATGGTAATCTATTTAAATAAATTTGATCAAAATTTAAAATATATATTTCATTTATTTTATGGCAGTTAATTATGAAATTTTCGATTCAACGATTTGTAAAAAATGTTCAAAATTGAAAATGCACTCTGTCAGAAATTCCATCAAACTTTTAGGAAGTTAAACTTTAAAAAATCATTTAAATTTAAAAAACCATCCTTAAAAAGTCGAGTCTATGTTAAAATATTTTTCTAAACAATACTTTAATAGTTCATATATTCTAACGCAATTTTTAAAAAAAAATACTTTTTTTTCTTACCTACAAAAAAATCTGAAAACTAAAACATTTTGCTTGATAACACAAAAGCTGCGAAAGCTTCACAAAATCAATACTAGTTTAAAATATTCTTATGTACACAAATTGTCAAATTTTACTACGTTAGAAGACATAAGCGTGAACCTGCATAAAATTTTTAAACAATTCAAGGGAATAGATGCAATAAACTGTTTAATACTTATCTCAATATGTTAGTAGGTATTGATTTAATAAAGTAAAAGAGGAGTAGATGTTGGTTGATCTGTTTCGTTTTCTAGGAAAGAAGTAACCTAGCTAAGAAAACAAAAATTTGATTACACCTTTTAAACTAATATAAATAATGAAATAGGAAATATAAATATATACTTTAATATTTTGTATGTTTATTCAAAAACAATAAATTATTATTTTTCTTATAAAAAATTCTTATAACAATTTCCTATAACAAAAAAATTAACTTTTGTAATGAATAGTTTTGGGCAATATAATGATAATAATAAGCCCTATTTTCAAATTTGTGCTGTAAAACGTTATTTGATTGTTTTTTTTAAAAACAACATAATTTTCGAATGAACAATTATTATAGAGTGCTGTTATTTGATAAAAAGTTTTGAAGTAAATATATAGGGATAATAGTAGGAGTGAAAATGATGCAAACAAAATTTCCCTGAAAAAATATTTTTACTTTTTAATTTATTTCTTAAATTATATTAGGCTATCTTAGAACATTAGGTATGGCACCAAAATTCGTACAAGTTTATTAAACTATGTCAACAATATTTACTGTTTTAAAACAAAAACATACTGCGTACATGTATATATTCTGAATCATGAACCATGTTGAATTTTAATTTTGCTTTAATTAACGTGCGTAACATAGACATAAAACATCACGTTTCATAATCTTAAATACAATTGTGACTAATTTTAAGACTTAGGCATTTAAATTTCATCGAATGGATAGTATAGCAGCTCAAATGGAGATAATGTTGACCTACAATAATGTTTTGTATTTCATTTTGTTTGCTTGCTGTTAGCTTGTAGTTAGCGTACAAAGTATAATTTTTATCCTATATCTGCTTATGTGTCTGACATTGCTGTCTAAGTATGTGAGACAGTGTCTCTTATGTTCTTTTTTTCTGATAAATCCAATAAAATCAAACTTAAGTAGATAGAACTAAATGTTTAGAAGTTATTACGGTTTGTGTATGAAAATATATTGCGTTACATTCCGTACGCTTCCGTATGTAAGATTTTAAGTAATTGCGCATTCACGCGTGAAAAAAGTATCTAACTTACCGGAATAAAAATAAGAGATTTTGCAAAAACTCGTAAGTTAAAAATGCTAACGTAGTGAAATATTCTCTTTACTTAGACTACAAAACCAAAACAAAATAGGAATATACAATTGAAACTTTAAAACTTCCATAAGTTTTGAATTTATGATTTTATGACATAAATAGTTCCTATTCGTTTCAGTCTTTAAAATGATTCCATACATTTAGCATATGATAAGAAAAATTTACTAAAGATGTAACTTCTGATGGTAAATTCTCCATAAAAAAGAGAAATTTTTTTGTATGTGCTTTATTGGCGAATAGCACAAGAGATACCTTACAAATAAAACATAAAACTGAACTTTTGGGGGTTTTAAAGTTGGTATAGGTAAATGTTTTCGACAAAATCGTTGTAAATTTCAGTGAAAAAAATTGGGTCAAATTGATATCATTTTCCTAAATGTTAGCAAATTTAATATTAGTACGAGGCGTATTTTTTAGGTAAGCACCGTTTTGATGTTCCGCTGTTGCAGCGCTGCTGTCGACATTTTGTGAATGCACGCGCGTTAACATAATACATTTTAAACGGCAACGTGTACATTTAAATTGGGAACGCCGATTGAGAGTCTCGCCGACTGTGAAGTTCGGTCTGTTATTCGTTTTCTGAATGCAAAAGGCTTAAAAGCGATCGATATTCATCTTGAGATCCTTGCAGTTTACGGAGAAAACATTATAAGTGATGGAATGGTCAGGAAGTGGGTTTGAGCATTTGAAGATGGCCGCACAAATGTGAATGATGACGAACTGATCGGGTGACTTTCAGTCATTACTGAAGATTTGGTGCAGAAAGTTGACCAAACAGTGAGAGAAAACAGAAGCTTTACGATTACGTCGTTATCTGATGACTTTCCTCAAGTTTGTCGAAGTGTTCTTAATACAATAGTGACTGAACGATTAAATTACCGAAAGTTTGCTCACGCGTGGTACAGAAAATGTTGACGGAGGTGTAAAAAACTAAACGTATGGGCAGTGCCTTAGCTTTCCTTGAGCGTTACCATGAAAACAGTGATGATTTTTTTTTAGCTTAATTGTTACGGGAGATGAAAACCTGAGTGGCCCACAGTGCACCTGAATCAAAACAGCAATCAATGCAATGTCAACCAGGCAACAATGTCATCCCGGAAAATCATACATACCGTGGGCAGAAAGGGGGTTTTGCTTTTGGACTTTTTGTCCCGTGGTGACACAGTCAATTCTACAACGTATTGTGAGACTTTACAAAAATTGCGCCCCGCAATTTAGGAAGAAAGGCGTGGCATGCTGAGTAAGAGTGTTCTTTTGCTTCACGACAAAGTTCGTCTACATACAGTTAATCAAACCCAAGACCTCATCACATCATTTCGCTGGTAACAACTCGATCACCCTCCATACTGTCCTGATCTAGCGCCCGCGCCTACCACTTTTTACTGCATTTGAAATGTCAAAATGGCCGCTTTGCAGTGGCGGATAAATCAGGCGGCAGACTTCTATGACGATGGTATGCAAAAGACGAGTGCCTCAATATTGGTGGCAATTATGTATAAAAGTAGACTAAAGTATAGACTTTCATATAAAAATAAAATTGTTTAAAAACATCTGGATTTTTTAAATTTATTTCAAAATGATACTTATTTAAAAAACACGTCTCCAGTTATAAACCTTTAAAACCACTTGTCGACTAGTTTTTTTTTACTTTTTCTGAACAGAGATTTAATCTGTAAAAGTTTGCGTGAAAGTAATCTTATGTGAAATTTTGTTTTGATTTAAAATGATAAAAATCATTCTTGAATAAATTCATTGTTCCAAAACTAAAACATGTTTTGGAAAAATGAATTTATCACGTATATCACGTAAACACGTATTTATAGAGAACATCATCTAGATGTTCTCTATAAATACGTGAATGAATTTTATGTCATGAATTTTATGTTTAATTTTCTTAATGAATCACAAATTTAACATACTTATTCCTTCCACCTAAAAAAATTCAAATCTCTTTGAAAAAATATCAGGCATTTTTGTTGATTGAACATAAAAGCATGAGTCTCCTGTTGTATTTAGATGAGGTGTTTTCTGCATTACGAAGTTGAATTAACCTAAAAAGTTATTTCAATTGTTGATGCAATTGACTGAAAAACTAATTAACGCACATTGTGCGTCGATTATAGCGACGCTTTCTATCTCTTTCTAAAAACATAATTAACAAAAGGATAAATTCGTTTTTCAACATAAAGTATTTTTAATATATAATTTTACAGCTAATTTTGCTTATTATTTTTGTTAATTTTTTTCTTATGCAATTATACTGAAGTTTCACCTGAAAAGGCTAAAACTAATTTCTAGTAATATCAATTTTAATCTTGAAGCAAAAAATAATGCTCGTAAACGAGATACCAAAATCATTATGTTAGTTTAAAAGCAGCAAAAGGCTTTCCTTGCTCATCTGAAAAGGTCAGCAGCCTAATTAGAATTTTAAGTAAGCTGATACTTTTTTAACAAAAGCAATTTACCAAGAAAAAGTGAAATTTTCGGGAGATGATGAGTTTTTTTATTTACTTTAAGAAGATAAGTATTTTTCATCCTTAATATTTCAGTACCTTAGTAATTTATGTAGGTAAGAATGACGCTTGGAAATAAATGACGTTATCCATGTAATTATTTCGATAAATAAAAGTTTAAATTAAGTGCAAAAGCGATTACGTTTATATTAATGATTTAATAAAAGTAAAAATAATATTCAAAGCTGCTATTTTATATTTTATGTATTATGCATTATGATTTTATGCTTTCTTTCTAAAAACTGTTTTAATAATAGGTATTAAAATTTCTTTAAAATATAAAGTATTGCATTATATCCAAAATGTTCTGAATGTTGCAATGCAGAAAAGTTTTAAAAGACTTTTCACATTTTTAATATGATGTTCGTGCATTTTATTTCAGCTGACGGAATTTTAAAATCAATTTAGAACTAGTTACATTTCATCTTAAATTGTTTAATGTTCGTCATTTTCACTGAAGTGGCAAATCACTTGTATAATTAATATTACTTTGAAAAAATAATACCTGCAGCATTCTGAGGAAACTGCATGTCTTGTGCAAAAAATAACAATAAATGTATATTTTCAATATTTTTATCATCGATTTGTTAATATTTTTATCATCTATTTTTTAAATATTTTTATCATCTATTTTTTTGTTTTCTGACTCTATATGCATTTTTTTATTAAGTTTGACATTCTATTTTCCATTGCAAACTAAATACTAAAAAAATGTGTCTTAGTCAATGAGCACAATATAAATTTCTATGGCTTTGAATTCTTTCCGATTCTACAATATGAAATGAATTTTTTTTTATATTTTAGATATTTTATAAACTATTCAAATTTTTATCCGAACCTTTTCTCTTATTTCGCGATCCTATAAATAATTCAAATATCAAGATAAATTTTCGAAACATATTTGTAACCGTAGCTCAGAAATCTTTAAATGTTAAAGTGGAAATGTAATATATTTGTTCAAAGAGTAAAAGTTGATGATTTTGAACTGAAAATCTTTAAGTTTTAAACTGTTGAAAATATTATCACGCATTTAAAATAATTTTTAACAAGACTTTTGTTTCTTTTGCATTCTTAATAAAGCAACTATTTATACTAACTAGAAGCACGGTGGGCAATGATTCTAGGATACAAACTGGTAATTAATAGTTCTTCAACTTTTTATTTCTTTGAAAAAAAGGAAAGGAAAACTTTCCAAAACGAGGAATTGGGCTCTAAAGTATGAAGATAAAAAAATTAAATAAATAAATGAATATTTATATTCAATTTGTTACGCCTTATGCAGCTTTCGTATATTAAATAACAGAGCTTGATTTACATAATTATATATTTGCTACTATTTTGCTATTTGCTAGCCACCGGATGACATTCCAGGACATTTCTTAGAACAGTCATTTTAATATCATAAGCTTATATATTAATATTTTTTATTATTAAATATTATTATTTTTTATATTTATTATTATTATTATTTAAATATAATAATAAATATTAATATTATTATTAATATATATTATTATTTATTATTATTATTATTTAAATATAATAATAAATATTAATATTATTATTAATATATATTATTATTTATTATTATTATAATAAATATTATTATTTATTATTATTAATATTTATTATTATTTATTATTATTATAATGAATATTATTATTTATTATTATTAATATTTATTATTAAATATTTTTTTTTAGATTTCCTTAAATGGAAACAGATAATGCATCTTCCTTCGAATTTAGTTATAAATATTCAATGTTTTTGAGATTTTAATGAATATTTAAATCCGTATAACTTACTATTTTTCTTAAAAAAAGAAATCTAATCAAAGAATAAATTTTTGAACAAAAAATTTGTAATTTTGAATTTAAATCCGTAACTTACTCTTTTTTTTTAAAAAAAGAAATCTAATCAAAGAATAAATTTTTGAATAAAAGGAGCATTGGCTGATTAATGAAGCTTTGTTGTTTCATTAGAGTTGATAGCAGGAATCGATTTGTATTTTTGTGTGTATATGTGGAGTTATTTTTGTCAGTAGAAGATTGATTGATCGAAGGAATGATTTTGCTAAGGGAAATGAGGTTAGAATCTTTCGTTTTCTGCAGTAAACATCCCCTATTAGAAGGGTTTCTTAATAAAGTGTTTCCATGTATCTATGTAATAAGTGTTTAAATATGTATGTTTTTGTTTTAAAAGTAAATTAAGTTTTAAAGACCTTTTTTTTTTCTTGAGGAACAATTTTCTTGATGAGTTATTAGTTTAACTAAGTGTTTTCAATGCTTCGCTATGTTTATGTTAAATTTTTATTATAATGTTAGATTGTCCACAGGTTTTTTTTTTTTTTTATTAAAATATTTTCTTATACGTTGATAGATACTTAGGAACATAATGTATCGTAATATCGTTTAAACTTGCCGTGACCTTGTGTTATGTTGTAAGTGGAACATTATTATAATTCTTAAGCTTAATTAAACGATACAATAGCTCGATTTGAAACCAACCCTTATCAAATTTATCATTTTATTAAAGTTATCGAAATTCTGCATAATATTATGGTTTAAAACGGACGGTTCATTTTTAAACTGATTATTCTGAGATTGAATGTTTGAAATAAAATAATGCTTTTCACCAAGTTTTTCATTACTTTATTTGTAACTAACGATTTATTTTTAAAAGTAATTTAAACTTTACTAAAAAAATATTTATTTTAAGTCAACGCTAAATGAGGGCTTCGTGAATTAACATTAATCTCAAATTATCTGCTTTCATCATTGCACACGATTTGCAATAGATTTGTGACAAGTTGAAGTGTCACTACTTCGATACTTTTAATGTTCTTATTACGATTTTTCACATTTTCCAATTTTTCCAAAACAAAGATAATTTTTCTTTTCTTTGAAGTTGTACTCAGACGTTAGAGAGTATGTTTTCTCTTCTATTGTTTGAACAAAACTACAGCCTATGTTTTAATATTTTTCCGCTTGTAGCAGCTTTACGTATTTTATCAAAGTTTTGTTGTATTTTGACTTTTTCTTTGATTGCATTCATTTTCTTATTTCATTTAACTACCACCGTTGAACGGCCGACTCAATTTCGAACCCAATCTCGATGACAAGGGAACTTCTGGATCAAGTATTGGAAGAAATCTGACTTTACGGGGGAAATTTTTATGGAACTAACTTGCATTTGCGTTACACTGAGAGGAAAACCACGAAAACCTCCCACGGTTATTCTGACGGCAAGGGAAATCTAACCCATGATCAGTCTACCACTGAGAATAATTCCGTCAGCATCAGAATTCGTATCGACTAGCCATCGCTCGTATTCGAACCCGGCTCACCTCATTGGGAGGCGAACGCTCTATCCCCTGAGCCACCGAGGCTCGCATTCGCAGATATTGGGCAAAATTGGCAGTAGCCTCGGCCACAGGACCTTTAAGCATAATAAATAACGATTAAAAAATTTTTAGCAGTCGCTGACCAATTGTTAAACTTTGATCTCGTCTTAAATTTATTATTATTTTTTATAAAATATATTTAATGACTCATAATGAATATTTTATAATAATCTGAAAATTAGTTTTATTTTCTTAATGTTTTTAAAATTTACCTTTATTGATTTCCCTGTTTTGAGAATTGTTCCACTTTATAAATATCAGAAATTCTTTCAATCGTCAAAATTTTTTATTTGGTTAAAAAAAAATTGGCCTCATATTTTAAATAAAGTGGACACTGTTGAAACTAGTCACGGGTCAGTAATGAAATTTCCAAATTTAGATGTAATATGTATTATTAAATGTAGTTCGTGGATTTTATCATTTTAGGAACTCTCTAAACGTCTGGTCAACAGAGTTTTCCGTAATCATCAGCTTTGGTTTATTTTTAGAATCATTATCAAAATAAAGTAAAAGCTATTAAAATATTTTAGGGTGCAAAAGTTAATACTAAAAAAAAGAGAAACAACAAAAACGTTATTGAAATCTGCAGTTTTAAAGTGAAAAAACAAAGTGGGATAAAAAAAACAAAATATCAAAACCAGTTTGCATATCTGTTATTGGTAACTTCACAATTGTAACTAGCTTGTTATTAAACTTTCTAATAATATATTTTAAACTTTTCATAGACTCATTAGACAAATAAACAGGTTTTGATGTTTTAAAACCCCACCATCCTCTGTAGTGATTCCTTAGATTTCTATAGCATTTTTTTAAAATCTCGTTTAAATTATAATTTATAACTCTTAATGTGCATACCTTTTGAATTAAGTTCAGTGAAATCATAGAGTTACGCTCCCAAGTGGATTAGAGAAAAGGTCATCAGGTCATTTTATGAATCTCTAGAGAATAGAGTAGGACTAAAAAAAATCAAAGTCTGTTTAACTGCTTTAGAAAACGGTGATAAGCTGAAACGCAATTGTTTAAAACACACTCAAGTTTCTTTTGGCAATCAAACTGGTTTTTCTATGCCATCTTCCTCATCAGTGATTTGTCGAATTTTGACTGTATGCTTTTATTTCCTCGCTTAATTTAGATTTCATAATATGTTTAATATTTTAAACATTCTAAAAATGTTTATTAAATTATGGTACCACCAGTAATTATGGCAAAGATTATGGCACCACCTGCACTGACTGTTTGGATTGGCGTGGCAAGTCCTGTTTGAAACTTGTGCCATTAAACATTATGTTTAATTTAATTCAATAGTTGTAATGCCAGAAAATGTGATAAAACTTTAATACGGTCTCAATTTGGATCGAATTTTCATTCAAGTTTATAACACCGTTATGGTTTATAACACCGTGTAATCAAATTCAAGTAGGGTGATTTTTTTTCACGAAAACATGGTTCATCGTATAACGGTAGCAACTAATTTTAACGATATCTGATTTTTACACATTTGCAGTAATAAATTTGAGCACACAAAGTTAAATGGTATGACTCGGTTCAATATTTTAAAAATCGTTAAGTAGAAAAATTTTTTTTATCTGTTTTTATTCACACACATTCTATATTTATCACCATTCTTTTAAAATAATTTTTTCTAATTTTCTTATTTACCATAAAAACATTCAGAAAACTATATTGAAAGTTAAAACTATTTTTACGATCACAATAAACACAATCGAATATATGCAGACATTCTAACTTTTTTTGAGCTTCTTTTGAATTTTTCAAAATATATCGAAGCATTATTCTGCATTTTATTTTTATTCTATGAAAAGAAATAACATATTTATTAGATTTAGGTGATGATTAAAATACATATAAATCATTGAAAGTACGAACGTAGGCATGCAAACAAAGTAATTTACATTTTATTCTATTACGTACTTTCAAAACTAAATGCAAAATAGGCCATAAAAGATGCCCTATTTTCACATAAAAGTTGAATCTTTCTCGTTAAAACTTAGTAACTGAATAAAAGAAAAATTGGGTGGTTTTATTACTCAAAACTCGAAACCATATGTTTAAAACAACCTTGATGTATGAAATAGCTTAGGTGAACAAGATAAGATGAGAGTTTCTGAATATAAACCAGCCAAACATTCACTACCAACTAGGAACGAAAAAATTCGATGCTTATTTGCATTTAAGAGCAAGAGGAGAAGCAACTGGGAATTGGATATAAAGTTACATAATATTGCAAGTAAACATATTTATTTTTAAAATTTAGCTTAAATGCTCTACACCTTTCTTAAGCTATAAGGGAAAATAGGATCAAGAGACTATTTTTTTGTTATTTTTAATATTTACTAGGCTGCCATAAATTACAAAGTACAGTGATAAAAATTTAAAAATATTTGTGTTTGATTGCAGTCGTTATCAAAGTTCCAATTTTTCAAGCCAATATTTCAATACAGTTTTCGTACATTTAGTTTTCTTCATTACCTGTATAAATAAATGAATAAATTAATTTCAGTGATTAATTCTAGTGAATTTAAATTCACTAGAAAACTTCAAACACTGCTGTGCCGCGATGGCTCAGTGGATAGAGCGTTCTCCTTCCAATGAGGTGAACCAGGTTCGAATATCAGCGATAGCTGGACGATTCGAATTCCGCATCCGGCTTGCACCGACCACAGAGCTGACGTAAAAATATCCTCATTGGTACACGGATCATGGGCAAGAGTCCCTTTGACGTCAGGCTAATCCTGGGAAGTTCTCGTAGTCTTCCTCTCCATGTAACGCAAATACAGGTTAGCTCCATCAAAAAATCCTCCACGAAAGCAAATTTCTCACAATACTTTATACAAGTGTTCCCTTGTCTTCAGAATTATGTTCAACATTACGAGGCTACGGAGTTGAACATTAGCAGTCGTAAACCCAAAATTGGGTTGGATGTTAAATGACGGTTGTGCAAGAAAATAAAATAAAACTCTACTTGCTAGCACTCGACGACTCCCAAAATAGTTTCTTAACAAAAAAAAAAAAAAAAAAACAAAAAAAAAAAAAAAAATCCTTTCTGTGTTTTTAAAAATGGGAGCATTGCGTTATACACTTTTATACTTGACAAACTAAATCTCAAAATTCCTTTATTGTGTTGCTTTAACGATTAAAAATGTTCATTTGTTCAAAATGTTTCATTTTTCAACGAGTGCGAATAAACTTTTTATAAAGAATTCAAATATTCGGATCACAGATTAAAAGTGCTCTCTTCCTCGTTTCCGGATTTTATTATTTTTTTTCCGTTTTAAAATATTAAAAAAAATTAACAGCCAGGGAAATTTTTAACTGTGAAAGCTTGGACATCTGCGTGAAATTCTTTTCCCTCATAAGTTAAATTTTTGGAGCTTTTGTAAAAATTATTATGTTTAGAGTTAAAAAAAAATGTCTAAAGATAGAATACTCATATTTTAGGCATTTACTCTCATTTTGTTTATATTCTTTTGTGACTATAATTTTTTTATTACATGTAACTGATAAAAATTCTGTCTTGTACACTTTATTTTTACTTAAATATATTTTACTCCTTGTGTAGCTGTTAAAAATAAAACAACAAAAATTAAGCATTCATTTTAGGATTTTTTAACGTTAGTTTTACGTAAGAGAAATTACATCCAAATCAGTTTAATTTAGAAATATTTGTCCTGGAAATTAATTTGCATTTGCAATGTAGAAAAATCAATAATGTAGCATACATTCCTTTTAATTAAAATATTTATTAAGGTATTAAATGAAATTCAACAAGCATCAATATTAAGTAAGAACAATTAAAGCAGTGAAAATATTTAAAACATGAGAAAAATATTTAAATTTCAGATCTTTTAAGCGTAAGTTTCGTTACAACATAACGAGAAGCTAATTCTTGTAGGATGGTTCTTAAATTGGTGCTTGTAAGCAATTAACGAGATTTCGTAGAAGATTAACTGATCAATAAAAAGTTTCAGAATTTCATGCACGAGGGGAGTTTTAGTAATTTAAAATCCGTATTCAAATATGTATGAGGTAAATAACAAATTAAATGTATTGCATTATTATAAGAATATATGACTTTCAATTAACAATCTTATGATAGATTTACTAACTGTCGTTTTATGAAGTTTCATGATTGTTATAACTTACTTAGAATTGAAGACTATTCCATAGAAACATTTTTAACCCTAAGACGTAAATGAGACAACAGTAGCCCTATTATAACTTTTTTCTGTCGTTCTAATTACAAGCAAAAATATCTTTTCGTATTTTTTTTTTAAATAATAAATTGGTGTAATAGTTATTTAAAAATCTGTCAAATTATTGCTCCAAAATATAAAATCAAAAAAAAAATAATAGTTCAAGAACATTATTTTCATTCATATTCAAAAGTTTATCAATAATTGATCTTGAAAAGTAAGGAAATTTCAGTGTTGAATAACTGATTCTACTAACTGTTAGATCTAAATAATTGTAAATGAGTGCAACTTTGAAAAAGATTTTACTTTTAACGCAAAAAACAAAAATATTTCAAGCTGTATTTCATAACCATAAATTATAAAAACGTTAAATATAATATTTTTCACTTATTTTGGCAGCAAAATTAATACAAAATAAAGAAAAGTGTATGAAAAATATGATTAATAAAATTATGCGTCAAAGGGTTTTTTTAATGAATAGTTAACTGAGTGTAAACAACGATAAGAATAATAACAAGGCAAAAAGAACAATAATAAGATTATAATACAGGGTCGGAATCTTGAAAACTTTTGGTGCATCTCTCCACTTAAGTTATGTTTACAAGATGATATGTGAACAGGCTTGATATTCTAGAGAATTTTTATTATTGTAACTGCATATAAATAAACAAGTAACTTTACCATTCATAAAATAATTTTGTATTTTTTAAAAAAAGTAAAAGGTTATGACCTATAAATTGATTTAAAACCCATCGATTCATGACATAAATAAAGCACAAGGGTCCCCATATTTTGAATCATGTTTCCTGTTTTTATATTTGTAGTTAAAGTTAAATGGTCTTATAATTTATAAAAATGAATTGCAAATAGTGAACACTGCAAAACATTCCTGATGAAATTACGGTAAAAAGTACCGACATTCAGAATACTTGTACTTTTTCCGTAAAGTTCAATTTTACTATAAAATTTTACGGAACAAAAAATCTTGGATACCGTAATTGTTATAGTAATATTTAGTACAAAATTTTCTAAATCACTGTAATTAAATTACTGCAATACTACTGCAAAATTTACAATTTAAAATTATATGGTAAGAATGGATTTTACGGTAAAACGAATTTTAAGAATGTTGCATGGTACTCAGGTTGCCAGTACTTTTTAACTGGCAACCTGGTAGGGAATTTTCGGGATTTGGTAGGAATTTTTTACAGTTCAAGTCATATTGTAAACAGTATAGTACAAACAATATAGGATGACGTGTATTTTAGGTGCAGACGTAAAAATAAATATTAATTACTAAGCCAGAAGTCATATTATGAACTTTAACCTTTAGTGCCACGCGTGATTTGTTCTATACAGTTAACCATACAAACCTTTTCCTTATGAATTAAAAATCGCATAGCAACCCATTACTCGAAACGTCAAAGGACGATAGGCAACTGAAGTTTTTGAGATAACACAAAATGATTACTGGTATACACTTAGTACAAATAGTGTACTAGATAAATGAAGATTATAATATGACAGTACAGCAAATGATCAAAGTTTAAACCATTAGACGTTAGACATGCCGGACATGGACACCGACGGTGCATTGATTGTCGGAACAGATCAAACACATGAATAGTTTCTAAAATTGTAGCGACGGTGTAAGCGATTCTTGTCACATGATCAATTGCGGACACGTGATAGAGGTTACCTTTGCGGGATTCCAGAAGAAAAAAGTTTTATGTAGCTAGGTTTTTGAAAAGTTTATAAGCTTGTAGCTCGCAGAACATCATCTAGTTGAATACGAATATATTATTTTTGCTCATAGGTTACTATGCAGCTCGTAATCCTTATGATGCTCCTTACATCAGCCTAGAAGTTTTTCAGCATATATTTTTTTAAACATACTGCAAGCATGTTGACATGTTACGTAATGATTGAGTCTTCAAGTCGCAAAAACCTGTTCATTGATGTTTTTGGAGAAATAGACAAGAGTATTATCACCTGTTTTTAAGCTTCAATACGAATATACTCGTGTTTCAGTTCTCCTTAGATTAATACAAGGAAAAGTAAATCCTATTTGTAATTACTTTTTATTTTTATTTTCCATATTTCGTCTTAACAGTAGGTAACTCTTTAAAACATCTGCAATTATTTGAAATCGATTAGTGCTCAGCGTCTTTTTAAAGAAATACTTATCTATATATTTTTAAAGAAATGGTAGCATATGTGTTTAATAATTAAGATTTATTTAGCTGAAATAAGTTAGTCATGTTTACTATAATATGTTAACAATACATCAATGTAAAAATAAATTTTTTATTCGGAATTCAAAGCACATTTTTTTTTAAAAGCTTAAAGTTGCAAGTGAGAGAAAGAAATATCAAATTGCAATAAACTCTTCGTGTAGGTGTTCTTTATAATATAGACCCTTTTTCGTGACTCTGAATTAATTAATCTGTTTAAATCAATTTTATAAAAGTATAAGAAGAATGACAAAAAAAAATAATATTAAAACTATTCGTTTAAGTACAACTTAAGTTTTCCTTTCCATTGGAATCTTCAATTGAATGTAAGAATTAACTATAAAGAGGGAATTTTTTTAAATAAATGTGTAGCTCTTATTATTGTTTTAGCAGATTATTGTTATTGCAGTATTTGATTGACGAAAATCAATCTGAATGAAAAAAATCCAATCGATTACTACCCGATTTTTCTAGTTAAACACAACTTATATTTTCCTTCCCATTAGAATCTTTAACTAAATGTAATAATTAACTAAACATAGAGAAATTTTTTCTTAATAAATACGTAGTCCGTATTGTTTTTATTGATCTATTGTTATTGCAGAATTTGATAGACGCATATCCGTCTAAATAAACAATTCGAATTGATTACTACCCGATTTTCCTAGTTACGTTTACAGTTTCTCTATTTTAAAGAATGTGTCTCTTGGGTTTAACTTATATTGTCGTTTTACGCTTAATAGATCTGCAGAAAGACATCAGCCTGGATAGAATGTCCCAGAAAGAGGGTTACATTTTACCCTAGAGAGTTTCCCCATAATTGCTTTACCGATGAATGCGTTAAGACAGGGTCTTAGAATTTAATCAACCAGATACAGATACGACGATATTGAATTCTTAGTGACCTTTTAGAATAGATATGTCCCGATCCCCTTGAATTTTAATGAGATATATGTAGGCAAGATTCTGTTTCTATTCTACTGAGATATGTCATTATCTATGAAACGGATAATTCGTTCTCGAATAGACATGGTTTCTTGATTACATTACCATGGAAATAAATGGCGAAATGTTTCTTATTGAGTAATCCGTGTTTCGTGAATGTTTATCTACTCATTTATCATGTTTTGAAATTTTTTTTTAACATTGTAAAATTTCTGCGTAGTTTTGTGATTAATGCACAATTTGAAGATTGTTTTAGTAATATTTAGAAACATCATTCCTATTGTTAAAATATCGCCAATCTTAAATAACGTCTAAGTACAGTGAAATTCTGCCTTTGCGATTGAACAGCTTAGGGAAAGATTTTGCAGGTTATATTTTATCTCTAATTAATAAAGGTTTTTTGACGTCACTAGCTTCAGAAAGCATACATAGCAACAGCACGAACCTGTTTCAAAAACAGATGCCTCCATTGCAAATTATCTTATGCATTGACTTGTAATAAAAATTATTTATCGGCCATTAACTAAGTTGTGATATTTTTTAAATTGTAAAAGCTTTGAGTAGTTTTGTGATCATTGCTAAAATTAAGGATTGTCTAATAAAAAATATTCTTGATAAAAACTATGAATAGAGTTTTTTCGACAAATTTATAAAAAAATTTCAACAGCTAGCCCCCCTCTCGCTTAAATAGTTATATCAGCGGGGAGGGGAGTGCAGGATACAAAAATTAGCAAAAACTACAACGTCTGTATTCTTGGATGATTTGGATGAAGATCGGATGACCGTTTAAATAATGATTTGGTCTTTCAGATTGCCTGTAGCTTTCTAATCTGTCAAAGGTATTCATGTTCAGTCAAAGGTATTCATTTCTTGTTCCACAGATTGTATTGTTAATCCGCCAAACGCTCTAAAGTTCTTCCACAAATAGCCTATGAAACCATTATCTTATTTTTGTTTGAGAAATAAGGTGAAAGTTCTGTAATCAAAGCATTTTCTAAGGAAAATTATTTTTTTTTAATTTATGAAATTTAAAAGCTGGTTGCTTTGGCAACTCCTACTAGTAAAGGGTTCTATAGGCCGAGATAGCCTAGTTGGTAGGGCGTTTAACTCGTGTTTGTGAGAATGGGAGTTCGAATCCAGCCGGTCGAAGAATACTCGAGTGTTCAATGGTGACTTGTGCGCATTAAATCTGTCGAAATCACAAAGTTCTCCAAGTTCCATAACAACCTTTGGGGGGACTGAATTGGCGATTGATCGCTCTCTGATTCAGGTAAAAATTACGATCTGTATATGAAAGAATAGTTGCATGAATGGGTCCGCCTTGTAAAATGGGCTGTGACGTGTGTGTGGCAGCAGTCGTAGTCCTGGTCATAGATGGCGCCACTCAAGAAATGCACCCTCTGTCTTAAATTCGCTTCGTTTCTCAAGCAGGCCTCCTGGCACTGCAAGTAGGCAATAGAAAAAATAACAAGGGTTCTGAACTCTTTTATGCCAACCAATGAGGTCCATTGGTCTTGGTGTACGCCTAATATTTTGCAGTATTCAAACTGTTAAAGTAATTGTTCGAAAAAAAATGGTGGATTTAATTTTTTAAGAGGTAATACCGTTTTTAAAATTAAGGTGACGGCTTAATTTGTAAGGCTATTACAGGTATTTGTATCTTTTAAAATCTATGCTTTTAGAAATTAATCTATGCTATTTAAATCTATGCTTATAGTATTTTTTAAAATCTATGCTAGGAAATTCTTAAAATCTATGCTTTGGCTATTACAGGTACAGGTCATTTGTATTTTTTGTTATAGTATAGAAAAATTCTGCAATGATATATTTTTTAAACAAACATGTTAAAATTTGAAGAATGTTTATAATTTTTTATGCATTGTTACAGTTGAGTTTTGTGGGCAGGTATCATTTTTCTTTAATCATGAAAAAAAAATTAAATAATCCCAATGTAAAATTAAATTTAATATATATTTTTGTGAAAATATGGTATGAATATTAAAGTAAAGAAATAAAATTAAGAAAAAAAAACATATTTTGGTTTAAGGAATACAGATTACGCATTTTTCGTTTTAAATTGCTATTATGATGTTCGGATTAAGATAAAGATTTCTTTTTAATAAATCTCTTGCACAAGGTAATACAAATTATGATTTATATTTGTCACATTTGATTACATACATTTTTTGATTTCTACTGCATTTTTGTTTGCCATTTATATAATTAATCACAGTGAAACATAAAGTGACTGATAGAGAATTGATGAGACATTCCATAGAAAAGTCTCATACCCAAATAATTTGCGTTGAAGCCAATTTGAATAAATATGTGTGTTAACTAAGTTTCAACATTGTTTTAACGTTTGAGCTATCAGGAATAAATAATTGGTATAAACAACGAAGATTAATGCTTGTCACGTCAATTAGTTACAAACTTTATTACAGTTTCATTTGTTAGGACTCGTCTAAATTGAAATATTTTTCACATCCAAGATGTACGAAGAGTGACGTTCTTAATCATATAAATTAATTTATTCTAAGCCTAAACAAATTATGTGTTTTGAAAGTCTGAACTATAATCAGAGAACATCTCGAGGAGAGAAATATAATCCATTCTTATACATACACCACTATGATTAAAATAATTCAATTTTTTTTTATGCACATGACGTAATGGAGCTTTTAAAAATACAAGAAATATCATTTTTAAAAGAAAAGAAATCAGTGCTTTTTTACTACTCTGCTTCTTTTCAAATGCTATAAATACCAAAAGCGTTGTTGAACGGTTGAGAAATTTGCTTTTCGCACTTTTATGGCGACAAAAATGAATTTTATAGAAATTTCGTGATGGAAATACTAAATTTTAAAAGTAAAAAATCATTCCAATATAGTTTTCACAGTGTTGCGGCAAATATCTGAAAACTTTAGAAACAAAGAAATGTCAACTCGCATTTCTTTGTGTTTCATAGAACATAATTCAAATAAGAGGGGTCGGTAGAGTATATATCAATAGTGCAAAAACTGACCTTTTGACATGCCTTTTTTAAAGAAACTACTTATAATATAGCTTTGAAAATTTTTGTGGATGTTTGAGAGTATATCAGTTGCACGCTGTGATAATATTTTAGCGTTAACAAGTATACTTTTTGTGTTATGAAATATTTTTGCTCAAAAATGATGAAATATTTTAAGAATTTGAAAGTACTCAAATCGTATTTAAAAAAAAAAATTCTGCTAAAGATATCTATTAACAGTTATTACAGTGTAAACATGTATATGTTAATATTTTGTGAAAATTATGGAAGCTTGTTTAGATTCTGAGAAAAGATACACCTGGAAGAAAGACAATTTTGGTATTATTGGTATATGCCCAATCGACTCCCCTTAATGTTCCATATCCAAATTATTATTTTATTGTTACGTAATTTATAGTGAATAATTTGAAGTTGTGATTTGATGTCTATATCATACACTGCTAAAATTTCGCGGAAAAAGGGTTAAATAACAGTTTATTTAATTGTTATTTTACCAGATTTAAACAAAACAGTCAAATGAGTATAATGAAGAGGGTATCCAAACTGTTGACTGTGAGAAAAATTGTTTATTGACTGTTCTCAATTGATACCCTCGCCAGTTAGATTCACCTTATGAAGTTACTCATTTTCTTGTCGCTGGATACATACTATAGCCGAGAGGACTAATCTTTCAATCTCAGGAAACTACTTATGAACGAAGTTTCAAATCTCATAGTTGACACCACCATATTTCTTTCATTTCCTCAATTCATGAAAAGCTTCTAATATCACGCATTTTCCAAATGATGACCCTGGACTATTGGAATAGGAAACTCTCATTCACGTCTAGATGGTAGCACCAAAGAGTTGCTTAACATGTAAAAGTCTAGTATTTTCTATCTCCCACAATAGATGGCACCACCAGATAAAGCCGCATCTCATGATTCATTTGACAAGCCACCGCTCAACGAAAACCTAACTCCAATATCCAGTTAAATTTTATTTTTCTGGTTTTGAAACTATGCTAGTTGCAAATGGTTACAAAATCACATAATTTTGCAATAATTAACCAACCTTCTTAACCAATAATCCCAGTAACAGAATTTATTTAATGAATCTGCAACACTATTTTCATAAATCCGAAATTGTCTGCGATTAATTCAGCTTACTCTTAATGTAACAATATTTGAAGATTTAAGTTCTTTTTACGTAAATTATGTTGTTTAAATTTAACTTGATTTTATGCATATATTTTCACACAATTATGACAATTAAAATTGGAATAAATTCTATACACAGTTAAGCGTGCAATCTAATAATTCTTTACTTTTTGTTCTTGGCAACGTTCTCTCAATTCGGCTTTTTAAATTTCATAAAAAATTATCTAGAGATATTTTAAAAAAGAAAAGCAGCATTTTTGTCCTATTTGTTTGTTTTCTTTTTAAAAAGAAAATTTAAGTGAAAAGTGATTCTTAATAATAATCTGAAGCGCCTGTTCCCGTGCAGGAGGTTTTTCTTTATCCCCAGTAGCAAAAGCTACCAGGTCAATAACCATTTCAGTTACAAATGGTTTCAAAACCGTAAAAGGAAAGAATTGTTCCCAACCGTAAACTCTAATTACCGGTTATTTTACCGTAATCTTTGAATGAAAATTTTAACAGTATGTACTGGGTGACGATAATAAACACCTTTATTATTAAGTTTTGAATACTTGTTAAAAGTCCTAGCCTTGCTATTGAGCAAAATTCTTCTCAAAAATAAAATCGGAAAAGTATACACATTAGGTGTATGTTAGGTGAAGCCTCTATATTGAAGAAATTGAAACAGAAAAAGCAAAGATTGCTTAGCTAAGCAAGAATTAAGAAATTTCATTAAGCTTGCTTAATTTAACAGAAAAGGTTATCGTCTTCTTCTCAGGTGATTTTCCCTAAATTTTATTTTTTGTCCTCATTTTGACAAGGGTTTACAAATAAATATTAAGGGTGGTTCTTACGAAACAATATGCTTGTTTTACATGGTCAAAGAACTTAATAAGTTTCTTTTGAAATTCGTCGTTAAAAAAAAGGAATATAAACATTTATATCAAGAATCCGAATCGTTCGATTTGATATATCAAATACAAACGAAAATGGCATATTTTGTTACATTCCCTAAGGATGTTTTCCTGGAAAAAGAAAGTTTTTAAATTTTGCTTATATAATAATGTAGTTTAAAACAAAAAGTCTGCCAGTCTGGCCACGGTGCGTTAATGGTTAAAATGCTGTATTTAAATATAGTTTAGCGGATAGCAAATCAAGAGTAAAATAATTTGATATTAATTGTAATCGGTTGAAAAAATGATTAGTCCTTTTTTCAATTGAGAATTTTAAATAGTTAAAAAAATCCGTTAAAATTGGAACATTTTAGTTAATTTTTGTTCCGTCGATTTAAAATATTCATATATGAAGAGTCATAATTTTACATTGAGAGGTGATAGACTGATTTCTTTTAAGAATTGGAAATAATATTAAAAAATTTGCACTTTAATCTTCAATTCTACACTTGATCTGATGAAAAACGAAAATTTTTTTGTCTAACATGTAAAAATACTAAAATCGATGGCATTTTCTGAAATGGACTTTCGGAGTATTAAAAAAACTTATCATTGCGAGATGTTATTTAATTTTTTTAATAGTTTTTTTTTTATTAAGACTGATTTTTTTAAAGAACTATCATGCATTTTCTATTATATGTGTTCTGCATCCTATTAAATTAATTTTAAGATGTTTACTCTTCAACCTTCAACTCATTACAGTTGGTCGATAAAAAATGTAAATTTTTTATTCAGCATGTAAAACTATAAAAATCACTGATATTTTCTGATGTGACCTTTTCGACTATTAAAATGAACTTATTATAATGAAAATTTATTATTTTTTAAAGGTATTTTTTTTGTTTCACTTTTGAAAATAGTATTAATGTTTAATGGTTTCAAAGTTTAACAAATGATATGAAAATAAAAATGCAAAACATAGTATTAACAATTTTATTAGGAAATTTATACCATAAAGAAAGAGATTTCAATTTCAATGAAAAAAAAAGGCTATATTTTGAAATGAATTGTTTTTATGTCACATTATATAAAAAGCCTAAAATGTGCAAATGAAAATGATTTACATTGAATATCATACAATGTAAGTCATGAAGTGTAATAAAGTAAGTGGTATCAGCACAAAATGAGGAAGGATAAGTTGAGTTTTTTCTCCACTTGATACACTATCATCGTCTAAAAAATAAAAATTCAAATTAAAGCAAAAAAAAAGTCATTTAGTAACTAAAGGAAGAACAACACATAAAAATTTTTTTCAAAAAATGAAAGAAAAGGAATAAAAAAGTCTAAAAAAGTATTTCATTTTTTAATATTTTATCCTTTTAAGATTATTTAACCAAAATATTGTATTGATTTTCTTAAAATCGTAAAAGTAACAACTTATGCTGGGCGCTGCGTGAAAGGAGGCACTGCCTAGGTATGAATAAGTAAACTTGATGACTCACTTGATGAATGGATTTTTTTCACTTCTATCAAAACATTTTATTAAAATACTATAATTTTTACTACTTAATTGAAATAATTAGTTTAAATTATGTCAGAACAAAAATTAATTGCACTTTCAATGCAAATATAGGGTAGATCGACAAATGAAAGAGCTAAACAAGCATTTGAGACTGTTGTAAATGATGGAGAAGAAGCATCTTATGGAGCTGGCATAAATGCATTATTGTTAGCTGAAAAACTTTATATATTTATATGCACTTTAATTTTCAAATCCTGCTGGCAGCCAACGAACATATCTCTCACCTATTTTTCCCTCCACAATACTTTTGAAACTATGCATTTTACTCAAATTGAGTATTTGGTGTTTATATGGTATAAAATGAGTGCATTTTGCTCAAAGGTGAGTATATGGTGTTTCAATTTTGAATACATGCAGTTTTTAAATTCGACTGCTTTGGAGCTATTTTGACTCAATTTTGAGGAACACTTTTTTACATTGTATCAGCTTCTTTAGTGTTTCCCAAATGGTGTTCCGCAGAACCCTAGGGCTCCGAGAATTAGGAAATTTTTTTAACCCGTCATGATTATCGAAGCCTGTAGTTAAATTTATATTCCATCAATAAACTATTTGTTATTCAATATTTTAGTTATTTTTATTAAATATTTAAATGAAATGCTTTTGAAGAAAGAAACTTCAAGTTTTTTTTTAACATCAATAAAATGAATGAATTTTGATAAAGATACATGCAGTTAGGAAAAGATTTTAGAAGTATTTTGCATAGAATTAAAATAACCAAAAATTCAACAATGAAGAAGTATATTTCTCTGGTAATTTATATATTTATTTTCTTCCTTTTTCGTTTTTATTTTAACATTTCAGCTCATGTACATTCATTATCAGTTCATGTACGAACAAATAAATCAAAATAGAACTGAACTAGACACCCCTCCAGACCAGTGAATTCAAATGTCTGACTTAAAAAAGACTCAATTTAAACTGGTAGAACGATATGAAGAAAAAATTTCATTTCATTAAATAATTTTAAAATAATCAATAAAACTTAGATTATTACATATTTTCAAAATAACTAATAGTCTTTCGTTAATTTATATTTTCACAATTGCTAATGAAATTTACTCCTTAATTATCAGGGTTCCTCCAAAAGACGGTCGGACATTTAAGGTTCTATGGCCGAAAAGAAATGGGAACAACTGAGCTAAATCGTCACCATTGTGCTTACTGTCACTTTTACATTCAAGACAAGCTAGTCTTTCTGAAACTGGGTGGATTTCGAGCCGTTATTTGTTTTTGTTTTTTTGAACTCCTTAACCTGATTGTGTCATATTTATACGACATTCAAAAAAAAAACATGTATCGTGGTAGGACAATTGTTTCAGTTGTTTTGTTTTTTGTCCCGGTGTATTAAAAGAATCTCGTCCACCACCATAATTTAATAACAATTTAGGTTTATGTGACTAGATCTAGAATTATGAGGAGATGGGGCTTTTCGAAATGAAATGGTAGCTAACAATAGAAGGTAGTCAAGTAGTTTTATATCATATATTATACCTCTTTTTTATAAAAATACTTTTTGTATCACTTCAATATAAAAAGTAGGGATAAAATGGGTAAAAAGGGTTATTTATTATAAAGGGTATAATTCACACCTATTCGATTCAATATGTGGCTCATTTGAGAACAAATTAATTATATTTAGAGTAAGTGACACTAGGAGATGAAAACTGAGGAATGGCATTTTTTGTGAAAATATAAAAAAAAAGCTAATAAAAAAGATGATATATATTTTTAATAAATTTAACATTTATCAAAATAAATATGTTTAATACATATATTTACCAGACTTTTTACTTACATTTAAAATTTGTGTTAAGAATCTGACTATAAGTCTTGGAACAAGAAACATAATTCATATTTTACACATTTAAATAAAGATGCTAGCAACAATATTTAGAAGAAATAAATATAAAAAAAAATGAATTGAATCTTAGTTTGATACACAAGTTTGATACTTCTTAGAGAACTGTCACTTTACAAACTTAAGATTAAAGAAAAACCAAAATCCTAACTACTATTTTACTTTTGGTACTAATAGCTACAATTTTTTTAAAATATAATTTTTTTTACTATACGAAACTCAGCTACCAAATTTTTGTTTGTTTAGTGAATTGTATACCAGCTTTAAAAGGCATTCTTCAAAGTCTGTGGTGGTTAATAAACAAGCTCTTAATTTTATGCTTTGGAAATAAAGCAACATTAATCCTTTATCTTTGGAAATATCATTAATCCTTTATGGACATAATCCTTTGTCTTTAAATATTTTTCATTGATATCAAATAAACTATAAATGAAATATCTAAAATAAAAGATGTGTTTTAATAAAAGGATCAAGTAGCATTCGTATAAAATAAATCAAAATTTATTTAAAAGAATAAAATTTACCCTTTTCTTTACGACCTTTGAGCAAATTTTTTTCGTTACCATTTTGTAACTTCTCCGATTTTGAGAGTAAAATATCTTCCTCCGCTTTATCCTCAATCAGAACTTGTGGAGGAACTTCTAGAAATAAATTAATGCAGAAATAATTTAACATTGTGGAAATAAGATTACATACTGGATAAAACTTCAGTGTTACTTAAAAATGATTGACAATTTGAGATATGAAGTAAAAAAAAAAAAAACGAAAGGAGGTTGAAATGTGTTATTAGCTACCTTCTACTTAGATAT
Organism: Parasteatoda lunata; assembly: GCA_949128135.1. Classification (NCBI taxonomy): domain Eukaryota; kingdom Metazoa; phylum Arthropoda; class Arachnida; order Araneae; family Theridiidae; genus Parasteatoda; species Parasteatoda lunata. Next base: position 49,436,136 of record OX421975.1, read on the forward strand.
TACTTAGATAGATATATACTATTAGATAGATACATACCACTTAGATATATACTGTAGATATATACTATTAGATAGATACATACCACTTAGATATATACTGTAGATATATACTTAGATAGATATATACTATTAGATAGATACATACCACTTAGACATATACTGTAGATATATACTTAGCCTTGTGGCAGAATTTTTTCTGACTTTCTGCGACAAACCTAACTAGAACCATTATCTTTCTGCAAGATATTTTTATCGTTATAAATATATGTGTAATGAATTTATAATAATAGATGCACTTTTTTTTTTTTAAAGCCTGCATGCATAGAATATAACTGTGTAGATGTGTAGATTTGTTTTTCCTAATTTCATAATATAAGTTTAAATTATTTAAGTTTAAATTTGCATAATCTTCGATAATAAAGAAAAATTATAAATGTATAGATCTGCAGACAAAAATGCTTAGAGCATAAATGAAGATTACGTAGAACCTGTAATAAGATAGAACTTATAAAAATTGCTAAGAATGGACAAAAATATTAAATTTATGAAACAAGATAACTGAATTTGAAGTATCAGTTTAAAACAGTATGATTTAATGTTTCATTATAGTAGTTATATCAGGTACAGAAACAAATCAGGTAAAAAAATTAATATTGAAGTTGAGTAATCAAAATAAAAATTTAATCAAAATAATAAAATAGGATTGACTATAACTGAATTCTAAAAGCAAAAGAATTAACGCAATCTTTGTTTCAATTTTTTCTATATCAAAAAAATTACAGATTAATTAGATTCGATTAATATTGTACTGACTTATTGAAAGATTTTTCTTTAAAAAAATGAAGGTAAATAAAACTTTTTTCGTGATCAAATTAAATTCAGAACGAAAAAAATACACAGCGCTTGTGATTTGCTACAGAAGTCGCACTGTATTGTGTAAATATATATCATTGATTCCATACGACAGTGTTTCCCAAAGTGTGGTACGCGTACCCCCAGGGGTACGGGAACAGTTAAGCGGGGGTACGCGTTCTCATGTGAAATATCTTACAACAAGCGAAAATTTCACAAATTTATTTAAAAACAAAACTAGTCATGAAAATTTACGATTACGTATTTTTCTATTGGCTATTTCTTGCACAGTTAACAGTTAATAATTAGTGGTGTCAACAGCCAGTTGTGATTTTTAACTTTTATGCAATTTTTTAATAGTAAAAAATACATTCATTTTTTAATTAGGGGTACACGACGTTACGAAAAATTTAGAAAGGGTACACAAAAGTCATAAGTTTGGGAAACACTGCCATACGAAGTACGCAGGCGCGGTTTCCTGCTCAATACGTTCAAGTCTATTCAACATCTCGAAACGAAACCATCTTCATCAGTACTGAAACATTGGTATTAGAGCCATACTAATTGGATGCGATTTCTTTCGCATGCGTATGGAAACCTGTTTGAAAGTGTTTCGCCAGTAAATATTTTCCACCAATCTGGTTTTCATTCGCATGCTAAAAAATCGTAGATAGTGAGATATCTTTCAGGCTTTATTTCATTTAACGTTAGATTGCGAGTGATTTTTTATATCGAAGGCTTAATTCAAAGGATATAGGATATATATATTCATTTTATCTTTAAACAAATATATAGAGAGAGGTATATATACGATAGAGCCCGAAGTTGGCAAATTTCCAAAAATGGCTTAATAAAGGGGAAAAAATTTCTCCCCTTATTATACAGTAACTGTTTGTGATGGATATTTACGTAGCATTCCCCTTCCGCTAGAAAAACAATTATGTAAGAAAAAAATTTTGAAGAACCAATATTGCTTCTGCAGAAATTTTCTGCTTCTGTAGAAATTATTTTTTTGTAAAACAGCTTCTGTTTCTGCAGAATCTTTTTTGAGAACTTTTGTTTCTGCCAAACCAAAAATTTTTATTTCCCAAATAAAAAAAATCTTTCTGCAAGAACTCAGTCGCTTTCTGCGACAATGTCGCCGTGTCGCCGTGTTTCTGCTACGGGGATACTTAGATAGATATATACAATACCATTAGATAGATTAGATACCACTTAGATAGGTATATAAAGTATATCATAATTAGATATACTTAATTTTCTCTCAGTTTTAAAATTTTTCAAAGAAAGTTCCTAAATAGCGTCGTTCAGTGATAGCGACTGAAAAACATATTTTTTCCTTACTTAACCTTCATTTGCAACAACAAAGTGACAGAGTTTGAGCTCAAATTTGACAGACTTCCATGCAAAGATTTCAGTGGGAATAACCATAAATTAAGAAGAATACGATTTTTATAGTTATACAGCCAGAAGCGCAATTTGTTCACAATTTTTAAATTAATATGAAAATAAATCAACTGGTTTCCTAGGCATAACGCAGTTAATGATGCAGTTATGTCTCTTTCCAATTTCCTTTTTTTGATTTTCAAATAGTCTGACATTTCTGGAACACCGGTAGAACTTTTGGAAAGATGTTCAACAGATATTTCATATAGTTTATGATGTTTGAAAAAGTTTCTAAACGTTCAAATGTAGCTCAGATGTGCTTTGTCGTTTTTTTCCCTTTTTATTTGTAACGACGAAGCAAAGTAAAATAAAAATGACTGATATGATATCTCCAATCAAAAGAGATTTCAAAAAACACCTTACAAAAAATTTCAATCAAAATTCAGTTACTAAATCATTGGTTTAAATTAGTCTTTTCTATTTGCTGTTTTGCTTTTGCGAAGTTGTAAAATAAAGATTTAATATATTTAGATCAAAACATTTTTTCGAAAAAAGTCCTCCCCCCCCCTCAAAAAAAAGAAGAAAAAAAACTTTAAAATATATTCTTTCGCAAAATTAGAAACTATCGAATCTGAAAAACTATAACAATACACTCCCACAACTATTTTCCAAAAACTATTAAAATAAGCTTCTTCTTCTTAAGAACTACAGCCGGTAATAGTCCATGGTCAGTTTATCCCATCTAGATCTATTCGACGCAATATATTTCTCCATCTGTTAACTCCCAAGTCTTTTAACCACTTCTCTATTTTATCTAACCATCTTGATCTAAATCTTCCTCTTTTTCTTCTCGTGTTTTAAAGGTTATGTTTCAAACAGGATTTTCATCGCTATAATGAAATACGTATCCTAGCGACTTTATTTGAGAAACCTTGATCATTTCTACTATGATAGGTTCTTGGTATTTTGATTGTTATTCAGGGTTGTAACGAATTCTCCTATCCAGTCTTTCTCTTCCTGTCATCTCATCTCCGGCGAAAGTAAAATTAACATTATGGGATCTAAACTTTGGATCGCTCCCCTGGCCTAACTATGGGGGACCATATTTCTCAGATTGCAGCTACCTCCTTTATTTTGGGGGCCAGAAATCCGAATCCGTTGAAAAAAGGTAGGTTTATTCAGAGAAAGTGCGCTTTTGTGTCTGATTTCTTAACTTATAATATCGTCTACACTTATTAATTAGCATATTAAAGATCACCCCATCGAACCATTAAGAAAGAGTCCTAGAACATGAAGATCCAACCAAGTTTTTTCTTTGGCGCACTGTGCATACATTTTTGGTTTTATTTCTGATTAATATTATAAGAATAAGTATTAAAAGCGGTCTTTACTGCACGCCCTGTTTAATGTGGAGTTTGATGCTAAATTATCCACTCATTTTTAAAATATTTAGAGGCGCTGAGAAAACAACTTTCATTGTGATTTTCTCACTTCAGTTTATTAAGTTTCTGGTCGAATATATCAAATCTATCTGTTACAAATAGAGAAGATCCCTTAACATTTTATGCAGTAAAATTAGATATGTACTTGATTATATAAACATTTGCTTCAAAAAAAATATGAAAATGATTTAGAAGCAAATGAAATTTATAAAATCAAGTAGAGTTTTCTGCTTCAGCTTTTAGGGTTTATTAATTTAAAATTGGAAATAATTTGTCTCGCATCTACACTTATCCCTAAATATTTCCATTTTATATTAAATTATTTAATTAATTTTTTTCAATGCCTACCCGGAGAATAACCTTCCGTCATAAGGGCAGCTGAGGGGCCGATTTGTTGGCCACTCTTTCCCCCTCAGTAAGGATAGATAGTACAGAAAGAGAACGAATGAACATCCATGTCATGCCCGGGATTCGAACCCAGAACCTTTCCGATGCAAAACCAGTTCCCTGACATTTACACAGGCATGTTTTATAAAGAATATAATTATTTTTTATTAAATTAATAATATAATATATTCTTATTTTATATTAAATTTAGTATATTAGAATGTAATTATTTTTTATTAAATTAATAATATAATATATTCTTATTTTATATTTAATTTAGTATATTAGAATATAATTACTTTTTCTACATTAATCTTTTTGAGTTCTTAAAATTTCCTTTTAGTTTTAAATTAAGTGATTGAAATTTATATAAAATATAACATCAAATCTATATATTTTATTATGTATATTTTATCTAATACATTTAGTTACATAGTCATAGTAATTTTGCTTATTTGATAAATAACATTTATTTATATGTTTTTATACATAGCACTTAATTTGAAAAGTGCATATTGAAAAAGGTTTTAACCTTTATAAAACAATTCTGAAAACATACTTACCATATAATCTTATGGTTCCTTCCGTCTCCCCAAGTGAGTTTTTAGCAACGCATGTGTATGATCCATAGTCTTCAGGTTCTAAACTACTAATGTATAAATTCAGATGTACTTTATATAATACAATAGGTTGAACCTCAGTCCTGTATTTGTTGTTTGACAAAACCATCATACCATCGCCTTTTATCCAATATGTCACTGATTTAGGATGGGATTCGAGGTTGCATTGCAGTAAAATGTTTGAAGAAAGTGGAGCTCCAACAAGCTGATTAGGAATCCAAATCATTGGTGTAACTATAATTAAAAAATGTGTATTCTTTAGTTTTTATGCTAATTATGTTTTTAACACCAAGATCAAATGTAACATAATAGCTAATGGTAGTTGAACAGCTTAGAGAAACAATATGCTATGTGTTAGCGAAATTGATAAAACTTTAGTTCTATTGTATAGAATTACCAAGAAACTGTTTACACAACACTGTTCAAAAGTGAAGCTCTTCTTATAAGAGTAGAGATTAGAAAGATTCCGTTGCTTGGAAGTGATTTATACTATTATTCAAATTAAAAATAATTATTAAAATTTACCGCAGATTTTCCTTAAAATAAAAATTTCGAAATATTGATAATTACTTTAATCTAAATTGGAAAAAGAGTGCTACGAATCATAAGTCAGCAATTGTTAAAAAATGCGTTAACGTTTCTCCTATTATGATATTACGCTGATACTTGAACGCTTCTTATAATTAAATATTGGAACTTTGACATATGCGTAAATAAACAAACTAAATTGTTGAATTTCTATAAAAGAGAATTGTGTCAAGAATCAACCCAAGTAGTTTCATATATATATATATATATAGTATGTTACAGTGATCATATTTAATGCAGATTTAGCGCTTGATATTATCTACTATTTACTTACTTTCGTTTTCCTTTTGCTCCCGTTTTGTTTGGTTTTCTAATTTCGTGTATTTAGGACATTGCTCTTTGAGCCTAATTTTTGGATTTCAGCAGTAGTAATAATTTGGCGCCTATGCAAAACGAGCAATCCTGTCTCTTTTATTTATTTATTTATTTATTTTCTTTTTTTTTTTTGAAATTATAATTAATTTTCTTAAATTATTATAAATGTATAATTAATTACAAACTTTAAATTACCTTGCGCAAATCCATTTTCGGTCCCATCCAAGGTAACTAACAAATTTGACGCGCTTCAGTATTGCAGTAAGAACGTGCCATAAGATATCACTTTATTTATGCTTCTGTTTTCACAGTTTGTAATCTGGCAATCTTATACGTAAATATCTTAAATCATTCTTGAAAGATGCCGGTACGAGTAAACTCATTTAAATTCGCTCCTCACCATGCAGATTTCCTCTGGTGTACTGTTTTATAATCTTTTTATATTTTATTTTCTGTTTTTTGCTTGATATTTTTGTTTATTTTTTACTTAATGTGTTCTAATTTCGTTTCAATTTTTTTGAGTGCTCCTCACACTATTGTATTGATATATTTTGCTTTGGCTATATTGATACAACATTAGAAAGCACTCCTTTTTGCTGATATAATCGTGTGAGCTGATGAAGAGATTATATCCTTTCTTTTTTTTGTTTTCCGGATATTTAATAATTATATATATATATATATATATATATATATATATATATATATATATATGTGTGTGTGTGTGTGTGTGTTGGTGTCATTAAAATTCAATCCAAATGCTCCAGGTTCAAATATTTTTTTCAACATTATGGTAAGCTTTATAGAGATCATCAAGATGCTTATAATGAAATATTTTAAAATATCTATATTTATTGTCACCCTAATTATCTTGTTATTTAAATTTTTTACCGAAATTATAGCATGTGTGCATTAAGAAGATACAGGGTGTCCTCAAAATGAACGACGTTTTGAAAAAAATAATTGAAGAAAAAAGAAATGTACAGTACTTTTTGCTTATGTTACCGTAATTTCAATATTAGTTATAAGGTCCGTTAATATAATGTGGAAAAACAATATTTTTCTGCGTAGTTGTCAGTTAATTTTGTTTTCAAACTGTGCCACTTAGTTGCTGCAAGTGGTCATCGCTTTTTTTTGTCAGCATAGTCATTTGCAAAGGAATTTAATACTTAATAATGAAATTTAAAGAGAAGTAATTAACTGATTACCTAAGCAGAAACCAACGAACCTTAAACTTCAAACTTCTCAAAATGTCCATCAACCGATATTTCAAATTGTTATTCATTTTAGTTCGCACACGGTTAAAAATTCCGGATCAAATTACATAGTAATATGACGGTACTTCCGTAAAATATTATACCATAAATTTTACACTAATATTTATTCCATAGAGCGATTAAGTGGTGTTATGGTAATTATTACTGTAAAAATTATGGTATGTCATTTTTTGTTTCGTAACATGTTCCGGTGAAAATATATTCTATGATAAAAAGTACCGGCACCCTGAGTGCCGGTACTTTTTACCTTAATTTGTTCGGGATTTTTTTACGCAGCAGAAGGATGAATTAAATTCCTTTTGTTTACCCTACTAAATATTGAAAAATGTGTTCTTCAAAAATTATACGGGACATGCTCTTTGACTAAGCCCATAAATTACTTCAAACTTTTAAAGCAGTATAGTAAATTAAAATAAATTGCTTACAGCTCACTCCTAGCATAATTCTTTTGCTCAGTGAAGGTGGTACACCGTTGGTGAAGATGCAAAGGTAAGCTCCCATATGAAGACGGCTCACTTTACTGATGTTTAAGAAATTTCCCTTGATTGAACTAACTGAAATTAAAAAAAAACACGAAAATACATATATTACACTGTAAAAAATGCACTGTCAAATTTCACGAATCTTCCTTCGTTTTTAACAAAGCTGTTTTCTGGTATAGGCTTCGAGCAAACATGTAAGGAAATAGCTATCGTCATTCCTTCGAAGGAATAAATTTCTTCAAGATTGAAAAAATATTTCGACAGTCTATTTTTTTTTAAAAAAATCTCCTAGCACCTAGTGTATATAAAATTTCGAATAATCACTTTAACGTGGGTTACATAAAGGTGGATCAATGTCGCCCAAACAACACTAGTACAGACACAAATGCCCGTATCGGGATTCGAACCCGGGATCTACAAAGTCGATTCTTTGATCACCAATCGACTTGTCTCGTTACATTATTTTCGATCGTTCACTCATCATACTAGTTTCATTATTCTAGTAAATCATCTCCCACAATCCACTGCAGTGAGGTTTCGAGTTTAGGAAACATTTTCGTCACATTTTTGAGAGTTCACGTTTTGTTACGAATAGCGTGATTTCATGATAAAATTATTTACAAAATTATTTTAAAAAAAATTTTTCTAAGAGCGAAAGAAAAACAAATCATGTATATTATTATTTTCAAATCTATAGCCGAAAAATATGAAAATAATTTATTTCTTCTTGGACACCTTATGGGTATTAGTTTCAGATTTTTCAAAAATTTTTAGAATCTAACTTTTCATCAGAAAAAAAACCGAATTTCCCTACGTTTTCAATGGGGTAATGCGTAGCTGGAAACTTTATGCATAATTTTGTATAGGCATTCAATTTTTAGATAGAATTTACTTTAGTTAAATAAACATTCTTAATGAAATCGGTTAAAATTTAAACCATAACATTGGTATCTTGAACCTTAATGAGCTTTAAATTTGCTGCGTGCTGAATAAGGTGTTAAGTAGAATCATATTTTCTTCAAGATGAACCATAGTAACTTTTCCTGTTAATATTGTAGCAGATTTGAACGATATTGGTTTAATATGATTTAAAATAATACTCTTTGTTTATATAGTAGCACTCCTTGCGCCCTTACATTTTTATAGTAAATATGAACTCAACAAACTAGTTTATTGAAAATTTTATTTACTAATATTTTTTTTAAATACAAAAATTAGGAAAAAGAATACATTCGCTAAGTCAGACGATGTCAAGGGACAGAGTTTTCGTAAATTCGCGATCGCAACGAACTATAGGGGGCGTTGTTGTATGTGCCGAATCCCTGCGATTTCCATATGAACAGTCATTCAGTTACACTGGAGACGTCTTTAATGTAGCATTGTAACGTTCCATCTTTATTGTGGCTGATTAAATTTAAAAAAGAAAAATGTTTGTTTTCTTTCTTATGCAAACGAAAAAAAAATGGTATCTCTTTTTTTTAGAGAAGGAACATCCAGAACACATGTGAAAAATATTTGTAAATAAAGAGAAAAAAATAGGTATATTCTTATAAGAGTTCAAACCTAATGCCTGAGAAATAGTTTTACTAAATTTAACATGATAATTATAACATGAAAGGCCCATTTAAATTTTAACGTAAAATAAAGAATGCTTACGAAACAAAAAGAAAAAAAAGAACCATTCTTTTTTTGTCGCCATTTTTTAGTGTTACGAAAATGCGTCTTTGGGACTTGCCAAAAACAAAACAAGATGCAATTTTATTTTTTTAGGAGCGAAATATTTTATGGAGTGAAATATAACGAAAATGTACCAAAGTCCATAACATGAAACTTTATCTTAGTAAACGTCCGTTTTGGAAATGTTATTTCATTTTGAATCTTATTTATTAGAGTTCATTATGGCTATAGAATCAGGTGAGAGAAAAGTTTGTTTTGAATCTATGCTAAACTCTATATCGGCCCATTTTCCACCGAAATCCGATTGACTACTTTGATTTTAAACAAAGTGTTTCATTTTAAGATTTTTTCCAAAAATTTTAAGTGTAGATTGGCGGCACTAAAAATCTGCCAAATCTGTAGCTGTCGTTAATACGTAAGTACCGAATTTTTCTTCCATACTTTTCTGAATCATATTACTTCAAATATTAGAATATGCAAGAAGTATACATAAACACATAATTTAATACCATTTAAGTTTTCAAAAAAAGTATTTTGACAAAAATTTTATCAAAAAATTATAAACTAAAAAGCGTAAAATAAAGAATTCTTAGGATAAAAACGATTTTAAAAATTCCTCATTTTTCAATAAAAACTTTCGTATTGTTTTTTTTTTTAATTCTTATAGTATTTAATCAGACGTAAAAAAGACATTTTGTAGAGAACGATCATCAAGTAAGAAAAAAAATAATTTACAAGCAAATTTTTTATTATAAAAATCATAACACTTACCTGATTTATAAGTCCGGAGAATTCCAAAATGATATGTTCTTTGTTTGAAAACTTTATTCTCAAATAATATATACATAGTTTATCTGTTCATTACTTTTAGGTAACATACCACACATCAAAATTTTATAATTGTAAGATCTCGATATGAATTAGAATATGTAGCTTAAAAACAGAATAGCTGAATTCTAGTTGAAATTCTTTCAAAACTAAAAAACACTTACCAAGAAAACGATAAAAATTTTATTTATAATCAGCACAAAAGATACTTTTTCAAGTAATTCGGATTATTCTTTATTGTTGTTTTCTGAATTATGACAGAAATATATACAATTCTATGGAGAAGAAGAATATTCTATAACTATTACAGTTCTGTATGGAATTCATTGGAACACATTTATTCATTGGAATGACGAAAGCAATGTTGACTTCATTTTAACTTGTAATGAATTGAAGACAGAAAAATTATTTTACCGCAATACACACATCTGTAACAGCAAGTGATCATGAAAACATTTTATGTTGTTGGTAATAGAAAGGTAAAAATTATTGAGAAGTTGTTCTTCAAATGCTTGGCGTGTTCTGCTTCAATGTTTGGCATGTTCTGATTAGTTTTTTCAAGAAGTTTTACCTTTTCTTTAGTGAAATTTTGCTTCCTATTTGCTGCTAAGAAAATGGCGTCCGTCATTGCCAATGGTTATGTGGGAACTAATGCCCGATATTTACAGTCTCCCGCTAGATGGCGTATCGAGTGTTGCGATCGCGAAATGAAATAGCCTTGTGGTGTAATCAGCGTACTTGGTTCGAGTAGCAAAGTTCATGCTCCGGCCAACCTTCAAACTCTAAAGATCTCAAAGTATTTTCTGTAATCTACTAAATGAACTGAACTGAAGTTCAAGAAATAAAATGTGATCATCGCAAAACTTCGTTACCATCGAAACCATCGTGATACTTTGTTCTTTTCTCTTTTCGTAATCTGCTTTACGTTTTTCTTCAGTTTTTACTTGCTCGATTATTCTTGTATGTTTTTAATTTTGTTATTAAGTTTTTATTAAAGTAATGTTTAAATTTTGCATTTCTCCTTTTCATTTATCCTTGGCGAGAGACTTAACTGAAAGTGCAGACTATAACACAAGCAACCGATTTCTCGCCGAAGTCTCAATAAGTTTGACTCATGATGATAGATTTGTTTTCTTTCACAGTTTCATAAAAATTTCGGACAACTCAGCTTTACTTCTCATCTTACAAGATCTTTATTCAACTGATTTTTAATTATTGCAATGAAGTCAGCTTCTGAGGGAGTCTTAAAACTCCTTGATACCTTCCAAAACCAGGTATTGCGCATGATTAAAGGAGGTACCTCCGTACTTGCTATGCAATTACTTTGTGATCAACAACCGTTGACTAATTATTTAATTAAAAGGAATGCAGCTATCCTGTATAATGGACTAAATAGACTTCCTTATAAGTCATTTTGGCAAGAATACGACTGTGGCAAGACTCGTAACCTGGAGACTCAAAAAGTCTTCACCCAGTCTGTTAGTGTTAATTCTCAATATAATGTAGTCAACAATGCGCCATACGAACTGCTGTTTTCAGCAAGTCCATTAGAATATATGATTCTCGATGACAGATTGGACTTAGTTTTGAATATACGGAAACGTGGCACAAGTCCTAATACACTCCGTGCTGTTGCCTTGGAAACCATCAATATCCGTTTTCCCCCTGATGAATGGCTCACATTTACACTGACAGATCTCTCTTGGATTTCTCGCAGGGTGCTGGCACTGGTATTTTTAGTGAAACCTTTTCTTTTTATCTACATGCTGAGCCATTTAAACTCACTTTGATGGAGAGCTCAAAGTCATCCATATTGCTCTCCCACAACTTACCCGTCCTGAGAAAACTGTGATTTTTTCAGATTCTACCTTTGCCCTTCCGGCCTTGTCAAGCAACCCAGAAAATAGTAGTTCCTTTGTATTTAGCTGCAGAGAACTCCTGAAGAGGATTAAGGGAAGTGTTGCATTTCAATGGGTCCCTTACCATCGTGGTCTTAGAGGAAATGAAATGGCGGACTTTTTGGCCAAAAAAGGAACTTATATTCTTCAGATATACTGTAGAGATCTGTCCTTCCATTCCGCTAAACTTGAGATAAAAAAAAATTCAAACAATCTTTCCATTGTTTGGCATCTTACGCTGACAGAGATAAGTCCTGAAGTGTGTTCTGCGGAACTCACAGTGTTCCGGATTTACCCCGTGCTACTGCGGTAGCCATGTTTAAACTTTTGACCGGACATGGTTGTCTACGTTCTCATTAATTTCACCTCAAGCTGACTACTTCATCATATTGTCTTTTATGTAACTCCGGACAAGCCATGACTGCTGCGCATTTGGACACGTGCTCTGCATCAAGAGACTTTGACTGTAATGTTAAGAAGTACTGGAGAGCTATAAGCCTAATGACCAAATAGTCAATGTCTGGAATTTGTTTAATAATAATCATAATAAAATTTCGGATCAAATTACGGTATAAAATGCCGGCACTCATTTTGGGTGCATAATCTCTAAAATGTCCATTTTTAAAGTAAAATATTATACGGTACGTTTTACAGCAATATTTTTTTTTAATTAGGGGAATTCAATAATCTTACCATAATTATCATTGCAAAAATTAAGGTATATAAATTTTTTGTTCTGTTACAATCTCAAAGAAAAATGGGTTTTACGGAAAAAGTACCAATACCCTGAGAGCTGGTCCTTTTCCGTAATTTGATTTGGAATTTTTTACGGTGTAGACAGTTATCAGCATTGTAGACAATTGTCAAAATTAATCCTCAGAGAGTTAATGTTCTGTTACATCTGTCGTATTTCATAAGAATACCATGAAGAATTTTCAATAACCTGCTTTTAAAACAGACAAATAACATTCCTACAACATTGTTATAATTTTTACAGAATTCTTAATGACTATTATATTGTCACCACATCACACAATGGAATATTTCCACGATTATTCTTAACAGTAACACTAATCGCAGTTAGTTTCATTAAAAAAAAAACTCTTATCCAGTGGTATTTTTATTTCGGCATCTTACACAGAAATAGGTTTAAAATAAAAATAAGCAAGGTACAGAAATAAGTAATATATGTTTTCTACATGAATTGATTGTATATAAGATCGAAAAAACTAATTGATGGTGATGTTATAAACTTATAAAACCAATGGTAGCGTAAAAGACTGATAAAATGTAATACACATGATAAGTATATATATTACATAAATTTTTATTCCCCAATTTTTCCATCATTTTATTAAGAATAATCATTACAAAAAGAGTTGAAAATCGCTAATTTTTTTATTGCTATTACAGCTTGCGTTACATTTTTTACCCATTCTACACTGTCCCATTCATACGAACAAGTAATTATTTTTAAATAACAATTAATTCAAGTCTACTAATATACTTCATTTAAAAGATTCAGACTATACTAATGGTCTACCTTTGCTTTTTCCGAGATTTATTTCTTGGCCATCCTCTCGTCTCCAAGTATTTTCTGGTTCTGGTGATCCCTTGGCAACGCATCGCAAGCTGACGTTATTTCCTTCTTTTACTTCGATGTCTGTACTTGTAAGCATCTCATCAAGGTAAGGAGGAACTACAAACAAGAATCTGAAATTAAAATTTCTTTGAACAAATAAATTAAATATATCAATGTATTTAAATTAAATATATCAACGCATTTAAATGATTTGTTTAAAATAAAATAAGCATTTTTGGTATTTGAAGCAGTCACTAAAAGTTTCATAACCTTCCAAAATTAAGTACACCTAGTTTCGAACGCTCAAAACTAAAACGTTTATTGTCTAGACCCTCTAGACGTGAATGAGAAAAAATAAAAGGGATTTCAAACAAACTTTCACTTACATTTTTTAAAATTTATTTTGAAGTAAATTCTGTAGGAAAAATCTAAGTCAAACATTATAATGCAATTAATATTCTGTATTTCTTTGAATTTGAACAAAGAAATCACATAGGCAAAGTTTAAACACTGATAATAGTGAAAACATTAAATTATGGTATGTTTTTCATACAACTGCAATTTTGTTTTAAGTTTTCTAAATTACGCTTTAAAAGGAATTTTTCTTGAAATGTTTTGTCTTTATTTCTGTAAAATATAGTTATTCAAAAGGAAAAAAATGCCTATAGTATTTCAATCTTTGAAAACACATTGCTAATATTGTTGTTTTTCTAGACAAAAAAATCAATTTAGTTTTAATCATATGTATGAAATATTTTATAGTTTTTTAAACTACGCTTTAAATTTTTTTTTTTGAAATGTATGACATTATTTCTGTAATATAAAGTAATTTGAAATGAAAAAAATGCCTATAGCATCAACATATTTGTAACTATATATTATCTTTGAAACGTTTAAAAAAATTGAAATAAGTAATTTGTTTATGATTTTTAAATAGAATATAAAGTGTTACTCTTATAATATATTATTTATAAAATATACATTACATACATTTTACATATTTGTACATAAAAAAATATGTGAATCAGATTTTCGAAATTAATGTTGAGATTAGAAATCAATACCAAAACATTCTTCAAGTGTTCCAAAATTAAATCGATTGTAATTAATTTTATTCCTTTTTGACCATGGTTAACTAATTGGGATCAATAAAAATCGTCAGAGTTTGCTAGAGTTATGATTTTTTTCTTAATTATCATCATATGAGCACCATCCATTGTTTATGGACTTCATTTATTTATTTAGTTTATTTGAAATTGTATCTTAGAACTCAATGTAAATATATTATGCAGAGAAGACAGATTCTGAATAAACATCTAAGCAAAAAAGTTAAGATCAGAAAAGTTTGAAACAAAATAAGCAAAGTCGAAGAAAATGAAATAGGAATCAACATTGTTAACCTTTTTAGAATTATTACTGCAAATTGATTTTTTTAGCTGTGTTTGTGCAAAAGATTGTATCTGCACGTAGCTCTTTGTAGCTTTTGTTGGCTAACCACAGATCATATCCGTTTGTGGTGTTCTTGCTGAATGTTTAGATAATGAAATTCATAGAAAATGCGTAGTAAGAATAGTAATTCTCGTACAAAACAGATTGATTTACTAGCTTTGTTGCTCAATAAGCACTAAAAGGTTGACTGAAATTTTTAATTAGACTCTACACAGAGAAAAGAGGAATAATCAAAACTTCTCGTGTTCAACCATACTGTTCTAACTGTGAATGATATTATGGTAAAACTGACAAGAAGTGTCATAAATACAATATGGAACAAGAGAAAAGAAGATCATATATTAAGATTAAAGAACAAAATTCCGACTGATTTTTCAATTTGTTTTGCCTTACTTTACTTTTAATACTTCAACTCTTTATCAGCCACTTGGCTTGGGAACATTCATTAAGAAAGAAAAAATTAATAAACACAGATCATTAGAATTTTGAAAATAAAAACTTACCTACTACTTCTAAGTATCCAACTTGAGTCATCATGGGAACAGTGTTGATTTGGCACATATATTCACCTCTGTCTCTCTCTTGCACATTGTATATGTGCAGAAACCATGTTCTTTGGCTGTTGTTGCTTACTTTAAATCGAGAGCTTCTTGTTATTACACGATTTTGCAGTGTTAAGAGTGTGTATTTGTTAGTATGAATCCAAGCAACCTGCCAAATTAACAAATATTAACAAATATGTCTTTCCAGTACTTAAAGTCAATATTTTAGTGAAGTACTTTAAAAAAATATGAAAGTTCATTTCTATATTCTTTTTATTTTCTGATATTTTAGTTTTATTGCAATTAAAGAGCATACTGTAAGAAAAATAATAAATATCAATATATTTTCTTGCCAAGTAATGGAAAAAAAACAAGTACAATTTGCTTATTTTTCCCATCTATGTTTTTAAAAAAATAGATTGTTAATTATATTTTGTTAAAAACTACTTACTTTTCTTTTAATAGAATTTTTTTTGTTGAATTTCGTTCAGTTTGCATAGTACTATTTTCTTTAACTTGAGCAGTGTACAAAAAAAAGAAAGAAAGAAAATACCTTAATAACTTTTGATAGAAAGATCGGATTTTCATTTACTAGAACTCAATCCTGATGGTTCAAGGATCTAACTTTAAATGTGTTAATTAATTAGTACAGACAATACTTAAAGATACAAAATCAGATAAGATGCGGAATCAGATCTTTAAATCTGATAATTTTTTTTTTGTTGTCAGATTTGGATTTTTGACCATCAATATTAGAGGAGGAGGAGGGCAGCCGCATTCTATAAAAAATGGCTTCAATGGTTCAATTCTTTCAGGAGAGGTTTAATAAAAACCGTTCCGCTTGTTTCTGACAATAATATAAACCACTAAAATTTAAATAATTTTTTTCCCTTAAATAACTAGGTTTTAACTAATCTTTTTTATTTTGAAAAATATAAAGATATAGCACAAATAGCTTCATTGTGAATATGCTTGCGATGACTTCAATTATCTTAACTAAATGTTTTGATTAAAAAAAAATTTTGTCTCGTAAAGGCAAAAAAAAAAAAAAAAAAAAAAAAAAAAAAAAAAATAATAGGCTCTTTGTACATTAATTTGTCAGAATATTTTTTTTTTTTTTTTTTTTTGAATTTTAAGTTAGTCAAGAGATTTTTTAATTGCATTCCGTTTTGTGTTGTTGCTCGATGCAAAAGGTTGATAAAAATGCTTTCGACATTTTACTATTCTTTTTCTTGCATGGCTTACTGTTTTCTCTAACTTGTTTAAGTGTCGATTAGTAAAAATTTTCTGGTAGACATGAACTAATTACGGATATAGTTTTCAACTTTAACTGGAGACATATTCAATCCTCTACCCATGTAAACGGAAAGTAAAATTTGTGTTCAGTGTAATACAATCAATTATAAAATAATCACATATATTTGATGTACTTTTTACTTAAAGCGTTGGGCTCGGCGTGGTATCAAGGAATGCCTCGCAGACTGTACTGTAGCCGACATGGCATCACCGAATGCGTCAGCTCATAAATTCAGTAAGACGGTGTGACTCTATTATGCACCACACTACAATGTTAAGCACACAGACATTTAAAATTTACCGTTTTTGCAAACTGTTTATATTAGCTTTATTAATAAAATTGCTCCACCTCCGTTCTGAACGTGTGTGAATATATACTGTGATTTTAGACTTAATTTACATTTTAAAAGATTCATTCCACATTTTGAAAAACATATTACACATTTTAAAAGATATATTACAGATTCTCTATGAGGTTGTGAAAATTATTTTCTTCGAAAAAAAAAAAAAAAACTCTACCTGAATGAAAGGCTATTAAACTAATGCGTTATATATACCTATTGCGTTTTTTATTGTGAATATTTTGAAGAGTCAATTAACACATTTTTCCACTAAGTTATTCAAGTACTTAAAAAAATAATCTCATTTCTCACCCTATAATTCTGAAGATTATCAACGACGCATGATAAGCTCACATTTCTCCCTGCTGTAACAGTGATGTTTTGAATTGGCTCGGTAAAAACTGGACTGCTCTCTAAAAGATCTTGATTGGAGAAAACTGCAGAAAAAAAATTAGCAAATGGAAAGTTTCACAAAATATTATTATTTTTTTTATTCATAATAAAATCAAATTCAAAATACTAATATGGTTTAAAAAAATAAAAAGAGTTTACTGGGGACACATCGAACTTCTTTTTTCTAATTTAATCTTTTTATTTTAAAACCACTTATCAAAATTTGATATTTTGAATAGGAAATGGTGGGTAAAGAAAAAAGAGAGAAATAGAGTTGATTCAGAATTAATATTTGGCTAGTTAATTTTTTAGTCTCATTTGCAAAACTGACATTTATAAGTGAACTATCAGTATTCTCGACTCGTCCTGAATCTAATTTTACTGAAATGAAGATATTTTTTTTCTATCTTCTGTCTTTTATTTTAAGGTAGAGTGTCCCACTTCTTCTCGCTGCGCTCTCCAACCCCCGAATCTGCACTCAGACTTCCTCTCGGATCACCCCTTAATATGAATTCTTTTGCTCGCTCTTTGGAATTAATATATGATATTCTAGCTTTGTTTCAATGATAATACGCTTTTTTTAATATTCTAAAAACATGCAACCTATCCTTCTCATAGAACCTTTAATTGATGTACTTTTCATTAAATTTACGAACATTTCATTAAATTTATATAAATTTTATTTCATTTCTCTCAATTTATGTATATTAAGATTTGATTTAAACATGTTTCATTACTACTTGGAAATTGCATTTGCCACAAATATTTATAGAACTTTATGAAATATAGAATTATAACTTTCAGTGTTTAGAGGTCACAGCAGTTTAAAGTATTTTATTCTACTGTAGACTAAAAAAAAGTCTAAATTCAGTGCTGAATTAAATTTTGAAGAAAAAAAAATGCATCAGTTTCTTTCGCAATAAATCTGTTATAAAGATTTAGCTAATTTTTTCTAAAAATTCACTTCAAAATATAGAAAAACCATATATTTTATAAATGTTTAATAATTTTAAAAACAAAAACTAACGAGTTAAATGGCGAGAAAACACTCAGATTTAACTGAAGTAGAATCAAGTTAACATAAATAGTAAAGTATACAGCAATATGAGTACAATCTAATTTCAAAGGACATTTATTAGATGGGCCATGACAGATGCTTTCCTGTTCCCAAAAAGTCATTGATTTTCCCGCTCAGGAATTACAGTTTAGGGCTGTTTTTCCCATCTCCACACCCCCTTTTCACGCTTAATGACTTATCGGAAAACTAAGTTACCCCATTACGTTCACTAGAGTTATCCTTAATGGAGCAACAGCAGGCTACGGTACTAAATTGATAATGATGCGATTAAGTAAAGAGTTGAGCCAAGAGTTGCTCGAAGTTTTGTTTTAAGAAGTGGGAAAGTTGAAAAGTTTTGAGAAGAAAGAGTTTTGGATTAGCTGAATTGTTTAACTAATGATTTAAAGACACCCTATTTCGTTTTGCGTACTGAAATGATACTGCACACCAAAGCATATTTAAGTAAATGGCGCTTTTACATAAATGATATTCCAAAGAACAAAATTGTTGTCTATAATTTTCTTTTAAAAATAACAATAATTAAAAGATATTTATCATTTATGGTATTTCTAAGCATTAATATAAATATAAATATAAATATAAATATAAATAAATATATATATATATATATATATATATATATATATATATATATATATATATATATATATATATATATATATATATATATATATATATATATATATATATATATATATATATATATATATATATATATATATATATATATATATATATATATATATTCAATTTTCTCTGAAATGCTGATACGTATTGTGTTGACGTTAAAAAATAAAACTCATAAACCGTCAGTAAAAGCCCGGTTTAAACATTCTAAATAATTGTAACTGAATATTTAAAAAGGAAATAAAAATGGTTATTATAATGAATTAGTAATACAGCACAATAAAAATAAAGAACAAGCTATCTATTTCTTAGCTATTTATTTTCTCTATTACATCATACAGAATTACGTTTGAAAATTTTGTCTTTAAATCCAAGATTCAATTCTATGAAGAGCATAATAAATTTGAACTAACAGATGAAAGCACTATCTACATTTAACATATTACTTATAATGTATTTAAGTTTAAATGTGTTTATGTTTATACACAAATGCTTCCAAACAGAAATTCTTTATGATACATTTAAAAAAAAAAAAGTATTTTTAATTTTTAAAATTCAGGTAAGGGTTTAAATAAATAAAAAAAAAACTAAGCTTTGTAAGTATATAAAGTAAAAAAATTTCTGTTTGCAATTAATATTGGAAATTGGCAATTTTTTTGTATAAAATATAGTCAGAAACCGCTTTATGAAATATTTAAAAGTAAAATAATGCAAAAAGTTGTAATGTCTTCACCTTTTTCTTTTACAGATATTTCCGACAAAATGTCATTTTCCATCGTTTCATGTGTGTTTTGAAATGTAAATAAAGCTTAAAACTGAAAGATGAATTTTCAAGAAAAGAATGAGAAAATGAAAATATTTGCTTCTTGAATAAAATAAAAAAAAAACTATAGCCTATTGAAAAGAAATGTTCAAAACATTTTGCCTAAAATATAAAATTGTTCGTTTTCAACTTAGCCTGAAGCAACGAAAAAACATTGCTAAGCGTCTTAAAATGTAGAAGCTCTCTCAAAATCAGCCAGTATAGCTGATAGCATTAGAAAAAAGATTTAAAAAAAAAAAAAAAACTTTTGGAGCACAAAACATTATTTTATGTTTAGTTTTCATCTTATTCACTGAGATTTATTTCGGTTTGTTCTTTATAAATTCTTTTTTTAATCTACTTCAGAGAATTGGGAATGATGTTTTCTGAATATTGCTTCAAAAGTAAGACTGTAAAGTTGTACAGGAAAGTTTTAGTATAATAGATTAAAAGATTCAAATATATCCGAAAATGTGATTTATATCATAGTTATATTTAGGAAGAAATAAACTAAAAAATTTTTTATTAGTTTTCTAACTTCGCCTTAAATTAAAGTTACTGGCAACCTGTATTTTTCTTAGTCGTCGCCAAAAAGGGCAACATGATGTCTTAGGCAAGCCACACACTGAGGAAATAAGCGATAAGTAACAGGCATACGAGAATCAGATCCCAAACTGAACCGAATAACTGAACTGAAGAGAATACGCTGAGGTGATTTGCACTTCAGGATGCTCGCATCACCTTTCCGCCTCCTAATGCAAAAGTATAGGAATTTGCCAACTTTATACCTCTTTCACATCTCTTGCTTCCTCAGTGTGTGACGTGTGAAAAATTTTCCAATGACGTTAATTTTTGTATGCAAAGGGCAATTGTATGCAAAGCGCGTTCGCCCACCAATGAGGTGAACCGGGTTCGAATCCCAACAATGGCTGGTCGATACGAATTCCACATCCGGTTTGCACCGACCACTGTGCTGATGTAAAATATTCTCTGTGGTCGACGGATCATGGGTTACTGCCCTCTTGCCATTAGGGCTAACAGTGGTCGGTTTTCGTGGATTTCCACTCCATGTAACGTAAATGCGGGTTAGTTCCATCAAAAAGTCCTCCTGGAAGGCACATTCCTCCCAATACTTTGTACAGTAGTTCGTTTGCCTGCTGGATTGGGTTTAAAATTACAAGCCTACGGAGTTTAACATTAGTTGTCGTAAACTCAAAAATGTTCAGCGACGGTTATATAAATAAATAAAAATTGTTTTATTTTTAAATTTAGATTTCCTTCAAAAACTTGTCGGTACAAAGCAACTTTTAATTTAAATCACAATTAAGATGTTTTAAACTGTAATGGAAAAAAATTCTATTAAATCTACGGAAAATACTGTCAGCTGCTCTGCCAGTATAAAAACTTTTATTTCACAGAAAAATAATGTAATTTATAAAAAAAATTCTATTTTACTGTTTCTAAGCAGATAAGTATTGTTATTTTAAAAGACAAACTCTGTTATTTTAATTAAAAATTCGATAAAAAGTAACGATGTCAGTATTCTGGTTAGAGCAAGCCGAGAGCAACATTCGTAAGACCGGTCAGCGCTGGAATTCGAATTCAGATCACCTCATTTGAAGACAACGCTCTGTTCTCTGAGCTAGCACAGCTGTCAAGTCTCACACTAAGAAAAAAAAAGTAAGGTCAAAACTACCAGCATATGGTTGAATTTATCTTGTTCTGACTCTAAGGGAACACCAAAAAGCTCAGTTTTTTTTTTATCGAAGACCTTACGTATTGATTTTTGTTAAATTAACCATAAAATACAAAGTTGTAATATGTGATAAAATTTAGTAAATGAGGTAAAATTTGATAATTTACCTTGGAGCATGGCGCAAAAACTATTTATTTTATTGCAGTTATCAATACATTTTAACGAAAATATTACCAAATAAATAGTTTATAAATGCCATATATTGTGGTTTTATTACAGGAATTATGGGTTTATGTACCAGAAATGTCATTTTTATACAGTATGGTAATTTTACAAAAATGTTGTTCTCCGTGTAGTACGAAGAAAAATCATTAACTGTTTTAATCTTAAAAGTCGTACTTATTGAAATATTTTTAAATCTATTGTGGCCTATCAAAATAAAAATGTCTGGCAACTCAACTTCCCGAAACCTTTTATCTAAAGAAATATATAATAATCGGTTAGAATGTCAATTTGACAATAAACTAGAATCGCAGTTTTATTTATACGATGTTCAAAACTATTAAGTAATTACTGAAATATAAGAGCAGGTATAGAAAATAATCATAAAAATACAGAATTATCCTATGGTAAGCTAAACTGCATGGCAAAAACTACAATTTGAACTGACGGTTTTAATCCGTCTAATGATTAGGATAAAAAAAAAGAGAAAAACCGTTTTGCCAACAAAATGGCTTCAAATCGTCAAATATACAGGCTGTAAAAAGAACGAGAATGTTTTAGAGTTTAAAAAGTAAATAAAAATTATCATAGACACCCTATTTTTTTCAAAATCGCTCAAAATATT
The DNA here is from genome assembly GCA_949128135.1 of Parasteatoda lunata. Classification (NCBI taxonomy): domain Eukaryota; kingdom Metazoa; phylum Arthropoda; class Arachnida; order Araneae; family Theridiidae; genus Parasteatoda; species Parasteatoda lunata. The sequence goes on from OX421975.1 coordinate 49,458,541, forward strand.
TAATCAAATTCTCGAGCCTTAATAAGTCATGAATTTGTTTTCGGTAAAATGTTTAAAGACATAACTATATTTATTTTTAAACGAAGTCCTCATATAAAAAAAACTTACTTTTAAACTTTCTTTGTGGATTTTTTGACAACTAATTCATTTATCAGTTTATTCCTTGAAGAGCAAAAATAACAAGAGTTTGATCTTGTTAGGAATAGTTAATACAATAAAGGAGAAATAGGAATGAAAGGGATGAAGAGTCAGTAATATATTTCGAAAACTCGTGAAAACCTTTACTTGTTAATTAGTTGACATATGGTAGACATCTCAAACATTTTAAGATGAGAAGAATTGTCATTTTTATCTCAATATTTCAGAAGAAAATTATCGCCGAAAAATTTTAAAAATAATCTGCGGAAAAAACTGCAGTTTTATTTAGAAGAAAATAATATTTTCTATTTTTACCTATTTCAGTTCTGTCCCAATAAAGAGATCCACTTAGAGGCGACATTGCTAACTTTTACGTGTAATTAAGTTGCAAACTGTCGAAAGCTTGTAACTAATTTACATCTTAAACTTATTGGTAGCATTTCATGAGTAAACTTTCAGATGAATGCTGGCAATATGAGGTCTATTTTTATAAGTTTGTCGAAAAATCCCACTATTTATTATTTTAGAAATATTTTGAGTTTTTTTTTTTAAATTTAACTGTTAAGCGTTAGTTTTCGTTTTGAATGCTAATACATGCTCTATTTTTAACAATACTTGTTTTTAAGTTATTTGCATCCGCAATAGTCCCATAACAAAGCGTTAGTGTAAACGAGCTGTAATTTTAATAATTTAATCTATTGTTACTAAAAAGCAAACCAATTCAAACTTGAAGCAACTATTATTACATTTTGTTAACTTGGTTTCGTGTTTGTGATGATATAATCTTGCAGCTAACTACAGAACTTAAATATCTACAAGAGGTCCATTCCCGATGAAACCATCAGCTTTAATCTTCTTCCCCACGCTTCAAGCAGAGTTTGTTGCGATATTATTAGATAAGGATATTTATTAAAAATCAAAACTAAGACAGGGCTGGAATTGTAATTTCACATTTGTCATTGACTACGCTGCAAGCTTTAACTGTATTCTGACCTCTACAAGCAGAAATCATCGTCTTATTATTTACCAAAATTGCTCTATTGCTTGTTATCTTCAGATCCAGCATATATTTTATAACGTTATAATCTATGTAAATAAACTTCAGTTGCAACTAAGGCATATTTTTCATGTTTCATGAAAATATGAGCATTTCTTTAAAATAAAATAACAAGGTTTTTTTTTTATTTATTTCTAATCCAATGAAAATATCTCAGATATTTCATCGCAAGTAATATTTTGAGAAACTTCACTTTCAAAAGACGAAACTACCATTCAGAAAGAACAATTACTTGAAACAGCATAAATAATTTTTCAAGGAAAAAAAAGATTATCTGATTTACTAATTTATCTCCCCCTTAAAAAAATTAAAAACTCCTATTTCTGAAGTTTTGTTTTCATGTTAAAGTTTGAAAATTATCAGTAGATACATGGTTTAAAAGAGAATAAATTAATTATTACCTATGATAAACACCACCAGATGATATTTTACAATAATCCAATATCGATTAGTACGAAAGTATTGGAAAAAGAAAGTAGAAAAATAATGGAATATAAATATTCATTCAGCTCAGAATTTATAAAGGTAGTGCTTTGCAAGATTTTTTTAATTAAAAAAGTATCTTATCGCAACTATAAACGAACCTATTTCTAATATCCTATATTAAAAATTATTATTGCACGTTAATTTGTTTTATGATTTTACTGATTCAGCATTAATTCTTTTTTAGTTTCAAAACCTAATCTCAATAGCTGTTAAAACAACTGCATAAAGTGCATAAAATATGATGCTCTTTCAATATTAAGGAATGGAAATTTAAAGCGATTTAAATTAAGTAAATATTATATAAACACAAATTAATTTGCTTATTATTTTTTGGGCATATTATTGTATGTATTTTATTACGTTACGTTTGATATTTATTTATTCTGTACACTTTGAACTAACCATAATATAATGTGCATCAGGAGCGTAGAAGTTTTTAAAGTCCATATGATTAAATAAAATCATTATTTTGAGTCCATATGATTAAATATATTATTATAATAATTTGTTTAACTCAACTGGTCAAACAATTTAATAATTTTTAGTAAAACAATAAAAAATAAATAAAATAAAATAAACGAATTAAAACAAAATTTGAATTTCTTCATAATAAATATTAAATTATTTTTAAATGCATTTCATTTTAAGGCTAAAACCGATAAAATTTCAATTAAAGAAAAAATTTTTGATTTGTTTTTATTAGTCGTGACAAAATACCGTTGTTATAAATTAATTTAATAAAATTATACAAAGCAGAACTCTATAAACTAACAAACAATTTAAACTAATTTCTTTCTCAAACAAATTTTTATCTTAATTGATATTATTGAAATATGTAATCGATATCACTGATATATAAATATAATACGTTGTAGTAGATATCACTAAAATATATGCTTTAGCTTTAATTTTAAAGAGCAAGAATATGCAAACAATTTATCTCTTGTTTGAGTTCCAAGAAATAAAACTCATTAATTTCCCATAATATTAGGTTTTATTGATCATAATATCAATTTATTGCCTTATTTCTTTAAACCATATGTAATATATAATAATAAGCAATAAGTAATAATAAACAATATACAATAATAAAGAGTATTATATCGTTTTATTTAATATTATCAATAACATATTTTATTTTTATGGATCAAATTTTGGACTTTTTAAGTATATTTCACTATGATTAGCTCTATGGTTTAATTGTTAATTGTTTAAGATTAACTAGAAGATTTTTAACTTGTAAAATATTTACTAATTATTAAATTGCCTAATTAGTTTAAAAAGTTGAATAATTGTGTTAATTTCTATTGGATGTTAAGTACATGTCTAAAAATTACTAATCTGTAATGATAAAAGCACTGTGTATATGGTTTCTTAATAAAAAAAATTTTATTATATATTTTTTTACAATTTAAAAATTAAATATTTTTACAAATTTATCTTTAAATTAAAGATAAAACATTAACATTTCCCCTTAAACCTATCTACTTCCTATCTTTCTCGATCAAATTGCTATACACTAGTCAGTTATTTTTTTACAGGTAAAAAAAAAAATCCCTTCAGTAAAATTATGAGTTTAATAAAAATAAGCTAAGTAATACATATTGAAAATAAATTTAGTGTTAAAAGATTAGAATAAAATAGTGTTTTCAAAATATTAGTGATGTGATATAAATATCACAATAAGGCTGAACTTTTTTCAAACAAAAATCATTTAATAATACCAAATTTCTCCAATTTCTTTTAATACTGTTTTATTTATTACGATTTAATTTCTTAGAGTACAGTACTTGAAGTTTTGATTTTTTTTGAAACACAGTCTTTAAACTTATTAAAACTAACTGTTTATTACTTAAATGCACTAACATTAATTTGAGATTAAAATCAGATAAGAAAATATATGATTTTAATATTAATGACATTTAGTATCAGATAAGAATATATCAAGATTGACTTACCGCTATTTATAATACCAAAAAGTATTGCAACATAAAAATTATGAAGTCCATAATATTGAGAGAAGGATTCAAGGATCATATTGGATGAGGATTCTTGCTGATCCAATTTAATGTCTTTGTGTCATAATTGTATCCAATCAAAAGTACACTCTTAGTTATTATCATGAATAATCATAATCACTGAACTTGCAAGTTTATCATTCTTTATTACGATTTACAGAATTTTTTTTTTTTTTTACAAGTTCACAATTTTGACGCTATGAATGTTATTATTATAATTAAAAAAAGTAATTTCTAACAATTTCAATTTTGATAGTTCTTTTTTATTATGGGATAATTTAATTTTGGATTTTTGTTTTTTAAATTTGTGACTGTCATCAAAATGATTACAAATTTTCAAATTTAATAAAAATTATTTAATAAATCTTTATATTAATTAAAAACTAGATAACTAACCATGAGATTTATTATTATTTGGAATCATTTAAAACTTTTTCAAACATGAGCATGTAAAACTGGGAAAATTCTGGAAGAAATTGCAGCTTTTCTTACATAGCGGAATGCGAAAACAAATGCTGAAGAATTTATCCGAGTACTTCGATAGCGCAGGAAAAGTGGTGAATCCGGAAGATGCACGTGCTTATATGTTCATCGTCTGAAAGATGGCGTCTGCGCAATGGAATTCCCAAACGATATTTTGTTTTGATCAATGTTTTCACTTTGTTTTCAATTGGTTCATGCAGATTGTTTAATTTAAGTCCTTCATTTTTATAGTATTTTAATATGAGTTCAGTGTGTATCTGATTTAACCCATATTTTTAAACTAAAAATGTTAGAAGTAGAATATGTATGATGAATCAGTATTGGTTTCAGCAAATTTAACTAAGCTTAACTTTCGATTTCTACTGTTGATTTTTACTCATAATTTTAAAATATCTGTAACAAATGTAAAAGTTTAAATAATTATTTTAACTTCAGTAAATATTTTAACTGATATAAATTACTTTTTATTTTACAAATTTATGAAAGAATTATTTTATTTAATATTAATTAATCAATTCGTTTTTATACATTCATTTATTTTTAAATTAGTTTTATTTTCAGAATTAATCTAGTTCAAATTACGATTTTTTGTATACCTTTTACAAAGAAATTTGATCTAATTTATCTGATTAATTTTTTTAACCTTATTTTTCGACCGTACTATTTCATGTAAACATGAGATCGTATATATATATATATATATATATATATATATATATATATATCATTCAAAAAAACCTCTCAGAGAATCATGGCAGACTAGTGAAACTGTAATACTCCTTCATATATAGCACCAAATAACTCTGTAGTAAATAAACAAATAAGATTTTATAACGTGGAAGAGTAACTTTTCAATTTTGTTTTAAGTGCAACTCTCGATTTTTTATTGTTTGCTTTTATAAATATGAGTTATAATGTTATGGATGACTGTACTAATCACACATTTTAAAAGTGATTGTTGAAATACATTTCTTTAATTAACAGATTGACATTATAGAATAATTAACATTTATAGAACTAGTGACTATACGACACATAATTGTGCGGTTAGTATGGAGTTTTAGTGGTAGTGAAATTACTATAATTTTATCAGTAATTTCCTTTATTGTTCGCAAGATTTAAAAATGCCACTTTACTGTTAAGAGATCCAGCAGCATGTATGTCAATACAAATAAGATTTCGTTTCTTGAAACGAAAGTAAAAGTAAAAAGTGCGTATATTTACTTGTACTTCGTTACTTTTCAAATTTAGTTCTTTACCTAATTTTTCGTAACTTTATTTTTAAAAAAAATGCAACGAAAATGTCGGAAGAAATCGTTACTTGTTTCTGAAATTTTTAAAAAATATTCCTTAAAAAAAACTTTTTTTTAAAAATCAATTATTTTTTTTAATGTATAAATTTATTGTATTATGTATTCTTTAACATCTAATCTATTTTTCTAAACACCTTTAATAATTTCATTTTCTTGAAAGAGAGAGGACAGCCACTTTAAACACTCAGCGATGCTTTTGAAAAAGTTATTGATAAATTATCGCAATAAATAATAATGAATTATTCCAATAGTATCGAAACAAGCAGTTTCTATTTTAAAACAATCAGCTGTGACATACGGCGTGAATACCTGCGGTGCTGTAATGGAATTATTCAACTCTAAAGGTTCCAAAGAAACAGTTTGAGAATGGAAAAAAAAATGTGTCTATTTAAACATGGTAAATTAATAATCTATGTATAATATTTACAGAAAGTTTGTGTATCCAACCTTAAAGTATTTGAATACAATATTTATTCTGACATCAGTGTACCATCTACTTCGACACCATGTCCTGCATGAATTATCTCTGTGTGTATGTGAATTTTGGTAGCTTAAATTCATAAATCCTGCTTTCTTTCTGGAAATATTTCTTAGTAGGGATAAGAAATACAGGGTTTGGAGAAGCAAACTACTGGTGGTCTTGTGAATTCGAATTAGTGGTGGTATCACTTTTCTTTTACCAATACAAGGTAATTGTTTTATTGAAGTATTTTGACCTTTTTTTTTAAGCTCTTAACTGATAAGTATAGGTTGAGGTTCCTTGTTGATGTCGTATAGTTTAATTTGATTTGAGACAAAGAACTGGAGAACAGTATCTTGCAAATTTAATCTTTTTTAAAAAGAAGGAAATATTACAAAGTTTAATATTTTTCCATTTTAAAAATTCCTTAATTCATTTATTTAATTTTGGCTGTCAATATTTTTGTCAACCATAGGTGTGTTTTGTTTTAAATATTTTCTATATATTATTTGATGTTGCTAACCCAAACAATTTTCGCAGAAAATAAATTTTTTTTGGGGCATTTAAGTTTTAAGTTATAAAAATTATGATTCATTTAATTACAATGCAGTATGTATAAAAAGTAAGTTTTAGAGTTTTATTATTTCATTGATTTTGAATGAAATATTTTCTTTTTGTGCTCTATGTTTTCCCTCTTAATCTCTCTCTTTTTGTTCTCCATGTTTATTTATGAGAGGATTTAATACAAAATATCTATGACACAAATTTTAAAACATCATCATTTTTTAAAATTCTAAAATTATTTTTTTTTAAATTTTATAAAAACGAACTTTAAGTTTTGATATCACTGATTTGAAGGCATTACCTGGATAGAAATACTTTTTTTTTATTTTTTAACTTATTTTTTTAAACAAAAAATATAATGCTTATCACACACAAATTTGATCAGCAAATTAATACAAAGTGAAACAAAATTTCTAACGATTTTGCAGTTTTAAAATTAACATTAATTAAAACTCCTCTTTATATACAAACATTAAATTTTGATTTCCGGTTTGGTTTTTGGATATTTTTAACCTTCACTATTTTATTGAATTTTGTAACATTTTTATGCATTTTAAAGTTTTATACATTTTAAATTAAAATTTAATGTATTTTAAATGAAAAAATATTTTTTCTTAAATTTTTTTAATGAAATTTAAGGTTACTTTTGATTTCCTTGCTATGTTCTTAACCGTTTATTTTGTTTTTCTTTTACTCGTGCATTTACTTGTATATTTAATTCGTTACTTTTCGAAAACAAAATTTTTTACTCATTACTTTTGCTTAAAGTACTTGTACTTTTTATCGTTACTTTTTAAATGTAACATTTCTATGTATGTCTAGCAGTCCCCAGTTGACACCCAGACATATTTTGTAAAATATATAACATAACGAATAACGAAACAAAATAATGAATAGTGTTATTTATTATTTTTATAAAATTATTAAATAATCGAATTTTATCTTATTTTCGTTATCAATAATAAAAGATTTCTAAGCACTTTAGGGAACTTTGATAAAACGTTTACATTTGCGGAATTTTAGAATCCTACAATTCCTCGAATGTAAAATTGTAGATTTCTACAGGCGGAAATTGTAGATTCCTATAGTATTTATAGCGTCAGTGTAATACAGATTATACTAAAAAAGTATAGTTGGAAGTACCAAAATATTGTAAAATTTACTATGTTTTCAGCTCTATGGTTACACCAAAATGCCCGGTAATTTTTACCGAAGATTATTGGTAATGATTTCGGAAAAATTAAGTATAATATATGGTTTTATAATATGTGATATAATTCGGTGAATGTGGAAAAATTTGGTATATGTTTCAAGATACTTAAAATCACTTATTCTCTTAAAATTACTTTCAGCTTCGTATTTTTTACTAAATATGTGGTTATAGGATTCTATTTCTAAAAACTGGAACTTCAGGTGAACCATTTCCATATGAATGAAAAAATTGCCAAAGGAGCGGTATAAATAGCGTAAATTTTGGTTTTATTAACCAGAATTATGAACCACAAATATCATTACTATAGGTGCAGTAATTTTACCAAAATTTTTTTCTCTCTCCGTGTAAGAAATTTCGATTAATTTGGCTTAAAAACTTCCATATACTATTATTATATTTGTTTTTATTGTTTAAATATCGTGGTGCGAAATTATTGGAAATTAATTTTATTATACCGGAATTATTTAAAGAATGAATTTTTTTATCCTTCTGTATGCTCATAAAAATAATCCTTCGCTTAAATTCGAAAAGTTGGAATGTAAGTGTTTATTAAACATTACATTACAGTAACATTAATTACTATGAAAACTTAATCGAGATAATATTTGTTGACTAAAATTAGTTTCATTTTGATTTTACTTGCTTTTTTTGTAATTAAAAATAGTTTAAACAGTAAGTTTTAAAACATTTCCATTCTTGTCCCATGAGATGTGTACACTAGCTCCCTGTCATGGGCTAGTGTAGACTTGTCAAAAAAAAATTTCAGAAAAAGGATTATTAAAAAACTATTTATCCAAATTAGTTCATATATCATTAAAAATTAATATAATTGAAAGCTACGGGGAATAGTTTATGTTCATCAAAGCTGATTCGGAAATAAAAATTATTCTCCGTGCGAAAATGGATGGTTATTTTTAGAGAACGGTCTATCTTCACTGGGCAATAACTCTAGGGCAGAACGATTATTGAATTGTCAAAACTTAGTAATTCTCAATACTCAGAGGGCAATCATATCGTCATATTTGTTGAAAATGTGTATAAACACCTCTACCCTTTACAGCTCTACCCTTACTTTATGTTCAATTGTTTAATTTTCAATGATTTTTAAGATTTGTTTAAAATAATAATAATTTGATTTTTTCGAAGTTTTGTATAAACTGTCCACTTTAGTTTTCTCTCCTCTGTATTCTTATATTTTGGTTACTGGCTTTTTTGTTTCTTAATTTGCATGGAGCTAAATAATGAATGAAAAAAATTTTTTTTCGTTTATTTGTTAAAATTTTAGCATACTTTAGAATTTTTTCGAAAATTCTCCAGGAATTTTAATATTATTATTGTTTGAAATCGAACCGAATGCGTCATACGAGAACAGGTAATTGAAAATTCTTTATCATAATAATGTTGTCTGTCTGTGAGGTTATAAAAATAAAAGCTTAAAAATGACTAAATGACGACTTATCACATCAATTTGTGTTAACAAATTAGCTTAGTTTATTTTTTTTTAGAGATTATTATTTGCCTGAATGAAATAAATTGCAAATCAACTATATATTTAAACTTAAATTTGGTTAAGGTTTATAAGTAAGGTGTAAGAATTTTATTCTATGTCTTTCGACCTTTTTTGCTTTTTGAAAACTTTTATGATGGTAAATTGCGAATTTAGTAACTTTCGTTAATTTTTCCAGCATAATATACTGTTTTTTATAAAAAATAGTACTATTTTGGCTTATAAACAGCCAAACTATATGATGAATGGTTTTTAATTTTTTTAAACAAGTTTTTTCAAAATTTAAAGACATTTCAGAGTCTTTATTTATTTTATTAAATTATAAAAAAAAAGAAATTTTGTAAAATATTTGTTTTGGCTACGTGCATAATTTGCAAAAAAATACTAAGTTTATGTTTATGTCTGTAAATTTTTTTCCTTCTTTTAAAATGGTCTCAAAGAAACATACATGTTCTTAAATGTCAATTGTATCTTCAAGATATGGACATTTAAGTCCGAAATTAATTTTATAACAAAAAAGTTGCTTCCTAATGATCTGAGTTATTTTTGTTTCTTTATTTTCGTTTTCATATTTTTTAAACTCAATTTTATTTTAATTTTTTTTTTACAATTACCAAAAAAATTGTTCTAACTGCTAAGAAACTAAAAATATTCACATTTCATTATGTAATTTTTTTCAAATCACTTAAAATTTTACAAAAAATAATCAATGTTTTGAATCAATGCTAAAAGTTTTAACTTATTTCACCCTTTTTTATTCTTCAAGTTTAATTTCGACGTAATCTATATAACTGCGTTTCCTAACTTATAGTTCTGTCCCAAATCTTTAAGAAGGCAGTTTTCGTTATTGTTTCTGACAGTAGTTTAATTTCATTTCAAATATCAGAAATTATTTATTTTGAATATAAGTTTAAAGTAAATGTTAGAATAATATAACTTTGTGACGGAACTTTCAAACCAAATTGAGTAAGAAATCCAAAGAAATTCAGGTTGTGAAAAAAAAAGAAAATGCTTTTCAAAGAAAGAATCAAGATTCAATTACTTTATCTCTGAAACATTGAACAAATGAAGACTTTCTTCGAAAGTTCAAAAGTTCCATTTTAGTATTTTTTAAAGAACGCAATACAACGAAATTAAGTTTAAGAAAGAAATTCTCGTGAAGACATAAAAAAAGAAGCCGGCAATAAAAGCTTCTATTCTGAGTTATTAAGAATTTAGTTTAATATTAGTTAAGAGTTTAGTTAACACTTGATAATATTTGACACAATAAAAAAATGTCCTTCACTACACTGTTAAAAGTTTTACAAAAAAATTACGGTAAAGTAACCGTCAGCAGTCTGTCCATCCAATTAACAGTAAAGTTCATGGTTAAGAACATTTATTTACTTTTACGGTTTGAAACTATTTACAAATAGTGTGGTTAAAAAACAGTGATTACAAAATTATAGGGTTCTGTAACCATTTACTCCTGGTATGCCTTCAAAACCAAAGAACGAAATCTAAATTGACATTAAAGTTTGGTTATGGTAGGCTTTTTGTATTAGATAATAGATATTGGAGTTAGTTTGTGGTGAGTTCTGTTTTTTTTTATTTTTTTTTTAAATGAACCACGGTATTTGGTTTAATTAGTTTATCTAGTGAGATATCATCTATCGGGAGCTATGAGAAATACTAAATTGTATATTATAAGATCTCTAATCGCGAAGTGAGAGGACATTGGAAAATCTTCATGCGTAGGAGGAATTAAAGAAATGTTGTAATGTCAACTAAGGGATTTGAACCCCCGTACAGCCGGTCATGAGTTTAACAGATTAACCCTCTCGCCTAAGTATGTACCCTGCTTCTAGAAACTAAGCAGCTTTATATGGTTGGCTTTGTTGAGACGGATAAAATTCTGGTTGTTTAACCATATTTAAGTGAAAAGAGTCAATAAACGATTTTTCTCGCAGTTTTTAGTTTGAATACCTTTTTTATGGTTATTTTACTCGTTTGATTGAATATAGGAAAATTAAAATCACATTACTGTTATTTAACCAATGTTTTTTTTAAAATTTTCTATAATAAGTTATATATATATATATATATATATATATATATATATATATATATATATATATATATATATATATATATATATATATATATATATATATATATATATATATATATATATATATATATATATATATATATATCACTCAAAATAACTAAGTCGGAAAAAATTAGAAACAATAAATGTCACGATTGATTAGATAAAATGAGAAATCATGAGATATTTAAAACTTCTTCCAAATATTTTTTAAAAAAATATGAAATAATTGTTTTGGATAGTTAACTAAATATTGTATTTCAAATTTTTTTTAAATATTCTTTTATAATCGTTTCAATAAAAAGAAGGATTTTTTTATGTTTAATCTTTCCTTAATTTTGCATCCCTTAATTCCGCATCCGAAGCGCATCCTTTTGCCTCAAAATTGACCTGTTATAATTGGAAAGAGGCATACGACAACAGCAACCAGGGTATCAAGAGTGCTCAATAAAGATCTGCTTAATCTATATATTAATAGGCTAGCAATATTTTGTCTCGCTAAAAACTCCCAAACTACGCAACAGAATTCAACAAATAAGGTGTCGTTTTAAAGGTATTGTTATGTAGATGTGCAATAAGGTCTTAAATTATGAAAATTTCCTTTAATTAATTAATAAAATTAATAATTTAGTTTCAACCAATGAGAATTCAGCAAATCATTTTTCGGGTGGTTCGCATAAGCATTGTTTCCGTAAGCATCGTTTGATTTAAAGCATTTCTGAATTAATAGATTGATAAACAAAAATAAGAGTGGATAAAAAAAACGGAACTGAATTTCTTAAAAAAAGAATTCAATATCTTTAGTTCCTTTGATAAATTTTTAGTTTCATGATAAATTTTTTGTTTCGTTACAATAGAATGGCAATAGCATCGTGCGAATATTCAAACCAAAACAAACGTGCGAATATTCAAACCAAAACAAACTTTCTACAAACAATTATTTTGATTTGAGATTTAAAACGATATCTTGGTTATTTAGTTCTATTTTTATTTATTTAGTGCCTGCTGCCTAAATAAAATGCCTGCTATCAGGCGTCGAAATATCTCTGGCAGACGTCAGAGAAATGAATGGCGGAATTCTAAACGGGAAAGCATTTCTCGCCGAAGGGAATCGCCACCTCTACAAATTCGAGATTTTTACAAATCTGCATTGACTGTTCATGACGATTGTGACCCCTTTACTATTGGATCTATGACTTTTATTTGTAACTTTTGTCATGCTAAGCATTTTATGTTAGAGAAGACAGGAAGTAGCAATGAATATGGTATTTGCTGTCAGAAAGGCAAGGTTGATCTTCCTTTATTGTCGCATTCACAATATCTTAAGATTTTATACTATAGCACATTTCTAATAGATTTAACGAATTACATGTCATTTATTTGAATTCAAATATATTTTAATGACTTAGTATTTACTAAAAAGATGTAATTTTGAAGAAAAAAAAAATTTATATGGATTTGAATGATTGTTTTGAATTCTTAGAATTTTGTGCATTTGCAATGTACCTAAGTTAGTAGCGAGCAAAGCGAGCTTGGTTTGCGAAGCAAACCATATAGGATTGCGTAGCAATTTTCGGGGGTTGGCGAGCAGGGGACGCAGCCCACTAGTTATGCTTAGTTCCAATTAAATATAATGAAGGTTCAGTAAGGCATATAACTATTTTTTAAATATAGTTTTCTGTTTTCAAAAAAGAGAAGTGCATTCAGCTGGAGTCAACTTTCAGCTTATAAATTTAAAGGTTAGGAAAAAAAATATTTTATTTATTTTTATCTGACCATTCAAACATTCAAGCTCGTCATTCAATCAACATAAATTTCACTTTTTTTAAGCAATTAAGGAAGCTAAGTGTTACTTAAAGGCTAAATTAAACTATACTTAACTTGTTACGAAAATATGAGCTTCATTCAATTCAGTGTCAGCTTTGTATAATTTGCAATATATTTCAAAATTTAAGATAAAGTGTAATTTACTCAATACGAAAATTTGAATTTTGTTCAGCTAGCATTTCTTAGATTCAGTAAGTGTTAACATTATTACTTATTTTGTAATTAATGTTTATATCGGAAATAATTTATCTATTACATTATTCCCTCTTGATATTGACTCGAGTTGTATTTATTTTTCCATTCTTAATGTAATTAATGTCTCTAAAAATATATTTGAGCAATTCCTTAATTAACACTTTATACTTACTCGAATTTAATGCACTTTATTTAATTATGTAATAAATTTTTTAGAAAAGAAATGCTTGATCTGTTAAAGAGAACACTTCCTATTTACTCGTATTGAATTATTTTTTTTTATTCTATTATGTAATTAAATTTTTATAAAAGAAATATTTGATCGATTATTTAGTTCATACGCTGTTAAAAATCTTGAATCAAATTACAGTAAGAAGTAATAGTATTCAGTGTGCCGGTACTTTTTACCGTGAAATTTATTTTTACCGAAACATTTTACGGAACAAAAAATCTGATATATTAGAATTTTTACAATAATAATTACCGTAAAATCACTGAATCACTCTCATAAAATAAATATTACTGTAATAGACTTTGCAATAAAGTTAATAGATTTTATTTGGATCAGTTCTAATGCATTTTACAGTAAAATTGATTTTTACCGATAATATATCCAAAGTACTTGTAATTTGATACGGAATTTATTACAGTGTAGTTTATATTTACTCGAGTTGAATTTAATTTCTTATTTTATTACTCAATTAATTGTTCTGAAAAATATTTGATACATAATATTATTAAGCCATTACATTGATTCGAATTAAATTGACTTTTCATTTTATTATATAATTAATTTCTCTAAAAGAACTATTTGCCGTAATTCTTCCAAAGTAGTTCTCGAAATATCGTTATTTCTACTTTTTCCAATAAAAATATTTCTCCATCAAAAATCCTTCCAGCAACAATCATTACCTTTCTTTCGAAAACAACAGTGATTTTTCCGAAATAAAGTTCTCTTCTATCCTTTCAAAGATCGTATCTGGATCGAGAAAATGGCCACTCCAAATATCCGGCTCCGTAAATTCTAAAAGTGTTATTGCAGTCGTATAACACTTTTCTGGGGCCACTCTAGCTTATTGAATGTTTTACAACCCTTATTTTGGGTCTGAAATGCGAAAAGAGAAAACTACTCTATTTTAAGTATTGTTTTAATTTTTCTCTCTTCGGCTTAGTTTTCTTAGCCTCTAGCAGTAATCAATAGTCTCCTAACACAATATCCAGTAATTATTTTACATGCCTTAGATTTAAAAGATGGCAGGTTAGAATTTCACAGTTATTAAGAGTGATTAGAAATTTTCAGGAATTTTCCACATCCTTAAACAAACTTTTATCGAAAAAGCCATTGCAGTTGATTTTTGAAGAAATTACAGTAAAAAGTATCAGCACTCAGGGTGCCGGTACATTTTAACGTATAATCCATTTTTACAGGAACGTGTTACGGAATAAAAAAATCGGATATGTCTTAATTTTCACAAAAATAATTACCGTAAAATCACAGAATCAATCCGATTAAATATATATTCCTGTTGAAATTACGATAAAATATTTTACGGTAAAATCGATTTTACGGAGGATGCATATTAAGTGCCGGTACTTTACACTGTAATTTGAATTTTTTACAGCTGAACCTATTGATGAAAAACAAACCATTAATAAGTCATATTAATTACTTCGCCTTCCACTTAGTAGGTTCCATGATGTCTAATATGAGTAAATGTTAGAACGTTTTAATAGGTGGAGTGTTAAGAAATTTAAGAAGGTTTCTCATAAACTCACACAAAATCTTATATCTTATTGTGATATCAATCGTGAGAAAAGCCATTGTAATTTTTAATCCCTATTGATAAAAAACGAATCTTTAACAAGTCATTTTAATTTCACTCATTATTCATTGTCTTAAGGGTCGAAAACAAGTCTTCTCATTACATTTTAAAATATACAATGCTTCCAAAATATTGTGGCTAAAATGTAAGGGTAAATCATGCAGCAAAAATGAATAATAATAACAGCATTAATAATCTTGAACCATTGTCAAAGATTAAATCTTTTGCCTTTGAACATCTTCTGCTTCAAAATTTTGTCGCAAATGTGCGAAAATACAATAAAAATAAAATGATGTAGAGGAATGTTTGTTTGTTGTATTTGTATACTACCCATACTACGCAACTCTCTCTAGGGGTTTGGGATAGTGATTTTGACTCCATGTTCCATTGTGTATATTTTTTTTTATTAGTATACAGGTTTTGTTCTTCCATTTTGGGCAAGATGTTTTGAAGCAACTATATGCGCAAATATTTATCTTAGGGTGGTACCAATTTTGTATGTCTCAATGTACGTAGGCAAAATATAAGTCATACACCGGAAAAAAAAAGTACGATAAAAACTACCGAATATGGTAAAATTTAACGGGTTTCTGGCTCTATGAGAACACTGAAAAGCTCTGAAATTTTTATCGCAGCACTTTATTAATGACTTTTGTGAAATGAAGAATAAAATATGGTTTTTTTTTAAATTATACAATTTGGTAATTTTATCGTGATACCTTAGAGCATGCAATTTATTCAGTTATATTTAGTTATTAGTTATGGAATTTTAACTAAATGAATGGTAATAAGAATTATAATTTTGAAAACAAGAATTTCTAGTAAACCGTTACCATATTAACGGAAAAATTATCAAGTAAATAGTTTAAATACTGAATATTTTGATTTCATTAACTAGATTTATGTTGTTGTTTTTTTACCAGAATTGTCATTACCATACATTACGCTAATTTTACCAGGATTTTCTCCTTTGTGTTTCATACATTAATACGTAGGATTTATTGTTAGCCTTTTAAAAATATGAAAATTTTTTCCAAAAACTGAAAAAAAATTACCAGAATTTTCAGTTAGAATGTATGTAATCTTAGAAAATATGAATCTTAGAAAATATGTAAATCTTCACAAAAACTTCAAATGTTTAAAAAGAAATTTACAAAGCCAGAAGAAAATAAGTTTTCTTTAATTTTCCCCAAACAAAAATGTAAGAAAATTATCAAAAAAATAGCATATAGCTGATCTTTGTCAACCCTTAAAACCTTATTAAACCATTTTAACATGGGCACCATATAAGTGGGGCAATAATACAAGGACAGAGAGAAGAGAGAGATAAATTACAGGAAGGATTCGAAACAGAATTCGAAACACAGAACTTCGAGGTACGACGAAGCCAACTCCTTGAACACCATACAAGACGGTCGGCTTAAATCGTCACTTTCTCTTTGATTGTCCAGTCTTTATTCTAGTTTCGTCATTCTTGTTAACTCCTCACAATACTCTCTAGTTAATCCCCCACAATGCATTACGATGAGATTACTAGTTGAAGAAACATATTCGTCAGATATTTGAGAATTCACGCTTCGACATAAATCATATGATTTTGTGACGCATTGATTTTCAAAATTAACGAAATACTGCTCAAAGTCTGTTGAACTGTCAAAAGTGAGAGTTTTATTTCTGCAAGTGTTCTTTTCCAAACAATTCGTTTGATATTTATACACTTTGTTATTGATCATAAACTGTCTCAAATAATGATCAATAATAAAATGCAAGCAATTATGTAAATGAAATATATATTTTCAATGATATAGTTTGTATAGTATTTCTTTTTCGAATTTCTTTCATAAAATTAGATTAATAGAAGATAGAATATCAATTTTTCTGGACAGTTTCTTTGATTTCATAATAATGAAATTCTCCGAACTGAATCAGCAAAAAAAATTTAATGCAACTATATTTTGAATTCAGAAAAATATGGATTTTATTTTACAATCCCGATACGTAAATGTTGCGTGATTAATCTAATTTGATTACTATAATAACTGCAAAATACATTTATTATTTTTATCATGTTGCTTTAGTTTTAATGTTACTGCTGCATTTCATGTGATTGATCTTTATTTTTTATAACCATCTATTTTTCAATTCGTTTGGTAAATTCTGCTATCTAATTTAATGGCGCCAGTATAGATTTTATTACTTAATGAAAAAGAAGACATTTAATAATGTATAAGAAAAACTATCAATGCAATGAACTAACTACTTTACTTGAGGTCGCACCTTGTTGTGGTATATTTAAGTCTTAATTTAAATCTGTTGAAGTAATTGGAACAATAGCTGCTATCTCCTTTAATGGCGCCTGTATAAATTTTATTACTTAATGAAGAAGAAGACATTTAAATATGTATCAAAAAAACTGTTACTGCAATGAACTAACCACTTTACTTGAAGTCGTAGCTTGTTGTGGTATATTTAAGTCTAAATTTAAATCTATTGAAGTAATTGGAACAATAGCTGCTATTTTATTAAATTTCATCTGCATAGACATTATTGCTTTATCAGTATTTCATTATTATGTAGGAGTAGAAGATTTGAGAACTAGTTTCGGTGACATGTTTGCATGCATTTTTACTTTATTGACTTGGCACAATATGCGTATTAATGCAAAAAATATCACTTACATTTTAAATTATTTAACTAAAATTTTGCAACTGGAAATTATTGACGATTTAAAAGCGAAAGAAAGGCTTAAAACCAAATTTATGATCTTTGTAATATTTACGTATCCTTGCCTCTTTTTTATCATGATGTGCTTCATGTCGGATGGTAATTTTAAAGTTAACTTTAATACCTATTATCTGTATGGTTTCAATACGGGCAATGCAGATTTGGAAAAAGCTTTATTCTATTTTAAATTCTTCACACATCGCTGTTTGATCATGTTTTGCAATTTGACGATGGCGACTCTGTATCTGACATGCTGTCGTTATGGAATTTTTGCATTATCAGATTTTCAGCATGGTTTGAAAGTTGCATTTAAGACAGCTTCGATTTTTCCTAAACAAGATGAATTTGCTAGAAGATATTTGCAAATACTTGAAGTATTACATAAACTTCAAGAAACATTTTCGCGAAGTTCTTTATTTCATGTTTTAGCATTAATATTTTTCATGTTTGCAACTCTTGGTGTAGTTCTCATTAAATCACAATCAAAGTTATTATCAACCCAAAAGAATCCATTCTTGATTATCACGATCTCTTTTCATATCATTCTCTATTCTACAACTCTATTCTCTATCTATTACTACGCCGGAGAAATACCTATACAGATTAAAAGAATAAAATACGAATTTCACTCAGAATATACCAAACTTATGTTTGTATGTTCTCGGGATGGCAGAAGACTAAGAGACTCGTGTTTAAGAGAATTGATGAAATTGGAAGAAGTAGAGTTGTCGGGATCTAGTATTCTTGTTTTTACGAAAAATAATTTTTTTGCAGTCATTGGAGCGTTTGTTTCATTTGGACTCATAGTACTGAATATCGACGATTAACATTTTCTTATTATCTATTGCAACAAGGTGGATTTCCAAGAAGATATATACTAATACTTGAAGAGTCACATAAATTTCTAGAAACATTTATATTTAGCACTTTATTTCATGTTTTATCTTTATTAGATGAATTGGACGAAAGACATCTGTCAAGATTCTTGTCGTCACAAAAACGGTAAGTCTGAAGTCAGTCGTTTGTTTCATTTGGACTTATCGAACTGAATATCTACGATTAAAACCTTTTTTATTATCTATTGCTACAAGGCGGATTTACAAGAGATTATTCTCTAATACTTGAAGGACCACATAAATTTCAAAAAGTATTTTCACTTAGCTTCTTATTTCATGTTTTATCTTTATTTGAGGATTGGATGAAAAAAATTCTGTCAGGATACTTGCCATTAAAAAACTATATTTTTTGCAGTCATTGGAGTATTTGTTTCATTTGGACTTTTAACACTGGATATCGTCGATAATCATTTTTTATCATCACTATATGCCTAGTTTCTTTATAGATATTAACTAACACATGAGCCACATTAATTTCAAGAGAAGCATTTTCACTTAGTTCCTTTTTTCATATTTTATCGTCATTAGTTGGATCGGACGAAATAGATTTGTCAACATGTAGCGCTCCACGCTTTACAAAAACTAACTTATTTACAGTTATTGGAGATTTTGCTTAAATGTATATCATGGATATGTACCGAAGATTTGATAAATTCAAATAATAGCAAAAGAAAAACTATCAAACTACAATTTTTGTAAATCAACACGGTGCAGTAATCAAAGAACTATGAGATGTTTCACAATCTAATAGCGTTTCGGGCACTGGAACAAATTCTTGAACTGTTATATTTATTTCAGCTATAGTTAGATACCAGCCGGGATAGCCTGGTTGGAAGGGCGCTGGACTCACGTTTGTGAGAACGGGAGTTTGAATCCAGTTGGTCGAAGACTCCCAGTGTTGTAAATGGTGACTGGTGCACACTAAATCTGTTGGGTCCTAAAGTCCTCCATGTTCTCATAAAAAATCAATACCTCTGGGAGTACTGAATTGGAGATTGATCGTTCTCTGGTTCAGATTAAAATTACGATCTGCGGACGAATGAATGAATGTATGAATGGATCCACCCTATAAGCGGGTGTGGCGTATAGGTGTGGCCGAAGTCAAATTCTTGGCTCAAGATGGCGGCACTGGAAAATAAGAACAATCGCACCCCCTCTGCCTTAATGGCTGACGACAATGACAACAACATTGCTAGATACCATTCTTCAAAATTCCCATTTCACGCTTCCGAAATTCCAATTTTATGAATATGATTTTTTTTAAATTAATCTTAGAAACCTTTCGACCAATTTGTCCAAATTTTGAATATTTCAAATGACGCAAAACTATGCGCACCAAACAACTTGAAAAAGTTTCAGGGAAAAAATTAAAACTAATAGTAATTTTTTTTTAGAAAATGAACTTGACCAGTTGAAAAAGATGTGAAAATCTCAGGCTTTACCTTTTTTCAACTTTTACGTTTACTGTTTTATTCATTTATTTTTGTTTTAGAAAAGTTAAATGGACCTTAACCACATTCCTTGGAGAATGCACAGTTATTTGACTTTTTCTCTTCTTTGTGAGAGAAAGATCAAGAAATTCAAACTGAGTATGCAACTTAGCACTACTTATTTCAAAACTGTTCAAACGAATGATTCAAAGTTCATCCAGTTTTTTCCAGAAGAAATATTGCATTTTAACACGCCTGTTCGTAAAATGTAAGCAAATCTCATCCAACACGTTATGTTTTGAAAACGTAATGGTTAGATATCCTTCTGAATATAGGAGTTTTTGATTTTCGTTGTCAGTAAATTTTGTTTCGGAAAAGTAAAAAGAAACAAATGAAACTCACGGTCACGAAGGAATTTCAAACATGGTTGAATGATTTATAACTGAACACTTCTTCAAGTTTCGTTTTAAGGAACAGGTCATTTGTCTTCATGTCTCAATTCTCAAAAGAATTTTTGGTGGTTTTTGTTTGTTTATTTTCCAGGTTCTTATTTTGCGACAAACAATTGTACTTTGTGAGAACACAATTGTAGTTTGAAATTTCCGTAATGCAGGGTAAGTTTCTATGCAAAACAAATAAAAATTAATAGTTTTAGGCTGCATTTTTCAATTTATTTTTACGTGATTTTACTCAAAGAATCTGCAAATAAATGTTCAATTTGAAGTAGCAAAGAATTACAATATTTTTAATAACCGTTTATGGTATACTTTCTTTTTAAAAGTACAAGGCACGAACGACATTTTAAGTTAGGTTTTGAAAAAGAATGTTTTAATTTTATATTATCATACATAAACTGAGTAGAAAAGTATGGTCAAAACTAACTATGATTAAATTCATCGTGTTTTTTGGCTATGGAACACTAAAACGGCAAATTTTACCGAAACTTTTTGATAATGATTTCAGTTAAATTAAACATAAAATATAATGTTTTGATATGCGAAAAAAAAATTAGTAACTATGGTAAATT
Source organism: Parasteatoda lunata (assembly GCA_949128135.1). Lineage (NCBI taxonomy): Eukaryota > Metazoa > Arthropoda > Arachnida > Araneae > Theridiidae > Parasteatoda > Parasteatoda lunata. Next base: position 49,479,791 of record OX421975.1, read on the forward strand.
TGGTAATTTTAACATAATTTACCACACCATGGCGTAAGAACCCATTATTTGGTTAAATTTTATTTACAGTTCTCTATTTTTTACTGAATGTTTGATAATAAGAACTATAATTTTGAAAACCAAATTTCTGGTCAATCGTTACCATATGGACAGGAAAATTTTCAGACAAATTTTTTATAAATGCCACATATTATGATTTTATTATCAGAATTAAGTTTTTTTCTTACACGAAATGTCTTTACTATACAGTACAATAATTTTAATGGAATTTTTTTCTCCGTGTAGAAACGTTGCTTTCGAAAAACTGTGAGTGAAAGTAAAAGTACTTAAAGTTTAATCAAGGATTTCAGTTTTTTAAAGAAAGTAACAAATAAAAACTAATATTAAAAATACATACATAGGAAAAATTTACAATTGAAAAGTAAAAAATAATTTTTTTTTTTTTAAAATAAATAAACACTTCTCAGAAAAACTGAAACGAAGAAATGTCGTTAACTTTTGTTAAAACGTATAGTTATGAAACTAGAAACTAAATTTTTTTCCTATCAAACTGAATACTTATTATTTATGTTACAACCGGAACCACTTTCGCAGTTCTTTTTAACTCTGCCCGTTTCACTCCTTTACTACAGATACTTAAAATTATAGTTGTCTAAGATTCTGCTTTAAGCAATATTATCGTAAATAGTTCAAAACTTTCTGGCTCTTCAACAAAACTTACCCTGCAAACTTAAACGCCCTAAATTTTCGAAGTCAATAATATCCGCTATTGTTAGTATAAATATTTTTATTCAATGCAAAAAAATATTCTAAACTTACCAACTAGAAAGAATTAATTCCATTTTTTTTTAATAAATTAATATCAAGAAAGCATAACTCAATTAAAAATAACGTTATGTTGAGGTTAGACAATTATGACTGGCACGTGTGCTCTCAGAAACAAAACTCTCACTTTTAACCATTCAGAAATCATTGAGCAGTATTTCATTAACTTTGAGAATCATTTCGCCACGAAATCACGTGAATTGTGACGAAACGCGATTTCTCAAATAAATGACGAAAATGTTTCCTCAACTCTTATCCTCATCGTTGTGTATTGTGGAAGATTGTTAACTAAAATGACGAAACAAAAATAAAGACTTGAGAATCGAAAATAAAATGACGGTTTAATCTGTGTGGCATATATAGTGGTCAAGGAGCTGGCCTCGTACCAGGAAGATCCGGGGTTCGCATCCTGCTTAGGGTATGGGCATAGTTTATATCCCTGTTCTATATGTCCTTGTTTTATTGTGCCACCTATACTGTGCTCATAAAAAAGTGTTTATAAGAAAAGTTAGATACATTAGGCACTACAAGGCTTTTGTGGAATATTTTTTTTAACTTTTGCTAAATTCGAAAGTGACGATAATTATTTTGTCACTTTGATGAAATATTTTCACGGAGCATATATCAGGAAATGGTTTTGTCAAAAATGAAGTAAGTTTCGTGACATTTAAGTATCCTTTTTTTTTCCAGTATGTTGAGATACAGACATCAAAATTTAGGATAATACTCGTATGTTAGTCAAGTTCCTTAATGTTTCTTTGATAATAAATAAAAGAATCAATTCACTGGCTCTAAAGATTGATACTTGTTAATTCCGCGCACACACACTTTTTTCTTTGTGAACGTAGCTTGTCGAATTAGACGAAAGCTTCACATTAATAATGGAAAGAAAAATTTCTCTTCTGTTTTTTTTTTTGTTGGTAAATTCAAGAATTGAAAACGTAAGTTTCAAAATGAAATTTATTAGTTGAAAAAAAGCTCCGTGTTATTTATTTTCTTTTTTGAAAATTTCCATCACCTACATTTTTATTGTTTGATTTTGGTTGAAAAATGCTGAACGTATGAGATGCGACGCCGAAAAAGAAGGGTTCGCGGGAATTGAGACATTGCCTTTTCAATTGTGAAGAAATTAATACAGCCCCTTTGCGGATTTACATTCGACAATTACATTAATAAAATTCTTTGTTAATGAAAGTATAAACTCTGTTGACAATAAAATTGGTCAATGTAAAAAAGATTTCTTAATTCATGAATTTGTAAAAAAAAAAAAAAATATTTCGCAATATAGTTAGCAATCATTTTTAGTTACATCAATCAGTTAAAATGGAAAGAAAAATATGCCAAACATCTCTGCATAAGAAAAAAAAAATTCATAATATTCAACTCAATTCAGGAAAATAAACACTGTGAGTTATTTATCAGCCTAGCTTACATGCCATAAAAATCCTTCCACGTCGAAATAATACGGGAAAATTATAAAGAGTAAACCGTGAAATTGTCTCAAAAGTTTGTTCATAAATCTCTTAAGTCTCTTTTTTTTCTGAGGTGAGCTAGCTTGAATTGACAGTGAAAGGGAAGTGGGATAAAAGTAATAACACTTAAAACAGGTATTGTTTTGTTATAGGTATTTTTTTTACGTTGAATCGAAAGTGAGAAAAAATTTGGTGATACACGAGAAAAAAAAAGTCTAGTAAAATTACCGTACTGTCATTTAGATTTAAAAAAACAAACAAGCATGATTGTGTTTCATAAAAAATATACGGTATTTAAATTGATCATTTGGTGCTTTCTCGTCCATATGGAGACATTCTCGAAATTATTGTTCTTATAAGCAAACCTTTATTACCAAATGGAAATCTCAAAAATTAGTTCAACCGAATAAATTATTTTTAATCCATGCTCTAAAGTATCATGATAAAGTAATAGAATTTTTACAAAATTTAGCACTTTTTATCACATATTATAAAGTCACTAGGGGGCTCCGCCCCCTGCTTGCTACCGCTCGCCAACCCCCGAGAATTGCTACGCAATTCTTTTTTGTTTGCTTCGCAAACAAATTTTAATACATTTATATAAGGATATTTCTTGTCATAAAACAATTGAAATTATTCAACTAAAAATATATGTACTAAAAAGAACACTTGCCCCGCCACTTCCAAATATTTCCCCTATGATACTATTAAGATCTATGAGTGAACATAAACCATTTTTCGAATTAATCATTTTTTGAAATAACATTTAAAATTTAAAAAAAGTTTATTGTTATAACAAAGTTGGTGAGTTCACAGTTGTAATTTAATATTTTCGCTTACCAAACAGATGGATGTGTTTTAAATACAACTTTTGCATTCATTTCTTTGTGCATGTTAAGTTCTGAATAATTTAAGAAATCGCTTTAATCGTTATTCATAATAGTATATTAATGTAATTTGCATCAAAAATAATAATTGTAAAACGGTTCATAAGATCAGACACCGATTTAAATAACTTTATCTTAAAATGAAACGTATAATTACGTTATAAGAATAATAATAATAAAAACAATCTTCCTAATCTCTAATAAATAATCTAAATCAAGCAAAATCAAAAACGTAATAATTACAGTACAGGTAATAATAACCTTTCAATTAATGAAACAAAAATATTTATTGGAAACTAATGATTTTATGACTTATATCAATTTTATGCTGATGATAACCCAACCTATACGAAAATTTACATAGGAAAACTGGATCCTACCACGTGATTTTCCAGCCAATTATTGAATTGCCACTACTTCTTTCATACTGTCACGTGATACCTTAGATTTCATTGGCTGGTGCGACACCATCATTGGATTTTTATATATATAGATATTTAAATGATAATTTTACCAAATTCATTAACAAAGCACATCGGCAAAAATTATTGGCCTTTTTGGAGTTCCCATTAAGCCAGAAACTTGAAACATTTTACCATAGTCTGGTAGTTCTGACATCACTTTTTTTTCTTAGTGTCAGAGTAATAGTTTCGAAATCTTAAGAGTTTTACTCATAAAAATGTAAAAGTCAAATTTTTTGCTTTTTATCTGTAAAACTTTTTAACTTTCAAACTATTAGTTAAAATAGTTTAGTTTTATTTGTTCAATTTTTTTTAATTTCATGTTAAGGAAACACACAATACCTTTTTTTTTATCGTTATTCCTATTTAATTTTATCATCTTTACCAAAAAATAATCTTGTAGATCTTGTAGTTCCCTATTCAGATTTTTTTTTCCAAATTTTTTTTCATGCTTTTCAAAAAAAGCTAATTGAAAAAACACATGATGGATATTTTTTAAACTTATATTTTAAACAAAGAGATTTTCTTACAGGAGCAAACTTAGTTTATTGCCATTTGTTGAATGTAAAAAATATTCCACTTTTAATGTTTCTTTTGTACATTTAATTATTGGTGGTTAGTAAGGGGAAAAAGTAAAAAATGCAATTAAGATTTTAATTTGATGAGGAACATTTTTGTCTGACAAAACCACCACAAAAGAGATGAAAGAAACACTTTAGTAAACAGGATAATTGCTTGGAGAATTTTTTCCTTTTATCTTATCTTCAGTCAAATTAAAATTTAAATTTTACTTTGATACTTTTAAAAGTATGTTATCTCAAAAATCCCATTAAATTCTATAAGAAGTAAAATACCTAAACAAGGTTTGTGAGTGTTTTTTAAATCTACTTCAAAATGATATTTTTGGTTGTTTTTTGCTTTTGATCGAGGAACAAAAATTCACCCCAAAAAAAGTATTTTATCTACAATTTGTTTAATTTTTTTCAACCCCATAGGGCAACATCTTATTCAACACTTTTTTGAACAAAACTTGGGATATAAGAAAATTTTTGAGCCAAGGAAAACTTTTTAAATGTAAATAATTTGCATACTTGTTATATGAAAAGGAAAGTTATATGAAAAGGAAAGTTAAATGGAAAGGAAAACTATGAAAATCTTTCCGAATTATGGCAGCAACACCTAGGTTGTAATCCTCAATCACTTGAGATAGCCTTTATAGGAACTTTTGTCTTTTAAAGCATATTTATGACTGCATAGATTTATTCTTAAATATGTCGTATTCTTAAAGATTCCCTATTTTTCCTACAATATCTGGTAGCTTTTATAGGAACTTTTGTCTATCAAAGCAAAATTATGTCTATATAATTATATAATATTAAATTCATTCTGAAAGATATAATATTGTTAAAGAAGAGTTCCTATTTTTATTACAATATCAAATCGTTTACTAATTGCGAATTCTAACAAAATTGCTGACCTAAGTGAATTAACCCAGATAACAAGCAACAAACAAACGGCAACATACAAACCATATTGATTTTTATTTCTATTTTCATTGTTATTCATATTAATTTACAAATCATAAATAAACAGCATTATTACAAGAAACGGCATTTTCCTTTGTTTAACACAATAAGGTTGACTGGTAAATCATTATTGCTACAAACCAAAAATACTACAATGGCAATAATATTTTTTTTAAAGATTGAATAAAAGCATGCATAAACCTTAACAATCGAATATAACTTCTTAGCTTTTACTCCAAACCCTGTTTTTGAACCCCCCCCCCCCCTTTTTATGTTAAGCTTCTCAAACGCAATACTTTTTTAATGATGATATGTAGTGTTTTTAAATTCAATATCGATATAATATGCAAGCTTAATGTGTAAACTAGCATAGTTAAATTCAAGCTAGTATGGTTTATTTTCTAATCATTTATAAACGTTGTTGGTGATTTGAGGTAAAGGTTGCTACTGCATTAAAATGACCTTTGCAATGTCATCTGCGGAGATTCTTTGTATACTCTTATACGTTTTATATAAGCTAGACTTTATAAATTGAAATAATCAACATTTGCGTTAAAAGGAGGAGAAAACCGAGTAACGCGTTAGTGCAACAGCAAAAGAATTGCAATCCTCACTGAGGTCTTTTAATACCAAATTATATCAATAACGGTACCATAAATTTCTTTTTCTTTAAATTAACATATAAACATATACGTCGATGGAATTACGATCTACTTCTTTCTACGATTAACATGCATGCAGTATGTTGGCCTTCCCTCAATTTTTCTTTCAATTATTTCTCCCTAATTGTTAAAAAAAAGAAAACCGCAAGAGCCGAGAATGAAACAAACAGGAAATGAAAAATAAATAAAGGTGAAAATAACACAACTTGAAAAACCGCAGTCGCTGAGGAAGGCAAATCAATGCAAAATGCATTAACATGCGCTATGGAGGCGTGATGAGAAATTCATATCGTTAACAAAAGAATCGGTATTCAGATGAATGAAACAAGATTTCAGGACATCAAGATGAGCTGATGTGACAGGATGAACGTTATAAATTTCTCATTTTCTTTTTCTTGTCCAAATTAGAAATTTTTATTTGTCTTAAGTTTGAATATTTTGTTCAATATGCCATAAACAAAAATTTTTTCAAATAGTTTGGTTTTTGTAATTCACATTCTTAAGTGTGTCATAAGCAAATGACTGCGAAAACGAAGTAAAATTTTCTAGAAATTAAATAATATAAAATCTTGTTTAACAAATGTAGATTTTTTTTTTAAAGAATAGCATTATCATCTATTTTCTGAATTCTATTTCTTAAATGAGGCAAATTAACTACGTTTTTCTTTATAAAGAAACAAGAAAAAACTCAAACCATCAGATTAAAAAATACACACGTTATGAAAATATCACGCACGAAAATCTAAAAAGTTACTGCGACCCCCCCCCCCCCCGCTTAAAAATTATCCCCTTTGCAAACGTATTTTAAAATCAAAATAAAGATATTTTACATAAACGCAATTCCGGCAAATTGGTTTTTAAAAAAAAAACCTTCTTCAAATCAAAATGATGATGGAAATTGTTATAAAGCATATAAAAGCAGTGTTGCCCTATTCATTTAAAATATAAAAAAAACTTTCTCCGAAATAAAAATAGTTTTTAAGATCACAATAACATAGATAGTTAATATAAAAACAGTGTTACCATGTTAGTTTGAAATTATAAAAAAGAACTTTAAATTAAAGGCGTTTTTATGAAAATCCAACAACATTATCTGGCTATATACCAATTTGAAACATTGTATTGATATTGTTACAAAAGTATTATAAAACAAATGAAACAAAATAAACTTTATTAGTTCATTTTGTTGCGTTTGATGAATAAGGGTATACACAGGACTAACATTACTTATTCCTCTTGATATCTCCCTTGTAAAACTTTCCATCAGATATAACTAATTCTACCGTTAACACTGATATCTACTGCCGTAAACTAAGATCCATTATTGGGATTCATTGTGTACCGATTATTTGGCAGGAAAGGCATCTGATCCTTTTAGGTATAAGCCCCCTTCCCTTATAAACTGCCCTACTATTTGAGCTTCACTGATAAAGCTATAGAGAAAGCTCTAGTTTACATTAAACTCATTTTAAAGGGTTCCATTTGTAAGTGAATGGAATGGGTCACAACACTCGCGTCAAACATTAGGGTTGCATTAGTAGAAGTTGATAAAATGTCTTTCAAATTTCATTCTCTTGTTTGCATTTTGTTAATCATTTGAAATTAGAAATATTTCAGATAAGGTTTAAATGAACTAAAATAAAATTTTGTTTTAGTGAAAGCCCAAAATTGTTCAGAAAAGGTGCCTTTCTATACAGTTTATAAAAATGACTGCATTGTACAATATTGAAACTTCAAATATCACGAAACTTACTTCGATTTTAACGAAACCGTTTCCTAGTATATGCAACGCCCAAAAATTTTGTGACAGTGACAAAAAAACTATCATTTCTTCGAGGAAATGAATTTTATCAAAAATAAAAAAATATTCCGTCATTCTATTTAAAAAAAAAAAAAAAATCGTAGGACGTAATTATTCTAATAACTACTTAAACGTTGGCACTATATAGATGGCACAACACAATAAAAGCAGATAGAACAGAGACACAAACTACGATCAGACAAAAGCCACACCCGAAATGGGATTCAAACCTCAGATCTTCCAAGGCCAACTACTTGATCACCATACAGCCGGTCAGCTAAATTGGTTCCTTTATTTTTGATTGTTTAGTCTTTATTCCAGTTTAGTCATTTTAGTTAACAACTTCTCACAATGCACTACGATGAGGTACTGAGTTGAAACATTTTCGTCTCAAATCACGCGATTTCATGACGAAAAGTTCACGAATGTTATGTTCGTAACAGCAAATTTTTAATTTACTTTGGTTTTCAAAATTACTGAAATTTTCTAAAAATTAGGATGAGTTTCAACTACAACAGGACTTGTTTTCTCAAACATTATTAGACCAATTCGATTCTTTTTAACAGTTATGAGATTTGAAACTCTGTAAATGTTTTTTTTTAAATTTCCTATAACAGAAATTGACAAACTCTTAACATATACAAATGAAATAGATAAGGGAAAAAAGTTAATGACTCATTAGCAGATGCCACTCCAATATCTTTTCACTTCGGAGTCTCCGTGCACAGCCGAACATCCCATCAAGTGCTTCCTATCCATTGCTTCGAATTTCCCACATAGTGGGCAATTCGGACTCGTAAAAATACCAATGCGGTGGAGGTAGTACGCAAGACAATCATGACCCACCGCAAGCCTAAATTCTGCCACAGCCTTTTCACGGGGTCTGTCTGAAATGCCCAGGTTTAAAATGTTCCACCAACTTTTCAGGGATATACAGGAATTTTTCCACATTAAATGTTTGATAAAGATTTTCATGGAATAAAAGGATCTATTGGAAATTGGTTGTTGGATTATTTTGACCTTTTTGGACAATTTATCAGCTTGTTCATTGCCTTAGATATGTCCTGGGATCCATTGTAGAGTAACTTGACGACCATCGATCTTCAAAGAGGACCCGACAATCTTGTATATTCTTTGATATGGGCATTTCCTTAGATGCGATGGCCTGTATGACAGCTTTGGAATCAGAGAGAATAACAACCTTTTCGTAAAGGTGCATTGGAATGAGCTGCGTCAGTGCCACTTTGATCCAACAAAGGTGGTTTTATGTTTCCCAACTGGCACATAAAAGGAAAAGATAGAAGAATATATACCCGCGCCAACATTTGATGTGAGGTCAGTTAAGGAGCCATCTGTGTAATCATGCAGCCACTCGGACTCGGGATAGAGGGTGTGGATGTTCTCAAGTGCCAGAATATTTAAGCTGCTTGGAGGTAATTGGCTTTTAAGAAGTGGCTGGGTAAGATCCAACCTGATAGATATCTCCACACAATTAACAGGGGTAGGGATTTCTAAGAAACCCTAGGCAATTTCATCACCAAGCTCTAACTCTGCTCTTAATTCTAGAACTTTCTGCAAGAAACCATTTTGAATCTATAGTTGTCTCGGTACATTTTGATAGAAGTTCCAAAACGGTACGTTGGTCCTAACTAACTTTTCGTAAAGTATAAGAGATTTCTCTTCTATAATCGACCTTATTGGTCGTGTGTTTGTTAGGAGTAAAAGCGAGTCAATAGGAGTTGTCTTCACTGCACCGACAATCAGTCTAAAGGGCCTGGTTTTGGAATAATTTGTGTTTTTTTATTTAAGTTCTATGGAGCTGTAGCAAGAACTTCGCAACAATAAGTGATAACAGGCAATATGAATGCTTTGTAGGTACTTACCATTTTGTAAATGTAAGAATAGCTTTTAAGTAAATAAAATTTATATACTAAGAATTATTTATATATTTAATTTATATATTTATTTATATTTGTTAATTTATTATGATATATATTTATTTATGTATTAATGATTATATTAACAAGTTTTAACAGACATTTTTTAAGTAACAGAAAAAATTTAAGGATGTTAAACAAAGAGTAGTTGGTTTTCTTTTATGTTCAAGTATGTATGGAGTGTTCAATTTTGTATGCTCTGGAAGTATTTGAAAGTATCACTTAAAGATTTTATAATTCTTTTCCACCTTTAAGTCATAGTATCATACTTTCAGTTGACTTCGAGACAAAAATATCACAACCAATCTGAAAATTATTTCTGATAAAAGATATAAATTTAATTTCATTTGCTTTCTTCAAAGTAAGTTTCCTACCAGGATTTATACTTGAATTTAATTTTCACATTATTTCAAATTTTTTTCTAAATATAACTTTTTAGATAACTTATTTATTTGCAATACAGAAATCGTGCATTCATTTCTTTTAATAATGAACAAAAAAGAATTGCAACTCTAATTTCAAATAATAATTTGGACTAGTATAGTAAATTAAAAACAAATATAGGCATTTTTCTTTAAAAAAAATCCTGGTTGTTAATATTAAACTCCACTAAAAAATACAACCATCTTTACAGCAGATTCCAAAATGTTGTATTACATTATGAACTTTTCAAAACAATTTTCAACGAAAATATTGGTAATAATTTTACAGGGCATACCTGAATTCATGTGCATACTTTTCAGGAGAGGTTCGGTAAATCACAATGACTGACAATTACATTGCAAATCATGAGCGGAGATGTCATAGTACCAAAGCCTGTCTAGCTCCCCTAAACATAATGTAAGCCAGTCCCCCAAGATTTTGTGCATTTCCGGCGTATGAAGAGGAAAAAAAACGTTTAGTGGACATCAGCAAATGTTCTTGAAACGGGTTTGCACCTCCCTTTCTTTCCAACCATTGCTGGTATTAAGGAGGGGAATGAAAGTTTTCTCTTTTAATTTATTGTTGGTTTGCTCTGCAATTTTACCCAACTGACAAAGAGTGCTGTACTATTAATTAAGATATTTCTTTGAGAATACATTTATATCATCTATGTTGATCAAATCTGCTAACACATTTTGTCATAGAACGAAATAATAAATTGGCAGTCGTTAGGAGGCAGCGTACCCAACAATACATGTAGAGTTGTTCTACAGCAGGTTCACAGGTGACTTGATTGTCACTGTACATCTCATACGCATGCACTGGATCTTATTGCATATAATGCTTTGCTAAATTCGAAAATGCTGCTCACCCTGCAAATTGTTTTTCTGGTATAGCATACTGCACCGAGCAGTTCCCTGCCCTAGTTACGTATTCGAAGAACAGGATGGCTCTAAACTGGACTTCTTATCCTTTTTATATTCTTTGATAGTACCTCGTTAGAGAGTCATGCACATTATGGACTACAAAGCGAAAAATTCCGAATCAATTAATGTGGTCAATTGAGGTATTGATTCCAGTAAAAAAAGCCGGCCCTCAGGGTGCCGGTTCTTTTTACCGGAACATGTTATGGAGCATAAAATCTGATATACAGCAATTTTTAGAGTATTAATTACATTAAAATTTCTGAGTCACTCTAATTAAATAAATATAATTGTAAAAATTACGGTATAATTATTTACAATAAAAATAGATTTCACTGAATAATAGATTCTACGGATGATTAACCCAAATTTCTGGGACTTTATACCGTAATTTGATGCGGAATTTTTTACAGTATAACAATCTACATGGAATTTAATTTTTTTCACTACTATTCGTCTAAATTATTTTACTTTTGTCTTAATTTCACATTTTCTAATCATAGTTGTCGTGCATGAAGCTTAATCGTGCTTGAATTGCATTCATGCACTTAAAAAAAAAGCATGGTAAAAAAGTATTACCAGAATTGTGTAAAATAAGGTTTCAACCTTTGAATATGGCATATAAACCATTTATTTGATTAAAGTGACTTTTTTTTTCTTGTTTTTTTTTTCTATCCTCTTTTGTTTTGCTGCGTAAAAATTGTAATAAAACTGTAAAATTTAGAAACATAAAACTACGACAGTGTGTAGAATAACGTACTGGAAGTACGATGGGATGAATAAAATACATCCGATACTTAGTTCAAGAATTTTTAACTGATCAAATTCTCGAAACATTTGCCGTTCGAAGTGCAAGTAAGGAAAGGCCAATTTTTAAAAAACTTAACACTTTTTTTTATAAATCTGCAATTTGATCGATAGTTATTGCAATTTCAAGTGCTGTTTATTGCAAATGTTGCTTTGAATAATGAATGTTATCCTGTGTTCTGGAAAAATTTATCCCTCTCGATATCTTAATTTTATAAGCTCACTCATGACTTGATGAGAACTATTACAAATTATGTTATATTGAAAAAAAAATATATTAAAACATATTACTAAAAAAATCAATAAATAAAAAAATATCGAAAAATTAAATCTTACCATTTCTAATTTTTTTTAAATATGAAAGATTTAAAAGAGATAAAAACTTATCAGTGAATTTTTTACCTTGGATATAACACAAAATGCGTGTTTAAGTTAAAAGACTAAGTTCAAATGCGTTTAAAAGAAAATTTGCCTAGCTCAAAATGCATATATAAGAAAAGGAACATAGCATTTAATAACTTCCATTTGGGGTATAATTTTTTTTTTAATTGAACTTATAAAGCTTCTTATTTTCATAATTCATTTAGTGCATTGTTTTTAAGTTGGTGTTTTTTCAAAAGAATTTTAAGTTTTACAGATCTTTCTAAATGGTTGACAAGAGTCTTATAAATTTACAATAGTGGTCGAGAATAAATACTAATATTTGTAATAATTTAATTTTTTAAGTACTACTTTATTGCTTAGATCTTAATAAAAAATTGGGCTTAGCATTAAAAAATGTAATTTGTGCCCATTTTCTTAAATACGCATTTTGATATATGTCGTGAAATAAAAAGCTTACCGATGAACTGTTTCCAATTTGAAATCTTATATTGCTATAAGTCTTATTAATCAGTGAAATTATTTTTCATTTATTTCTGTTGAGTGACACAAGCTGTATTTCTTAGGTTATTTTCTTTCCAAGTACAGTTGATTATTTTATCATTTTTATAATAATTACAAATTAACGAAATGTTTTTATTTAATATAAGGAAAATCATACATTTTTTTAACAAAATATTTTTTGTTTTTATAGAAAATATAAACTTTTAAGAAAATAAAAACAATGAGCTGAGGGCGGAGCCTCTTTTTTTTAAAAAAAAATGATACAAAAGAAATTATAACAATATGTTTTATGAATTTTCTCAAGACAAACCTAAGTACGATAACTGGAATATATTAATTTTAAATCGCATTTTGTTATGTTTAAAAGGTTTTTAATTGAACCATTTCAAATTGTATATAAAAGAAAAAAATATATAGAATTGCTTTGATTCTTTTTGACTAATATAATTTAAAAATATATTTTAGAAAACCGGAGTTTATGTTCATAGAATCACTGACTGAAGAATAAAAACATTTTATTTTAGAGAATAAATTTAAACTTGTGCATAGCTAAATCCAAAAGCCGCCAACTTTTATGCATACGTTCCTTAAAATAAATTGAATTCGAAATTCAATTGAATATGTTATTTGAATAAATAAGCATGTCTTAAATAATTTATTTCTCCTTTATTTCATGAGACGGGGTTTTCTTTAATCTTATTATTTCTGACAAATCATCTAGTTTTATTTATTCTCAATGAATTCCATTGGTTTAAGGAAAGTGAAATAAATAATTAATAATATAAGTCAATATAACAATGCAAAAATAAACAAAATGCATGCAATTTGAATGAAATGAAAAATATTTTCAAGATTTATTTCATACTATTTCAGACAAATATGTATAAAATTTAATATAAGTTGCTTTAGCTGATAAAGGGATTTGTTTTTAATTTTGGATAAATTTCATTTTATTTTATTTTCAAATAACGTCATTTGAAAAGATTCAGTAATTGATTGATTTTTGTTGTTGTGTAATTAAAACCAGTTGCGTAGCTAAGCTAATTATGTAAGTATGAACTTGGTTTAACCTATCTTCCAATTGGAGTCAATTTATCTTCTAATATTAAACTTCAGTTTTAGTGAATATATATATATATATATATATATATATATATATATATATATATATATATTTTATATATATATATTTATATAGTCTCAGTTTTGGATAACGTGTTCCCGGATAAAAATGAAAAGCAAAAACAATACAGTTTATTTTGATTTGTCTCGTAGTTTCATTTGGTTTGTTGTCCCAGTTTTATTAAGAATAATCAACGTAATTGATAATAATGTAAAATAACGGATTCTAAGCAAAGAGTTTTGATAATCCAAACTTGTACTGTCCCCTTTTTAATTCTAAGGAAAAATTAGAAAAAATTCTTATTTCGATATTCGATAATTGTCGTGGTACTCAGCCTAACTAACAGTAATGCTAAATACCACTTTCCTACTAATTACTTTTGGGGGTAGTATTCATGATTCTTGTGTCATTTAACCGCAACGAAGTGAGTTCCTACTGGTTGACGACTATGTGCAAACGCGTTGCGATGAGTTTGTGTAGGCAGTGCAACTGGTCACCACAGGTTAGATCGAGAACATTTTCTAACCCTCTGCTTTTGTACTTAAAATGCTGAGCAATGCAATGTAGACCCGCAAAACATTGAGTACCTGCAGGCAATCGACCAATGTGGAAATGCGAAGCAGTGATTTCACGTAGGCGGACCAACTTTTTCCCGCAGGCGGCTAGTTAAAACTATATAAATATATCTGTTACTTTGAAATACCGAAATTAGTGAATATCGACTACTTCCAGAGAAGTCTCAGTGGCGAAGGGGCTAGAGCATTCGCCTTCCAATGAGGTGAACCAGATTCGAGCCCCAACGGTGACTGGTTGATACGAATTCTGCTTCCGGCTCGCAGCAACCACATTGCTGATGTAAAATATCTACTATGGTAGATGGATCATGGGTTAGAAGCACCTTGCTGTCGGGCTAATTGCGGGGTGGGGGAGTCGTGGTTTTTTCCTCTTCATGTATCGCAAATGCGGGTTAGTTCCAATAAAAAGTCTTCCACCAAGGCTCGTTGGTAACAATGCTTCATTTAGAAGTTCTATTGTTTTCTGGGTTGGTTTCAAAATTACAAGGCTACTGAGATGAACATTAATAGTAGTAAACTCAAAATTTCGTCGGCTGTTCAACAAGGGTTATAAAATAAAATCTTCCAGTGAGTATCGATGCTCACATTATTGTTTAGAAAAACACTTTTGAGATTAAATTGAAATCATATATATAGTACAGTGAAAGTCCTAAATTATTGGATACTTAAATTTGGATACTTTATTGGATTTTCAATGTAACAAATATACAATTTTTTTTCTTAACTCTTCTTTTTTGGTAAATTGTATGCATTTATATCGATGTATACTTTCTTTTATATATGCATATTACCAGAAAAGTAGGATATTTCTTAAATTTCTAGTGTCCGATTAGAAAATTTTCAACATTCTACAACACTTTTGTTCTAACTTTTTGCAATTATTCTTAAGAAAACCAAATATTTCATTTTTTGTATTATTATTTGTTTTAGAAATTTCATAACAAAACCAAAAAATGCTTCTAAAGTTTCTTGAATAAAAATTTGAATAAAATAACTAAAACAGGTTCTATTTTGCTTGAGGGAGCGGAAAAAAATATATTAGCTTCTATAATAGTATGTTAAGACCATTTACTACTGTACCATTTACCACAATACAAATTGACTAATATTAAAATTAATAAAATTAATAAAATAACACTGGTTTTAATAATAGTTCTTCCATTTTTCAAAAACCTTCCACGCAGGAATACTCAAAAATATAAGTGTTTAAAATTTCAGCCAATTATCTTTTACAGTTTTTGGGAAAAATTATTTTAAATTTGGATTAAGCATGTTGTAATGATCATGGGGAAAAAAGCCTTCAAGGCTTAAGAATGTGAAGAGAGGAGGCAATGAATGCAAGTCTTATCCCAGTTCCGTTTGAAATAGAGCATAATAATTTCAAAATTTGAAAACCAGTAACACTAGCTAAAATAACATTAAAGTTTTTAATTAAAAAAAATTTCGGTCATCCTTAAATAGTCTTGTTTTTCTACTGAATAGTATAAAATCAGAATCAAAAAGTTAATAAATCAAACTTGGATTTCCTTTCAAAATATAAGACTTTTTTTTAAAAAAACTAAAATTAATAAATAATTATATTTTAAGGAGTAAATTCAAACGGTGACAAAATTTTTTTTATCTTACTACTTTTTATAGAAATACTTTTACGGTCATGGAATAACTTTTTACAGTTCAAAATTGTTTGTAGTAAATTATAATAAAAGAATGAGAATTTCTTAGATTTCGAACCATCTGGAAAATTAAGAGGTGAATGTTTACGAATGCAAACTCTAACCATAAAAATATTTATTGCAAACTTCAAGGCACATCATAAAAATTCGATACTCGAGTGTTGGGTTATTAGTTTATATTTTATTTCTGTCACATTATTATTTTGTTATTGTTATTTTGTATCCTTATTATTTTACATATGGAAGTTATGTACGGACTTAAAAGTTATATATTATGTTTTTACTTTAATTTGTATGGTAGAAATAGTAGTTTGAAACTTGTATGGTCGAAATAGTTAAATATTAAGTTATAGCTATCCATCGAAGCATAAATATAATTGGCTTTTTAAATCTATATATTTCTAAATTCTTGAAAAAAATTATTATTGTCTTTTTATTTTGTTTCTATGACCGTGTGAAATTTTTTCACCAAAATGGGTTTATCGAAGAGCGAAAAATAAATTGAAAAAGCGCAGCATTTATGACTTTAAATAGAATTTTACATTTTTGCACCATTGCGTCAAAAGCTTATAAAACTTTAAAAATCACTTTGATTCAGCAACAAGGAATGCATACTCAATTTAAAGGAGGAAATAAAAGGAAATAATAAGTAATAATTCAATATATTTCTATTAAATATCCTTAAGACTACTAGTACCGTTTTATAAGATTTGCTTATTGTGAAATGTGAGAAAAACTTATTAAGCACAACATTTATAGCTATAATAAAATATTACTTTATTGCACATATATACTTACAAGTCTCTAAATTAATCACCGAAAATGGGATGAATTTGCTTCTTGTCAGTGACAACGGTGCTAATACAATTGTAAAGGTAAACGTAAACAACTCACAAAATGAAAGTTGTAAGCTATATCAAAACGGTCTAAAGAATGAAGCTAAAATGTCAGGTTATCGAGAAATATTTTAACATAATTTAGTGCGGAAATATATAATTTTTTCTCCTTCATTTAAACAATAGCCAATTAAAATACAGATGAATGAACGAGAGAAAGACATCCTTTTTATCTCGACTATAAACAATTAAGTATCAATTAGTTCAGTTTTTCACTTAGTGGAATCGTATGCTGTACTTCATAGTGAATTACTTTTTTAATATTACTATCCGTTTTTCACATTTGGGAAAAAACACTATTTTTTAGCCATCTAAATATGATGAAGGGTTCTCCTCTAGGTCTTCATTCATACTTAGATTTTTAATACTAAAACTTTTTGTTTATTTATTATTTAAAAAAATTAAAATAAATTTAACTAAATGTACAGCATTGAAGCAAATGTTTGATTTTGTGTGAAATAAATTTTTAAAAAAATGCTGTAGACCGTTTGAAACAAATTTTTTAATGCATAATAAAGTTCGATAAGTTAATTTAAAATTTTGTTTTAGTTTCAGATTAATTAACATGAGATCGTCCGTATTTTTGCATCAAATTACCGAAAATTTATATATTTACCCAAACTAGTTTGTTAGATAGTAGTAAGAAAGTTAGTTGTGGAAAAAATTGCTTAAAGCTCTTAACTTAAAAACCTTCTATATATATATATATATATATATATATATATATATATATATATATATATATATATATATATATATATATATATATATATATATATATATATATATATATATATATATATATATATATATATATATATTGACAGCAAAATAAATAAATACAAAAAACCAGAAAAAAAATTAAGAAAAACAATAAGTTTCATTTATTGCGCATAAGCTGCAAGTAAATAGGACTCATAAGATAAGTTCAAAATGAAGATAAAACAAAGGTAAATTACAGACAAATGAAAAAAAAAGGGGGGGGGGAATAATAACAGACACAAACAACTGGGGAAAGAAAAAGAACTAATTAAAAAAAAAAATAAAAAAAAAATAAAAAAAAAAAATTTAAAAACCGGAAAATAAAAGATATAATCTTTTCATCAGCCCACACGATTATATCCGAAAAAGAGTGCTTTCTAATATTGTATCAATATAGCCAAAGCAAAATATATCATTACAATAGTGTGAAGAACACTCAAATATATATATATATCTTTTTTTTACAAAAATTACGACAAATAAAATTAAACACAATAAGTAAAAATAACACGTAAAAACAGAAAATAAAATATAAAGGAAGAGCGGAATAAAACAAAATATATAAAGCGAGCAGTGAGATATAATGAACTTACATGAACGGGAAATTTTTCAAGAATGATTTAAAATGTTTACGTAACAAGATTGCCAGATTGCAAAATATGAAAACTATGAAAACAAAAGCGCAAATTGAGCGTAACTAGAGGAGTTTAAAGTGCGTTCTTGCTGAAATTGAAAAATTTTGAGTGCTCCTCACACTATTGTATTGATATATTTTGCTTTGGCTATATTGATACAATATTAGAAAGCACTCTTTTTTGGATATAATCGTGTGGGCTGATGAAAAGATTATATCTTTTATTTTCCGGTTTTTTAAAAAAAACTTTACCCTTCTTTTTTTCTTTTTTTTTTTTTAATTAATTCTTTTTCTTTCCCCAGTTGTTTGCTATTATTATTATTCCCCCCCCCCTTTTTTTCATTTGTCTGTAATTTACCTTTGTTTTATCTTCATTTTGAACTTGGTTATATATATATATATATATATATATATATATATATATATATATATATATTCATTCTTAATATTTAATCCCTTCTATTTCTTTATATATTCTCTTATATTTCTTCACATAATTATCTCCATAATCCTTAGTTATATCATATATCATTACCTTCTTTCATTATTTATATTTCTTTCTGTTAAACTGGAATTCTTTCCTTTATTAAAGAAAAGCCATTATTCTAAGGGGCAACACGAGTAAGTTTTATTGATTGCTTTCTCATATACCAATATCCAGAGACCGTATACTTTCGTACTATCTATATAGAAAAAAATACTATTGTGAGTTGAAGTGATATTTTCACAATCATAAATGAATAGATGTCAAGGAATAGACGTAGTTGAAGAAAGCGTGTACGGAAAGAATTGAACGGCAAGCATTCTATAAAATGAAAGATATTACTACAACAATATTTTGGAATATGGTTTATACGTTATGTCATAAAAACTCTCATTAGTTTTACTTTACAGAATTGTTCATGATAAATCGATATTAACTCTAAATGCTAAAAAAGAAGAATAAAAAAAAACTATGAAGCACGCAATTCGTAGAAAAATTCACATAATAGGAAAAAGCACATCGATTGGTGAAAAGTCACAAAACATAAAATGAAACTCTGCGTTCTCCATTATTTTCAATGATCGTTTTTCTTGCTTGATAATGAATTGCTTAAGTCTGCAATTCAATGACGTAAATTAACGATAATGTTATTACTTTTTATTTTGACTACCTTAATGATTTCTTTTCAAAATGTAACGATTTGCGATTTGTAGCGATTTTTTTCGGAAGTGCATAAATATTATTTTTCTTTGAAATTCTAATAAAATAATTTCTTCTTCCATTTTTTCAAAATCACAATTGTATTGGTTTGTTTTCATTGTTTTTGTCGCATGGGAACAACCCCAATGATGTATTGTGGGCAGTTTTCCATCTAGGTTTTCTATCTTGGATTAAATGATAAAACGACTAAATTTTATCACGTTTACTTTTATCACATATTATAAAACCATATATTATTGTTAATATTACCAAAACCATAGTACTTCGGTAAAAATTACTCAGCTTTTTAGTGTTCCCATAGAGACAGAAAACCTGTAAATCTGTATTTTTAACCTGTATTTGTAAGTCTGTATTTTTAACCATATTTTTTTTTCTTAGCGTACAAGTTCCAATTCTTTCCTGGCCTCTACATGCAGAATCGATTGCAATATAATTGTCATATGTGGTTAATCATCAGTCTAATCTTTGATCAATTTCTTACTAACCAGAGTGCTTAAACCTGATCTACAACTCGATACCTTGTGACAGTACATGATACAAATGTATTCTGAATGCTGCAAGAAGATTTATTTCCCATTTATCTCTTATTTTAAAGTCATATCTAAACAGAATCAAACTAAACAGAATCAAACTAACGAAAAATTTAAAGAAAATAATAAAAGAAAACAAGCAAAAATTTCACAGACTATGTTTCTATAGTATACTTAAAGGAAGAAAATAATTCTATTCTTGTCTGGCTTAAATCAGAAAACACTACGTTCATATTCTTTGTTATAAGCTTCTATTACTACTCAAACCTCCCTTCACGTCTAGCGAAAGTGATGCACCCTACCTTTTTTTTTTTTTTTGATAGATGGGACAGAAATGGATGTTCTTTCGTTTTTTCAGTTCACTTGGAAAACACAGTTTTCGAATTTTTATCAAAAGCAAAAATAATGTCAAAATTAAATCGACTGAATGTACTTTAGAATAAACTAAAATTTACACTCTAAAGTTTTTCTCCTTTATAAGTTTTATTTATAGACAAAAGCTTTTGAATTATAGAATTTTTCTAATCTTTTTCCATAACAAAGACATTTAGTTCCAATGGGCTCCCTGATTTCTTTTTTTCTTATGATGAGAAATACAAAACTATCTTTATTTTTCTTTTTATCAACATCTATTCTTTATTTGTTTATAGTTTCCAAAAGAAAAACTCCAAAAAAGAGGGATGAGAAAAATAGCATTAAGTTTCAGTTTGAATCGAAACATAAAAGACGTTATTTTAAGATTAAAAAAAAATAGATGAAAACAAAAAATTCATAATGGAAATGAAATTAAAGCAGCGAATGTTTCTTTGTTTTATTTATCTTTATAGCAAAAATATGTAATTTGAGAAATTTCTGTGAGAGAAATGTTACTAGTTCTGATTTTAAACTGCTTACTTCTTGCTTTGAAGTAAGAATATGTTTTCGAAAGATTTAAATTTTAAAAAAAATGCCTACTTCTAAATTGTATGATTCACTCGCATCATATGTCATGATAAAAATAATTAAATTTGATACTAAGTACAAAAAATAGCAAACAGTATACTGCATAACTAAAATATTTAAAAGTTTGATATTTTTGGTTTTCATAATCTTCCTAAACATAGCAGTTTTTAACGCAAAAATTTTGAAACAATGACAGAATTCATTGTTTTAAAATAAATGATAAGGAGTGAACGTTAGGTTTTTAACATAACCAATACCATTTGAAACAAAAAATTGATGTATGAAAATAAACATATTTTTCATATTCAAAATTATAACTACCTCATTGAAAAATAATATTCTTTTACAAGTTTTATAAGTCTCTAAGAAAATATTATAATTAAGGATTTTTGGAGAATCTCCGTTTGTTTTTCTAATCATCCATAAATCAAAAAAGTAAAAAGAAATCAATGCTAAGAAATGATTTGTGTCAAAGAAAATTATCCATTTCTGCTTTTAAAGCATTTTTCGGTTTGTTCCTTTTTAAGAGTGATTCTGAAAATCAAAAAGGAAAAAAAAAAAAAAAAAAAAAAAAAAAAATTACTGACATTAAAAGACTGAATACTAATATACAGGGAGACTAACCATAAACACTAATGGGTTAAACAAAAGCATGATTTAGTAGCATGAAGCAGATTTATTAGTAAATCTTCCCAATCTGTAGTATTTACTCTACGCTGAAAAAAAAAGTATGGTCAAAATTATCAGAATGTGGTAACATTTACAGTGTTCCCTACTTTATGGGAACACCAAAAAAATCGGCTATTTTTACTGAAGCTCTTTGGTAATGATTTTGTTAAATTTAACAAGAAAATATGGTTTTGTAATATGGTAAAATACCACATTAAAATGTGATTTCATAATGTAATAGCAATAAATTTGATAAAATTTGGCAACTTTACTATGAATTGGATGGAGCATGGCAAAAAAACTACTTATTTGGTTAAATTTAATTTTCAGTTTTTTATTTTTTATTAAATGTGTATTCAATCTATTAATGTCAGTGATTTTACTTAACTGACATTAATAGAATAAAGAAAAGAGTGGAAATTGCTGCCGTCCTATAAAGTTTCAAATTGTAATCTATAAAACAACTTGAAATAAGTTGAAATAAGTTGCTTTCCTGGTAATTAATTCATACAACAGCTTCAGCTCTAACAAATATCACTAAATATCACATAATTCGAAGTTAATAAATGTTATAGCATTTTTAAACATATCTAACAATCTAGTTTTATGAACTATGGTTTATTTTTAAAAAAAAAAAAATTTGAACAAAATGAAATAAAAAAGAAAGCCATTAAAAATTATTAAAAGAAGCTTCACATTTAGTTTTTCATTTAAAATCGAGTATTTGAATGTTATTTCACTCTACTTCAATAAAACTAGACTTATCGAGCACCCACCCATATGATTGTTCCACAGGAATTTCGATCTCTTGACGGTTTAAAGAGTACAACATTTAAGTGTAAATATTATTAAATAAAAAATCTCTCATATTTCTTTGGTTTCACAGAATTAGTTCCCATTTTAATGGGACAAATAGTTTAAATTTATCATTTTATTCTCGATTGCCATTACAACACCGTGCATAAACTTGTTTTTAAAATTCTTGTTTAGTTGTTTAAAAAAAAAACAGGTTATGTAAAAAAAATATGCAAAACATTTTAAATATTGTTTTAGATTTTTAGTCAAATTGTTTTTGTTATTTTAATTGCATACCTTGGTGACTGGTACACGTTAAATCTGTTCTGGTCACAAAGTCCTCCAGTCGTGATAACAAAATAATACCTCTGGGAGTACTAGAGAAGAGATTGATCTTACTCTGGTTCAGATTGTAACTAAAATCTACAGATGGAGGGGGAGTGAATGCGCCCTTTGTGGCTGTGAAGTATATGCGTAGCAGAAGTCGAATTTTTGGCCATAGATAACGTCACTGGAAAAACAATAAAAAGCGCACCTCTCTGCCTTAAAATAGCCTTATCAGTATTGACAGGTGGCATAAGACAACAACAATTGCATACTTTGACTGAACACTAATACTGGCTGAACACTGCTCATCTCTACATAACTGATTAAAATATAATAATAAATAAAACTTATAGCAAACATAACTTATCAAAAAGTAAAAATAACTTATTTACTGTTAAATTGTTGTTTAACAGTAGCTAAATACCCCTATCTCAAACTGTACTCTAATAAGGTAACGTCGAACGATTACTATAAAGAAATAACAACTATAGTCTTAAGCCTTTAATTTAAAATTAAAAGCTTAGTATTGACAAATAATATTAGGGAATTATAAATAAACATAAATAACGTTAAATAAGGGATAAATAAGTAATTTACGGGTAAATAGCGAGTTGAATTTTAATAGTTTTTGTACTGATGACAACCAAAGATACTGCATTTTCGTTGTGTAGTTATGATCATATAGTGGTTTTTTTTTTAATGAAATATAGAGATATATTATAACATTTCAACAATTTTCATTGGTTAATACGACGCAATCAAGTTTTTTTTGTCAAAAATTGTTTACGTATATTATTATACGTAAGCATTACGTAACGTAAGCATTATATGTAATATATTATACGTAAGCATAACGTATACGTAAGCATACGTATACGTTATTATACGTATTATACGCAGCAATATTAAATATTTTAAAGAGGTAACAGCAATTTTAATAGACTTTAAGAATTTTATAACTTCTATAACGAAAAAAAGTTACATTGTTTGATTGTCTTTATTTCTAATGCAAAATAATAAAGTAATAGAAGTTTATAAAGAATTATTTATTTTACCAAAACTTCACAGTAATAAATGTATGCCAAGAGTAAAAACAGTTTCAGTGAATGAATTTTGAACATTTTTAAACAGCTCTAATTTATTTTCTGTTACATAAGAAACATAAGAAAAATTTCGTGTTAAAATCAACTTTCAACAATAACCGTAACTTAAAATGCAACAATTATTGCCATATTTCTATCCGATAATAATAAATAATACAAAAAATAATTCATAATCCCGAAAATAACCTTCCTCAGTTGCAAAGTCAATAAAATTTAAGAAATTACTGAAAATACTTGACATGAATTCATGGGAATGTAAGTATGAACTTAACACTTACTTTTAAGAGTATTTAAATGGACGAAGCTTCAAAAAATATAAATTAAAACCCTCTAAAATATTTAAAATTCATTTTTTCAAGAAATTACATTTGGAGAATTTTTAACATTATTAGAACAATAATTATTGAAAAATTTCTCAATGACGGAGGCGGCTTCTTATTACCAATCTTTTTCTTCTGTCGCCAGCTCCTGTTAAAGGTGATGCACTTCCAGAATCTGTGTATTCACCTGCAAAAAAAAAGTTTATATTCAGTTATTAAAAGAAAAGTAAATTATCAAAGTTGTTAGAATTTACTTTTATAATTTACGTGGGAGATACGCGATAATTTTTAAAACTATGATCATAAAACATGATTGCTACATCTTTAATATAGTTTCACTAATATACTTCAAGAAGATGAATAAGAATAAAGTTAGAATTTAGGATAAGGAAGACCAGAAAGTAATTATATTTTTACATTAAATTTAAATAGATAAATAAAATTTTATAGCATTTTAATTCTTAATTCATATTGTAACAACCTCTTGTTATCTAGTGTGCAAATTTTCAATGCCTAATCGATAAAAGTCTATTTATTTTTTAGAGAAATGTTTGGTCATTATCGCAATTTTTTAAATTTTTTGACAGATAGAATATGTTGTATCACTACAACATATTGTGTATCACTACAACATTTCACTACACATTGGTTGTATCACTACAACCTATAAAAAAATGAAAATACGGTTGTTCAACATTCGGCGAGTGTAATGGGTACTTGCACTAGTATCTCTCAACCCAATGCCTGAATTATTTCCAATATGTGGTCTGCTTAATTAGTACGAGTAAAAAAAAATCTAAATTATCGGATTTAAATTTAGAAAAACCACCTTTAGCATTAATGAACATCTAATGTTCTTGGATAAATACCGCAAATAATTTTAACAGCATTGGTAGTGTTACTGCTTTTGTGAAAACCCTCAAGGCATACAATGCATGCGCACTTTTTCTAGTTCTTACCAAGCCATTTTCCCGTAAATTGCAAGTAATAATAATAGTAAATATTAAGATTTAAATTTTTGAGGTTAAAAAAGTCAATCTCTAATCTTAAAATGTTTTTGTTTTGGGACTGCTTTGCAGTACACAATAACCGATAAATGACAAACAATATCGCAAAGCACATTAGAGTCGATCCATAATATTATTTCTTCACCCTTATTAATTACATAGTTTCTATAATAAATATTTACTTCGTGAAAACCATCATAGATAGAATTTTTTAAACGTTTGAAAAACGTTTTTAGGTTTGTCAAATTTATGCCTATCAAAAATTAGATTGTACCTCTTGATGCTAAACTTGGACTTTGGCAAGGACTATGAGCATCTCCTATTATATCTACTGCATCATGCCGACGTCGTTCCTTTGACTTTTTTCGACTTTCGTTGTTATGTAGATTTGAGATTTTCTCCATTTTCTTGTAAATGTCTTTGGCTAAATTCTTCGTGTCGCTGCATACCTTTAAAAGTATAAAGAAAACATTTAGAGATATATAATTTTCGGTTGTAATCTTTTTGAAAAATATCTTCGATAATATTCTTAACACGGATAATGGATACTATATTTAGGAGTAACATATTATAAGCTGTAACAAATATAATAGATATTTATATAGAATAGATATTTTTTTAAATCATTTTATTGGATTATTTTATTTCAATGGTTATTTATGCTATTAATATTCACTTAGTTAGAGATGAGGATTCAAATGAAATTTTAAATATCTTAATAAGTCAAATAGATAATGTGATAAGAACAAAAAAATTACAGGCTGTTATACTGTCTAAATTTTACTATGATTTTAAAAAAATATTTTGATTTCTTTAAAAATAAAACTATACTCTAAATACTCTTTTCTATACTCAACTCAAATTAGAGGTCGTTCAAACATTACGTAAGCACCTAATCTAGACAGGATATGTGAGTTGAAATTATCTAGTCTAATAGGAGAATTAGTATATTCCTCTTTGAAATTAATTTATAATAATGACATACCAAAAATATTTCATGAATGAATGACAAATTTTTAAAAAAAGAAAAGAAAAGTATTTATAATTTCTGTGAAGGGAACAAAAATGAAACATAGAAAGTCATCAATGACTTTCGATTTTATGCTAATGAAATGTCGGATTTTTATGTAAATATATACTGGGGGGACAAAATTCATGGAATAACAATATGCAGATATATACATGGCAGTAGTATCGCGTACAAAATATAATAGTGCAATATAATAGTGTGTAGTGCATTGGCGAGACTTTTAGTTGTGTTCAAATTATTCATCTGAGAATTTTCTGATGTAATTATGATCGCAAGATGAGAATTAACAGACATTATACCTAGAATGGTGGAAACATGGGATGTTCCAGTTTGGAAATTGTGATGAAAATCAAGGTGATGAAATTCCTAGATCTATCGAGTCAAGACTGTGCCATGAATACCACATTTCAGTAATAACCTTCCCCCATGGACAACGTAATGCCAGGCGCCTGCACTTAATGACCGAGACCTCCAACGTATGCTTGCACCCATATGACATCCACTTCCAGCTACCTGTTGAGTCCATGCCACGCAGAGTTACTGCACTTCTTAGAGCTAGAGTCCCATGATTTTGTAGAGCTTAGACACACGAATTTTGTCATCTCAGTGTATAAAACTGCATATATATCTTTTCCGGTTCTTACGTATTATCGCAACCAGGTTGGCGCGATTTGTATGTTATGTTTTTTGTATGTATGCGATTTGCACTGATGTTTTTTTAAGTTCAAGTGCCACGGCCTGGTATACATTTGCCGGGTTTATCCTATACTGATGTTTTTTTAAGGTCAAGTGCCACTGCAGGGTATACCCTACACTGATGTTTTTTTAAGGTCAAGTGCCACTGTCCGGTATACATTTGCCCGGTATGTCCTACACTGATGTTTGGCTGTGTAGCCTGATTGCGTTAATTTTGGCCTGATTGCGTTAATACGTAAGTACCTCTTTTCCAGAAGCTGTTTATTTAATCCAAAAAAAAATAAAATAAAAAATAATAGTGCGTGGAGTCCTTCTGCGCAGAAGAAGTGAAACTTCGTAATGAGGAAATGAAAATAGGAAGGGGTAGGTATTGATTTTTAGTGAAATCATATTGTTTCTTTAAGACAAACTTTATTAACATTGCTTACAACCTCCTATCTACATAACTTTATTTTAAAATGTAGCGCAGAATTACATTACAATAATAATAATAATAATAAAACAATTATCTTAGTTTTAAACTCTTGAATTAAAAGCGTAATAATAGCGGTACAGGAAAATAACATTAAATTAGGGATGCAAAAATATTTATAGAAAAACAATACTTTTATGACTTTTATTAATTTTATGCTAGTGAGAACCAAAACTTTTGAAACAACATATGAAAATGAATGAGGGAAAGCTGGATCCTACCACGTGATTTTCCGGCCAATAAAAATGTAGCGTTAAACGTTTAACGCAACCTTGTTGGAAGTCGCATTAGAAGTTTCACTTCAATAAACTTGAATCAAAAACCCAATAAGATTTTAAATCATAGATATTTCGAATCTGATCTTCAAAATCAATAAACTTCTCTGATACGGAATTTTTCCGACTGTCTTTATTACAATAAATTATTACTTTCAAACTATTTGGTCCAAAAAAATTGTTCTAAAAACATGAATTTCATTTAGCGAAAGATCCGGTGCATTAGCTTCTATCAACACCGTGAACTAGTTGAAGCGACTTTATCAGAGCAATTTTATTAATGTATTTTGCTATCAGCATGCTGATTAATTTTGCTAAATTCTTTGTTAATTTATAATCTGTTTATGCATATAAACAAGGCATGAAGCTTTATCATGTCCTCTGCGGCATAAATTTTAAACAAATATAAAATTTCCTGATATAAATTTTAAAAAACAAAATTTGACGTTAATACAAAAAAAGGGAAACATTAAGAAATTTTTCAATAAAACGACTTATAGGGATCTACTTAAAAATACCTAGTGGCAGCCCTGAACTTACCTTTAGCACATGATTACCCACATTTGAAGACAGAGAACTGCTGCTTTTGCTTACTTCAGGGCTACTTCGAGGACTTTTAGAAGAATATTTCTTACGAAACCGAAACATTCCACTCGGGGTACTCGTTTGACGAGCTGTCACAAAAGAAAACTCAGACGAGCTTGGTACTTTGGACATCAGTTTTTGGTAAGTGGGTGAAAATTTAAAACTCTTAAGTTCAATTTTGAAGAAACTTAAGTAGTGACGCCATGTAAAACCATTCCCTTGATTACTTTGAGCTAAATTGAAGCAGCGATAAAAGCGAGCTATATCATCACAGCTATTAGTTCTGCGCACTGGAGGTTCATTATATGGTAGGTATCTGGCTTCTTCTTTTAGTCCTTCTGGGAAACTGGCTATTGAAAGTCTGTCATAATTGATATCATAATCAGCATTTCTATACATATCTTTATATTCCGGGATGGATCTACATATCATCTAAAAATAAAAACATTACATGGTTAAAAACGCACTACTTTGAAAGGATTTTTTAATTTGTACTTATTGGCCCTAAGTCATTTCTCAAACTTCTTCGACATACTTGTGTCGTATGTTCATTAGATCTCAAACATGTTTGAAGTTTATAACTTTAATTTACCGGCAAGAGTTTAAAGAAATTTCCTTCCAAAAGATTCAATTTCTTTAAAATTTTGAAATTGATTTTTCTTGAGTCTGCATTTAAAAATCATAAGAGTCCGAACACTTGCCATTATTTTTGGGTGTATAATTTTAAGTCAGATTTCGTTTGCTCGGAAAAACAATAAGATTTAGAAACATGAAATTACGCAGGTGTGCAGAGCATTGTACAGGGATGAAATAAGATTAGAAAAATCTATATTTGATAGTTAGTTTGAGAATTATTAGCTGTTAAGCAGTTCAATTTCCTTGCATCTTTCCTGGCGTCATTGAAGATTCATTCAAGATCAGCACGTATCAAAATCAGCACGATCAGCAAGATCATATGTATGCACGAACGCTGAGCAACTAACGAGTGCAAACAAGTGAAATGGTGGGGTATACTGCGGTCTTTCGTTGTAAATCTTTCGTACTCTACGACAAAAGTATTATTAGTATTTTATATTCTTGGCAAAACTAGCCTTATATTTTGTAACCGTCGTGGAACAGCCGAACCAATTATTGGGTTTACGACTACTAATGTTCAACTCCATAGCCTTGTAATTTTGAACCCTATCCGAAAGACAAGGGAACTCCTGGATCAAGTACTGGGAGAAATTTGAAGGGACTAATCTACATTTGCGTTACTTGGTGAGAACCAAGTAACGCAAGGCCTCTAACGGTTAGCCTGACAGCGAGGGGACTCTAACCCCTTATTTGTCAAACACTAAGGATATTTTACTTCAGCACAGTGGTCGGGGCAAGTCAGGTGCAAAATTTGTATCACCAGCTATCTCTGGGATTCGAACCCGCTTCACCTCATTGGAAGGCGAACGCTCTATCCCCTGAGCTACCACGACTCAAACTAGCCTTTTATTTCATTTTATAAAAGTCATTGAACGTCCGTCCCAATTTTTGAACTTACGACTACTAATGCTCAACGCCGTAGCCTTTTAATTTTGAACACAATCCAGAAGATAAAGGAATTCCAGGATTAAGTATCGGGAGAAATTTTGCTTTAGCGGAAACCATGAATTTGTGGAGCGGAAACCATGAAAACCTCCCATATTAGGCTGACGGCAAAGGGACTCTAGACCAGACTTCTAACTAACTAGATTTATAGCATTACTACGGCAAACACAGCCAGGTTATAAGTTATAAGGCATTTTATAAGTTTTTGAATAGAATATTTTCTAGGAATCTTTTCACCACCTAACGAGGTGACCCGGGTTCAATTCCGAGCGATGGCTGGGATTCGAATTTCTAATGCGGCTTGCACCGACTACAGGCTTGACATGAAAATACAATCATTGGTTGACGGATCATGCATTAAAGTCCCCTTGCCGTTGGACTAAGCATGACAGTTCGTCATTTTCTTCTTCATGTATCGCAAATGCTGGTTAATGCCATCAAAAAGTCTTCCATGAAGGCAATTTTTCCTCAATACTTGATCCAGTATTATGAGTTGAACATTGGTAGTAGTAAATTCAAAATCGGGCCGGCTCATTCAACTACGGTTATAAAATAAAATAACTTATTATGGAGAAAATGATGAAAAACACTAGGTGAACTGCAAATATTTCTGAAACACAATAGAAACCATTTTTGTCGCCAAATTAAGAAATAATAATAAATGGATTTAAATTATTTAAAAACAAAAGAAGAGTCATTCATAAAACCTACATTATGCGACACACAATCTGAACCTAAGCTTAGATTTGATTCTGAGCTCTGGGATTTGACGGTTTGGCTAAATTTATGCATCCAAATTAATTAGAACTCGACTTTCAATAATTTTTATAATTCTTCTCCTAAACGAACAATTCTTTTTATTTTTTCCCTCTAAGATATCGCAAACACTTGATTATATTATTTTTATTCTTCTTTTTATAATACATCAAAAATTTTATGTTTACTCATTTTTTTGATATTACTTACTTTATAAAAATAGCACATTAAAGTTTACAGATATTCTTTTGTAAATTCGAATACTATATTAAGTAGTGATTTCTGTACCTTCAGATTTAAAGCATTTTCTATTGTTATTAAAATTCTTACCGTCAAGTTGAATACATTATATACATTTTATCAATTAGTATATTTATGTTATATGCATATTTGTATAAATACATTTTGCACAGACTGGTGTATTTTAAAATACGTTACTACTTCATAACATATTTGTAATATTTTCATTAAATTAACAAATATAATATTATAATTCATTAATATTTCTTGCAAATTTATAAAATGCTTACCAAAATTGCGATCAAAAATATCTCAAAAACATAAATGAAAATACTTAAAAACTGTTGCCATAGAAACCAATAAAGCAGTACATTTACAATTAATTTTCATTTCTGAAAAAATAAATGCATGTAAATAGAGTATAACGAGATGATTTTTACGCAATTCATAAAGCTTAATAATGGAATACCTGCAAGTGACGTCGTGCGGGTATCTCGATCCCAATTGGTTGTTGGAACGTGGTATTTGTTTATGTTAGCAACTGTCTTTCTATTTTATTTCGATCAAGCCAAAGCCGTCAAGTATCAATTCTCTTAAGTGATTCTTTCACAAAAGTTTCAATTATTTCCCAATATATTGCTTACTTAACATAAAGACAGGAACGAAGTCATGTGTGGTGTATCTACCACTACAAAAATATAATTCCAATTCACTAGTATATAAGACATGTTAACTCGATTCTACGTTGGGCTACCTTTTCACAGAGGAAGGCTGACATTGTCGATTACTCCTCGCCACACACCATGTGACATTACAAACCATTTGACATTACAAGACATAACGAATCAATCCTCTATTGAAGTTGCCAGGTATACAAAGCAAAAGTATATAACAGTTACAATAAAAGACATGAATAAATAATAAATCTAAGTTAAGTAAAGGATATAGACAAGAAAGAATTATATTTCAACAAATTTAATGTGTGATGCGACTCTGTATTTAATTGATTTCACGTTTATTAAAATTATAACTTGTGTGGAGAAGCTTAGCTCAACTTTAACAAGGCCTTTTGCTTAAAAATTAACAGCTGGCGCCAAGGCCGGATTTACGTATAAGCTAAATAAGCTGTAGCTTGGGGCCCCAAGATGGCAAGGGCCCCCTGATCCCAATTCTTTTATCTTTTTAAAAAAAGTTTTATTCGGAGCTGGGACCCTCTGAAGCCCAAAATATATTTTTTTTCTTCGTTTTTACATTGTCGGACGCTTTTCAAAATCTAATCGAAGTGTTTGCAAATATAAAATAATTGTTACTTTTCACTTTTCTAACCAAAAGAGCAATAAAGCGCTCGTTTGACTTATGAAATATCCCTGCTTTCACAACTACCACCCAGAGAGTTGTCAAATAGCCGCCTCATTTTACACTGGGGGAGAATGTTTTTAGCTACTTTAAATTGCCTTGGGCATTTTTGTCCTTACTTCTGAAATATCGGATATTCACAGAAACACCCTTTTTTCTGATTTCTGGTCATAAATTGCTTTTAAAAAAAAATTCTAGGGCTGTAAGTAGGGGGAAGGTCTTGTTAGTATTTCTTTGGGACACCCTGTCTTGAGTCACATTGTCGTTAAAGTGGCCCTCGTTCAATTCTAATTTTTCTTTTTTACAAAATTTAGATATTTTTTCTAATTTATTATGAAAGCTTTTTTCCCCTTTAATTATCCAAAATGTTTCAACTAGCCTAATTGTTTAATTTACTTAATTATAATTGATTTTTTGTTATTTTTCAAATTAATCGTACATTAATCCGTAAAGGCCGAATTTTTATATCAAAATTTTCGTAGGATATTAAGACATAATTTTTTCAGTTTTGGAGGTAAGCAAATGTTTTTATTAAATCAACTTTGATTGTGGTTAAGAAAAACATGGAAGTTTTGCACAGTTTTTTATTTATAAATTATTTAACATAATAAATTTCAAAGTTATTAATTATCTAATAGCTTATAATATTTGACCACTGTTTGCATTGATATTTTTATACTTAAATTAGAAACTTTGTCAAATTAAAAATTATGTTTTGTAAATAATTTTTTAAGAGGTAAAGAACTGGGTTAAACCTTCGTACTAAAGGGTTATTTTTCCACTTTGTTTTGAAGGAGGAGTATTTAAAGAACCAACAAAGCAATAAGTAAGTGTCTAAAGAATGCGATAATTTTTTTTAAAGAAACATCATATCTAATAGAATAGTTATTTACTGAGGAAAAGTAAGAAATCTGAAGCAGCATTGTTATAATGAATATTAAGGTTGATCCAGTAATTTGAACTAAATGGAGAGAAATATATCAGACAAGGAGGCTTCGCCCCCTGCTCGCTGGCGCTTGCCAACCCCCGGAACTACTTTCGCAGTTCATTTCGGATTGCTTCGCAATCCAATGCTCGCTCATTGGGTACGTTCTTAACGTCTAGCTTTTGTATACTTTATAAATAGAATTTCTTTAAAAACACAATTGTTAATTTGGGCATTTGGCGATACAACACTTATAGAATTGAAGGATTTGTTACGTCAAGCGCTCAGGTATCATAGTTTTGATTTGGTTGCGCTTCTATGTCATTTTGATTTATGTTGCTAGGTTAACTTTCAAAAAATTCTATGACTGGCAGCAGCATTTTTATTTTTTATGTTTATTTATTTTTGTCACAGCTGAATTGAACAACCTGATAATGTTCACTCTGGTTATTTTTTCCGTTTTTAAAAGTGCTATATGTTGAGCCACCTCAGCTAGATTTGGCATGTGACATTTTTAGATGCAATCATTGGTCGATTTTCTAACGTTGCCATTCGGGGAGTTGTAATCAGGCTTTTTTTTGGTGCCGTGTAAGAGAAATATATATATATAGATTTATTTATTTAGTATTTTTTTAAAAATATTTTTTGATTTTTTTCTTTATTTATTTAAATGGTGGGCCACTATTCAATTCCCTCTTTGACAGGCCTACCTACCAAACTTCTTGATTTGGCCAATTCTGTATGAAATTGAGATAACAGATGTGATTTTATTTTAATTTTACTAATAGATTGTGAATTTGCTTGATAGAGCATTGAAATCAAGTGATCATCAG
Organism: Parasteatoda lunata; assembly: GCA_949128135.1. Taxonomy (NCBI): domain Eukaryota; kingdom Metazoa; phylum Arthropoda; class Arachnida; order Araneae; family Theridiidae; genus Parasteatoda; species Parasteatoda lunata. Next base: position 49,513,709 of record OX421975.1, read on the forward strand.
CTAAACAAATGTTTAAATATGAAAAAAAAATTTCAAACCTCTTGTATGATCCAATTTTTCATGTTTCCCCTAAGTATGAAATATATTTAATTTGCAATATTATATTTCGTGCACAAAATTCATTTATTTAGTTAGCTTATGATTTAAAACTTTGTTGTCATTAAAAGGGAACATATTATCTTTTAATCACTAATGAGACAGGTTGGACGAAAGACATCAAAGCCAATTTGAATGAATAGTAAAACTAGAAGGTGTTTCTAAAATTCGGATATCTATTAGGCTTTTAATTTTTTTTTCTGTCACAAAATTTATCAGGGGCAATTCGTTAGATTTCAATATGGGTTATGTTTTCTCATTGATTAAATATTAACACATTTGAACTGTTTTTCTACGGTATTATGATGAAATTACCAAAATTTACCACATTTACTACTGAACAGCATGGTAAAAATCTATATTTTTACTATATTAATTTCAATGAGAAGTCATGATCCTATCGCCAAGGAAAAAAATTATCCTGTTTATTAGTGCTCTCATAAATGCTGTAAATTTAACTATTTTCTAATAGCTTTAGCCATTCCTTTTTTTTTCTCAGTGTGGTCAGTACCATGGTTCGCATTTCATAAAAAGTACTGCATTGCCGCATGCGAATAGATGTGTTTTTCTCAAAATTTCAGAAGGTCTACTTCGGCACCTTAATTTTTAAAAAAAATATTTTTTCGCAAAATTGAGGGGGGAAAAACACGTATCTAATAGTTTTATACAAACAACATGTCTGGAAATTTTCAACAAAATCAAGAATGTCAAGTATACAAAAGATTCTTAGTTTATTAAATTAAAAAAGTTAAATAAATAATACCCCGCAAGGTAGGTGTTTATTTAAAAATATGCATGTTAAAAAACTAATAATTTAACAATTATTTCAAAAACTAGTAGACTCCGTCCCTTGTTCACCAATTCCTTTGGTTGCTTCTCATTAATCATTGCAGATTAAGAAAAAAAAGGTCTATTTCTTTCTTTTCTTTTTTCGCAAAAATTACGATTGAATTGCCATTTACATTTTGAAGATGACTAAATTAAGGCAAATCAATAAAAGAGGTAGCAGTCAATGAAATTGAAAAATTGGTACCTCCCGCAGAGTTATTACTCAGTGCAGATGGGCTCAAGAGTTAGAGCATTCGCCTCCGAATGGAACCGGATTCAAATCCCAGTGATGGCTGGTCGATAAGAATTCCACACCCGGCTCGCACCGACCACAGTGATGACGTAAAATATCCTCCGTAGTAGACAGATCATGGGTTAGAGTCCCCTTGCTGCCAGATTAATCGTGGGAGGTTTTCATGGTTTTCCCCTCCATGTAACTCAAATATGGGTTAGTTACATGAGAACGACCTCCACGAAGACAAAAATTTCTCCCAATACTAGATCCTGGAGTTCCCTTGTCTACTGGATTGGATTCAAAATTACAAGGCTACGGAGTTGAACATTAGTAGTCGTGAACTCGAAATTGAATCAGCTGTACAATGACTAATAGAAAATAAACTAATAATTTGGTCGGGATAGCCTGGCTGGTAAGGAGTTGGACTCTTGTTCGTAAAAATGGGAGTTCGAATCCAGTCTGTCGAAGAATATCCATGTTTTTAAAATGGTGACTGGTGCATGTTAAATCTTTCGGGGTCACAAAGTCCACCAAGTCCTCATATCAAATATATACCTCTGGGTACTGATCCAGGAGTTCCCCTGCCTTCTGGATTGGTTTCAAAATTACAAGGATACGAAGTTAAACATTGGTAGTCGTAAACTCAAAGTTGTGTCGTTTGTTCAAAGGCGGTTATAAAAATAATTTTCTTGCATTCTTTCCTTGCATATTTTCTGCACACCTTTATAATTTCATTTTTCTAAGTCTTATAGATTTTGAGCAGCAAAAGAAAAATGTAACGTTAAAAAAAAAAACAATTGAGAAAAAAATTCGCGAAAAATCATTTAAAATTGCAAATAACATGTATTCAGAATTTCAAAAAAACAAAAAAAAACAAAAAAAAAAACAAAAAAAAAAAACTCTGTTAAATATATAATGTCTCTTCCTGCTTGCAAAATTTTTATTATTTGCTTAAATTGTGCTTATGATAATCTTAAAATTTGTTTCTGCTGTAACTGGTGTTTCTGCTGTACTTTTGGTGTATAGAAATCGAATTGAACTTAAAAGGGCCCCATCATTTTCAGTAGCTTAGGGCCCCGCCAAGCTTAAATCCGGCCCTGGCTGGCGCTGACGTCATAGGTCACATGTGTAGAGTATTTTTGATCTTCTTCTTCTTCTTGAAGTGCAAGTACCCAATTCTCCGTTTCTTGTGTATTTTAAAAATAAAAATATCTGATTTTGGGCATTGCTTGAATATTTTTTTTATCTTAAAAACATATTCTAATTGTTGAAATACTTTTTGTTCTATATTATGGTGATTATATTATATATTTAAAAATATTCTACCTATACATTCTTATATTCAAATCCGAATTTAATTAAAATCAATAGATTTACGTACTTTTGTTCCACTGTTAGTAAGTTCCATCATTCGGAATATGATTTCTGTCATAATAATAGAACTTTATTAAATCAATGATTCTATTCTCATGTAATATCTCTCATATCGAGAATTCAATTTGAAATTAATAATCCTGAAAAGTAAAATTTAAATATACCTGATATTTGTTTCACATTCTTCCCTATTCAACACAGCTAATCATCCTAGTATATAATTAGAAAACAGCTGTTTAATTCTTTATTCAATGAACGTACGAACGCTATTTTTTTTCTTTCAGAAGATTCCAAAAATATTCCGATTGGAAAAAAACAACACTTCAAGTTCAGTTTTTATTATACTTAAACATTTGAATCATTCGTGTTCTTAAAAATGTTATTTGTGCCATTTTTTTCTCTTTCTGTTTTTTAATTATTTAGATTATAGGAATATCTTTTCAAAAAATATCTGTATTGTTTATAAATTTTTTTTTTAACTTTTTCTAACTTAATTATAATTGTGGAAAAAGTATCTATATATAACTTATTTGTTTATTATGAACAGTATTAAGTATTTTAATCAACTCATTAAATGACTTTCAAAATATTATTTTTATTTATTTTAAAACTAAAATTTTTAAATGAAAAAAAGAACAAATTTTCTTATTTTTTATATTTTTGGCAAACGATTTCATAAATGGCGGGCTTTCGGAATCACTTGATAATTCGCGAACGCAACGACCTATAAGGGGCGTTTTTATTTGAGACGAATGTAACAGAATAACAGAACAACATGATCATCTGTTGCACTGGAGATTTCTTTAGTGTAGCATCGTAACGTCCCTCCCTTATTGTGGCTTATTAAATTAAAAAAAGAAAAATGTTTGACATTCTTTCTTAGGCGAGTGAAAACAAAATGGAATCTCTTTTTTTTAGGGAAGGAACATCAAAAACACATCGGAAAATATTAGTAAAAAATCTTCTTATTATAGTTAAAACCTAGTGAATGAGAAATCGTTCTATTAAATTTAATGATCTAATATGAAGGGTCTATTTAAACTTTACATTTCATACTTTTCTGAATCATATTACTTCAAACATTAGAACATGTAAAAAGTATACAGTAACATATAATATTATACCATTTAATTTTGCAAAAAAAACTTTTTGACAACAATTTTTGTCAAAGAATTATAAACTAAAAAACGTAAAATAAAGAATGCTTACGATAAAAAAAATATTCTAAATATTCCTGATATTGAAATAAAAAACTTTCATATAGTTTCTTTTTTCCTAGTCTTAGAGTTTTTAATCAGACGTAAAAAACCATTCTGTAGAGAACTATCATCAATTTAGAAAAAAATTATTCTCAAGAAAAATTTTTCTTATAAAAATCATACTACTTACTTGCTTTATAAATCCATAGAATTCCAAATGAATTGTTTTTCATTTGAAAATTTTATTCGCAAATAATATATACATAAATTATCCCTTCATTACTTTTAGAGGACATTACACACAGCATGACATGACGAACACAACAAAAATTTATAACAGTAAGATCTCGATATGAATTTCAATATGTAACTTAAACTTGCACCGATAAACTTTAAACTTGCAACCGATAACTACAGATTTCGTGATCGCCTTCTGCAACTGATCTGTGTAATACAGTTAAATACATTTTTTAGCTTCAATTTATTACAATTTAAATTGAAGTCCACATTGCTTACTTCATTTCAATTAATGAATGTGATTTCAGAACGCGTAGAACTGTACAGTTATAGAATATTCTACTTTTTTATAGAATAGTATATATTTCTGTACCTATATAATGCCGAAAACAACAATAAAGAATCATTCGAATTACTTGAAATAGTATCATTTGTGTTGATTATTAATAAATTTTTATCATTTTCTTGGTACGTTTTTTTTTAAATTTTAAATGATTAATTTTAACTAGAATTTAGATAGTCACTTACTCAATTACTTATAATTACTCAATTACTCAATTACTGATTCAATTACTTATATTCATCGAAATCTTACAATTATAAAATTTTATTGTGCGGTTTGTCCTCTTAAAATGAAGGGATAATCCATGTTTATATTATTTGAGAATAAAATTTTCAAACGAAGAATATTTCATTTCGGAATTCTCCGGATTTTTATTAATGTATTTTTAAAAAAAAATTTTGGAAGTAATTTGTTTCTTGTAATTTGATGATAGTTCTCTACAGAATGGTTTTCTATATATATATATATATATATATATATATATATATATATATATATATATATATATATACAGTACCCTTCCAAATTATTAGGGACACTTAAAATTTCTAAAAAATTTTCATTTTTCAAACTGTCATAACTTTTTCAAAAATGAATCAATTTTCATAAAAATTTCAGGATATCATGTTCAGGTCTTCTACTTTCACCTAAAAATTACTAATTTAATTTATCTCAATTTTTTGCAAAAATTTGCACATTTGAACAAAGCAATTTTTTTTTTTAAAAAATGTCAAGTTTGACAAGTTGCTACTTTGTAACAAAAATTTTTGCATAAAAATTATTTTTTTAAACATTAAAGTACATTTAATTTACTTTAAAACACTCTGAAGTAAATGACTTTACGATTTTTTTTGAGCGAGATATGAGATTTTGAAAATTGTTTGTCATTTATAGTGAAAACGAAATTATTGCGAATTCGAAAATTATTTAGTATTTAGTATTATTTTTTTGCAACTTTCTTATTTGGATTAAGTAAGTTTTTTATTTAAAACATTATTACAAACAGGAACATACAATTTTTTAATTTGCAATAACAATTTTAAAAAACGACTCAAGAATTTTTTAAGAAATTTAACTTTATTATAAAATTCAAAAACTTTTTTACAAAAACAAGTATAATAAAAAAATTCTTAATATTTTGTAACATGTCCTTTTGCTTGTATAACTGCGTTTATTCTTCGCGGCATACTTTCAATACAAGCTTTTGCTTTTGCAATAATATCTATACTAAATATATACTAAATAATTTTCGAATTCACAATAATTTTGATTTCACTATAAATGACAAAACAATTTCAAAATCTCATATCTCGGTCAAAAAAAATCGTAAAGTCATTTACTTTAGCGCGTTTTAAAGTTAATGACTTGTACTTTAATGTGTAAATAATAATTTTTATGCAGAAAATTTGTTACAAAGTAGCAACTTGTCAAACTTGAAATATTTTTAGAGAAAAAAAATTGCTTTGTTCAAATGTGCAAATGTTTGCAAAACATTGAGATAAATCAAATTATTAATTTTTAAGTGAAAGTAGAAGACCTGAACATGATATCCTGAAATTTTTATGGAAATTGATTCATTTTTTAAAAAGTTATGACACTTTGAAAAATGACAATTTTTTAGAATTTTTAAGTGTCCCTAATAATTTGGAAGGGTACTGTATATATATATATATATATATATATATATATATATATATATATATATATATATATATATATATATATATATATATATATATATATATATATATATATATATATATATATATATATATATATATATATATATATACATGTATATATATATATATATACATGTAAATATATATATATATATATATACATATATACATGTGTATGCGTTAATGACACATAGAAGAAATAATAAATAAATAAATAAAAATTTACTTACAAATGCGCCAGATACTATTAATTATATTTTAAAAAAAACACGTGGTTCTTCTTGATACCATCCTGCTTTAAATAAATATTTAAATATGAGAATGATAAACTAAAATGAGTAAAGCGGTTATGCTTTCCATGATTCCACTACTATGTAAATTGTCCAATTCGATAAAGATTGTGTTAAAAAATCCTTTGTGATTTCAGCCTTATATAATACTTCAGCTTATGTAACGTCTTGAAATCTTTAAGAAATTGGTTTTAGCTAGTAAACTGACACTTAACAAAAACTGTTTCTTTTTCTGTCAAAAGTTAGAATTGTTTACTAAATTTAAATTGTAAAAAATGTTATTCTTCCTATAACGGGAAATGTTTCGTTCGAAAAAAAAAATAACGAGGAATGAGGGTTTCATTTTAATTCATCACTCATACCCTCTTCTAATCGATTTTAAGACAATGATAGTTAATTCAATGTTAAAGGAATTGAAAAGTCAATCAAATCAAATTTTCTTGTCAGATCAAACGTGGTAAATCAGAACACCAACTATTATTTTGAAAAGCAGAATTTCCGGTAAACCGTTACATTTTGAACGGACAAATGCAATGACTGGTTTAAATTCCATATATATTTTAGCTTCAATAACCAGAATTATGTTTTTCTTTCAGAAATGCCGTTACCATACAGTGCTGTAATTTTAGAAAAATTTTAGTTTTTTTTTTATCTCGTGTAACTTTTTAAACATTTTAAATTAACAAGCGTATCTGCCATATTGATTTGTTTATTTTAAAATTGCCTCTATTCAGTAATGCAATATGAGTTTTAAAGTACTTTTTTTTTTGTCCTTTAAAAAAATCTACATTTAAGGAAAACGTGCAAACTTAAAAGTTTTAGTTTGGCATAAAATATTTTTCTTAACTATAATAGAAATAACTATCCACTATAAAATTATTCATTTTTGTATAATCGCATGCACTGGGGATCTACTAAACTTTTGTCAACTGTTTTTTTTTTTTTTTTTTTTTTACTGTTAAACATTTTAATACTTAACTCCTCAGTGATTTTAACCTTCTTCGTTACTTATTAAATATATAAAATTTCCTATAACTAGAATATATTAATTATTTCAGTTAATTTCCCTAATGAATTATCTAGAATTCCTCGAAGCTTCAGATTAGAACTTTCTAGAACTTATAATTTAAACTATGTGATTTATCAAGTGTAAACGATAGCCAACATAACATTTTATCTCCTTAATTGAAATTAGTCCACTTTCAGTTTGTTAAGCTAAGATGTCTGTACCAAAACGCATATTAAATTTCACATTAAATTCACCGCAATGATAATGAAATCCAAAAACTGCCAAGAATCACGAATTCAACCAATCTAGAGTTAAGCTAACTATTTAATCTTAATAACTTAACGTCTAATTTTTGGGAGTTTCGAAGTAAGTACCGACGAGAAAACTTTACTTTAGATAATAAATATTTCCGTAAGAGTACTTTTAAATAACCATGTAAGTATTTTGAACGCAATTAGAGTTAAATGCGTGGGTAATGAAATTATTCCCATTGCTGCAATCATATGCCATCATTAAAATTTATGTCATAGAAGTTGAGTTGGAAAATTAGTTTCGCAGAAATTGTATTTTCTTTCTCTGAGAATTAATTTAGCGTATTTTCGATAAATTTAGGAAATATGCAATAGTGAAAAATGAATCATTATTCCTAAATAAAAATATCTTTCGCCGTATTTAAAAATTCTTTTACAAATAATTAATAACTTTAATAATAATTTACCATGTAGCACACTGTAAAAATTCTGAAAAAAAAAATTACGTTGAAAAGAACCGACACTTATGTTTTCTGTGCTTTTTACAGTAAAATCCACTTTTGCCGGAATATTATACAAATTTAAATCTGACATACCGAAATTTTACAGTTATAATTACAGTAAAATCACTGAATTAGTCTAATTAAATAAATATTACAATAAAAATTACGGTAAAAAATGGATTTTACAATAAATGGTGGATTTTACGGTAAAAGAATTTTTATGGATGATGCATCGAAAATGCTCGTAATCTATACCGTAATTGAATTTAGAATTACAGTGTATGTTTGATAGTCTGAAAAAATAACATTTAGTGAAATTCTTATAATGATATGAGTATTGAGCTAATACTATGCGGAGAAAAAAGATTTTGGTAAAATTACCGTACTGTATTCTGGTGTATACTGTATTCTGATGAACAAAAACATAATTCTCGTAGTAACAACCAAAATATAGGGTATTTAAATAACTTGTTTGGTGATTTTTTCGTTAATATGGTAAAAGTTTACCAGAAATTCAGGCTTTCAAAAATTGTAGTTCTCTTAATGAAAACCAAAATATAGGATATTTAAATAAATTTTTGATGATTTTTCCGTTGGTATGGTAAAAGTTTACCGGAAATTCCGGATTTCAAAATTGGACTACGAATATTGGACCGACTACAGATTTAGTCAGAATTACAAAATGGTTTTTATGCCAAGCTCTAAGGTATCATAATAAAACCACCAAATTTTATCACTTCTAATCAAGCATATTTTACTGTTAATTTTTCCAAAATCATCACCAAAGCGTTTCGATAAAATTAATAGAACTTTTTGGTGTTCCCATAGAGCCAGAAATACGATAAATTTCACAATATTCTAGTAGTTACGACCATATTTTTTTTCTTAATACAGTTACACTTTGATCTTACTTTGAGGGTCTAAAATATTAACCTCCTTTATCTTGTCATTTTTAGTTACCTTATCAGTCAGTTTTTTTTTCCTTTTCTCTTTTTTTCATTACTTACAATTAATAACATATTTCCCAGGAGATTTTAGGAAGAACTATATTTTTTATTTCTTTCAGTCAGGACAGAGGCAAGAAGAAAATAAAATGAATATTTTATATATTTAACTAAAAATTATTCCCCAGAATACAATATAGTAATTTGTTTTGTAGCATAAAACAAAGCTTTGCATGCGATTAATCAAAAAGAAGTTTTTAAAACGTCAAATTAAAAAGGAAATAGTTCTTCCCTTCAGTTGAACTATTAAGATTTATTGGTCACGGTGGAACTTCTAATTTCATTCGTTTTGAACAAATACGCAGGTTTTGGAACTATGTATCGGGAAGACCACAGTTTGTACTCAAGGGTGACATTTCTATATCATTCTGATTCTTAGTATTCTTTCCAGACATAATTCAATAAAAAAGCCGGTAAGATGCGTTTCGGAAATTTTACAACCTTACAGTAGCTACAAGTTAAGAAATGTAACAAGCTCTTAACTTTTACTCTTAGATAACATAGAAGTTGAGATTGTCACAAAAACGCTGTCCTACACAATATGAAAATGTAACTTATCATTCATTTAGAATAAATATAATGGAAAAAAATGAAAACAATTCCAATATCCAATAAAAAAAACATAATGTGTAACTGCTAGCAAAATAAATAATGTTCTATTTTGAAAAGATAAGAATAAATGACATTCCTGTTTTTTTTAAAAAAAAAATAAAATAATAATAATAATAATAAACATAATTTTGGTGAATAAAACCAAAATATACGGTATTTAAACCATTCATTTGGTAGTTGTTTCATTCATATAGTTACGAATCACCGGAGATTATGGTATTCAAAATTATAGTTTATATTGCAATACATTAAGTAAAAAATATAAAATTGGTAAGTAAATTTAACCAGAAAAATGGTTTTTATGCCATGCTCTAAAATATCATGATTAAAGTATTAAATTTTACCACATTTATCAAATTATATTTAATTGTTAGTTTCATCAGAATCATTACCAAAACGCTTTGGTGTAAATTACCGAGATTTTTGGTGTTCCCATCGAGTCAAAAGCACGGTAAATGTTACTATATTTTGTTAGTTTTGACCAAACGTTTTCCCATTGTAGTCATTTAACACTTGGTTATGAGCTTTGCCTTTTAGGTAACTAAGATTTGTTAGATAACTCAAGTTTTGGTTGAAAGATAATACTTCATTTCCAGGCCAAGTGAAGATTTATTTAAAAGTTACAATAGAATTAAGTTATACGTTTAAAACTGTAAAAGTGCAAGAGACACTTCTGGAACTCAAAACATGAGTCCATTATATGAAAAATGAAACAAAAATGTCATTCAGGAATAATTTTTGGATCCAATGAGAGATATTCATACAACAAAAGACATAATGCATATTTTAAGATACCATCTACAGCAAAAAATTCTCGATCAAATTAGGGTAAAGAAAGCTGGAACTCAATCTGAAAGTACATTTTACCATAAAATATATTTTACGGCAAATTTTTGTGAAACAAAATATCTGATATACAATAATTTTTATAGTTCTTAACTCAGGGGAGCCTGTAACCCCTACAGGATGCATTCCCAGGTGGCAGATAGGATACCTTTGGGTGGTAGAAAAGAAATAAAATTCCTTCCGTGGACCAACAGGCAGAAGTCAAACCTTCATGGCTCTAGAAAATCTCATTTCCATGTAATTTAGGTGGTCCTGATAACTCCCCGCTAACCCAAGAAATAATTATCTTTGTAAACAGAATAGTTGCAGCCCAAAGAGCATGCATTTCGCAATGGATATCGGCCTACGTAGACATCTTCCGCAATAGGCAGGCTGATAATTTAACCAAAGAAGCCCAAAACACTCCAATAACCTAATCCTTACTGATGCTGATGCGAGAACCAACAACATTGCTGATGCAATAGTTTATCTTGCTGGGTAACTTCCAGCTGACCCAAGAAATATTTGTCCTTGTAAACAGAAACGTTGCAGCCCAAAGAGCATACATTTTTCAATGGATATCGGCTCACGTAGCAATAGGTTGACTGAAAAACTAGCCAAAGAAGCCAATAATCCCCTTAACTTTCCAATAGACAAAGCCTTACTGATGCTGATGCAATAACCAGACTCAAACTTACCTCCCAACCACATAAGAAGAATTCTATCCTAGAACTTAATTGCAACCGGGAAATTTAAACTACCATAACCTGACTACGCACATGACACTTTATAGGAATGTAAATATCCCCTGATGGCCAAAGAGATTACAATACTTGTCCTCACTGTTCTGAAATCCAACTTTCCCCAGGTCATATTTTTAATTCTCCTTCTACTCTGGTTAATCTTCAACTCATTCGGTACTACTTGTTACTTCGGTAAGACAACAACAACATTACACTCTTATTTACTTTAAAATCACTGAAACACTGTTATTAAATAAATATTCCACTGAAAATTTTGGTAATACAGCAATATTTACTTTAAAATCCCTGAAGCACTGTAATTAAAAAAATATCATAGTATAATGGATTTTTACGGAGGCTGCAGTCATGGAGCCATTACTTCTTACCATATTGCGTTCTTAAATTTTTCCGTATTAGATATACGAAGAAATTCAGAGGAAATGATAACTTAGAACTCTTAATGTTGTTGTGTTACCTTGTTACCCTTCATGTTGTTTTAGTTCTTATGTATTTTCACTTATGTTTAGAAATAATTGCATGCATCAAAAACTTATATGCTCACAGGGTTGGCTTTTTGCCGGCAGAAACTGGCTTTTGCCATGCCAGTGGCAGAAACTGGTTATAACCGTTAAAAACCGGAAAAAACTTTAAAAAAAAAACACAACTATATTAGTTTTAGTAATTGACATGACTTAATGACATTTTGTTTAAGTAAACTGAAAAATGTAACTCTATCTATAAAGAAGTCAAACACCTGCTGCTACAGATAAAACCGATCGCTATTGCCCTTGATTTAGTTCAGAAGGAGAACTGTTCAATTGCTGATGCTTGTGATATTTGGATTAATCTAACAAAGGAAGAGAATTTTATGGCTGTTTATGAAAAAGAAGTGACATACAGATTTTAACAGGCAGTTACTGATTATTTTGCTAGCTTAAATGCTGCATCCAAAGTATTTGGAATTGAAATTATCATGTGCTCAAGAAGAAAGTGACAGAATTTTACTCGCCAATATTAACCCAGATTTTGTACCTTATGTCATATCTTTTCAAAACAAATCAGCCCCATTTCTTGAAACTTATTTTTCCAGTCAAGTCACAACTACCCCAGGTGCTACATGGTGGTCTAGTTTTAAAAAAATATGCAATTGATGAAAGTTTCACAAATCTTGCCTGTTCCTTGATGGCAATGCCTGCTAGTTCTGCTGAACTTGTGAGAATCTTCTCAAATTTCTCGTTCATACATAGCAAATTGAGAAATTGTTTAGGTTTCGAAACTGCATCAAAACTTATCTTTTGTTATAAATTACTGCAGAGTGCAAACAATGTAATATTTGATTTTTAATGGTGATAATTTTGTAAATAAATTGTACTTTGTTTGACATTTAATTGTTTTTTCTATGAATTATCCAATGTATGTCAATCTCAGTACTTACTTTTATGTCATTTTCGGAATTTCTGCCAGTTTCTGCCACAAATGTGGCAGAAAAGGGTTTTTGACATGCCGGTTTTAACCGGTTTCTACCAGTGGTTTTAACCACCTCGGCAGAAACTTGCCAACCTTGTATGCTCATCTAAGTATCAAATCGCTTACTCATTATCAAAGAGCTTCGGTAAAGACAACCAGGTTTTTTTTTTGTGTGTGTGTGTGTGTGTGTGTGTGTTCCCATAGGCCAGAAACATGTTAAATTTTACCAAGAGCATATTTTAAATCTTTTGGGCAATATCCAAAAACTTAATATGCTAAAATGTAATAAAAAGATGTCTATGAAAATTTAATAGGAAATAAAACTAGTAATTTTTTAAAAACTTAATTTATTTAAATGGTGCATTATATTTTAATGCTTTGGGCCGTTCTTCATCAGTTTTGATTTTGTATCGACTTTTCAACTTTGGTGCAGGTTTCGTTGAGCTTCCACAGGTAATTGCATATTTCACTTCCTTTATCAGTAAATTGAACAATGATACCTGTGGTAAAAAAAGAAAACTTAAAAGAAATTACATAGACAAAAGTTATTGGTTTTATTGTTAATGAATGACGGTCATTTTTTATCCTCTTTTGAACCATAGAAAAAAGTGAACAACTCAAAATAAATTGGTATTAACCGAAGTATTTAAACTTGGTCATTTCTTAACATTAGTAGATATGAAGATCATGTCATTTGGTATAAGGTTAGAGGAACTAGTCATTTGGTATAAGGTTATGAACTAGTTCAAATAAAAGCAGTAGCAAAACTATTGAAATATAACGCTACAAATGGACCTAAAATGAAATAGAAATATATTTTTGTTTTATATATCGTAAACAAAGACAGTTTTATCATTTTTTATAAAAATGAATTTGTATTCATTACCCCAAAAATTGTTGGCACTTAAAATTGCTAATGTTCATATAAGTAAAAATACTCAAAATGATTTATACTAATACTTAAAATATTCTTGAAAAGAACTGTTTGGAATAAATTTCTAAATATAGTAAGATATGACCCTTTCTTTCATATATAACAGACATACCAGCCTTAATCCTTAAGCTATTGTGTACTTAACTTGGTCTTTAGGGTTAAAAGGTTAGAGACCTTCATATTTATCAACATAGATTATTCAAACAATTAACTCATATATCGTTTCTTTAGAAGCTTGTAATAGTGTATAATTGCCAAAATTTTCCAAGTTCTACAAAAAACAATGATTATAGCAAGAACGTGGAGTGTAATAACTCAATAAATTTAACTAATAGTAAATCAGCATATACCGTGAATATATACAAATCAGTAGCTGGGTATATTAGTGTAATGGCAAATCAATGAATTGGCAATACAATTTGTGGGTAATTGAAAATAAGTTTTTAAGGGATTTTTAATACTTCATAAATGTAATTTTTAGAATTAACAAAATGATTATTGTTGATCTACCTTCAGTGTGTTGAGAATTAGTACTTAAAAGTTTTAAGATGAGTCTAAGGTGTAGATAATTTGCAAAAAAACTATAGGAACAACTAAAACTAACAAAAATAATTGTCCAAATAATCTTATTACAACGTACTCTAAAAATTAAAAAAAAAACAATAACTTATATTAACTATTATTAACCACCTTTAGTTTCCAATTATTCACATTATTGTATCTTAAAACTTCAATACACATTATCGCATCGTATTATCGCAAACTTACAAAGATGATATATAAAAAAATTTTGTGTTTCAACCCACGACGTATGACGGTAATGCTGATAAACCGATAGCAATAGTTATAATTTTAGCTTAAAAATAACGGGCAAAGAATATTCATGCAATAACTAACATTTTAATGTCATTTAATGATTGAATGATCGACGACATTTTATGACATCATTTATCAAACAAACGGTACAAACAGTACACAGGTCAGTATTTTTTTAAATAGAAAATAAAATGCAATATTACAATTAAGTATTAAACTTGTTTTAAAAATCCCAGAGTCCAAGCTAAAAAAAATTTATTTGATCTATTGCCTTAATATTAAATGCATCTTATATTCTAAATTATTGACGTGAACAGTTGTAATAAATACAACTGTGCTTGATTTAAGTTGTATTTATGTTTCATAAAAGAATCTACAGTACTGATAAAAAAACTCTGGGTAATTGTCAACACAATTACAAGTATCAGATGTAAATATTTTTTTCTGTACTGTGTATTTAGTTGTTAATTCCAGCGTTTTTACCATATACGAAAAATAAAAATTTACACACTTGTATATCCTTGTGCACCTTTCTTTGATACCAGATAAATTCAATGACTCCTATACAGGCAGACAGACCAAGTCCTAGAAGAATGACCACGAAAACACCTCCTACATTCCCTAATCCAAGTTCGTTTGCACTTCCAGAGGACTTAGTCACTCCAGAGCACTGACCACCTCCTTTTTTCTGCTTCCACCAGCGTTCTTTAATAAGATGAAGCTCACCTTCTTCCTGGAGTTTCAGTATGCCCGATGATAACCAATTACTCAATTTTAGGTTACCTGTTAAAACCGAAACCAATAATTAATCAATCCTTTTATATCATTATTTTAGAAAATATGGTCTTCGTTAGAAATATTTCAAGAAATGGTTATACACCGCATTCCATAAGGGATCTGCAGCATTTGGAGTAACATTTAACTGGAGGTTTAACAATTCCTTTTGATTTGAAAGTTTTTCCTTCTTTAAAAAGTTGAAAAAAGGTACTTTTTTGAAGATACCTTTGATAAAATAAAAAATAAAAATTATAATGTATACGTCATTTTTTTTTTTTTGAAGAATACTTTGTTTTGAAAATACATTTGATAAAAAGGCTTTATAAGAAAATATTTTGTTAAAAAAATACATTTTCAAATAAATTCTTCAGCAGAATATGCCCTTTCATTAAAAAATTTAAAAAATGTATTCAACAAGAAAAAATATATTCTTCAAGAAAAAATTATTTCTTCAAGAAAAAATATATTCTTTAACAATATATCCATTTCTTATAAAGATGAGTATTCTTTGAAAAGATCAACAAAAGATAAAAATATGTGCATTTTTTATAAACAAAAAGACATAAATTCTTTAAATAAATATAAATTTTTTACAAATAAATATAAATTTTTTACAAAAGAAATTATAACGTAATTCTTTGATATTATCTTATTAAGCTATATTTTAAGATAAACTTAGTTAAATCGGTATCTAATCCTGAAAATCATTTTTAAATTATTGCTTTTGAAACAAATTACATTAATTTACTATTATAAATTACTGTTAATTACAATAAATTATTAAGAACTTATCGATAAATTGCATGAACTTTGTTGACCCTGCACAAATTACATTTAATATAACAACATATTTGGTAAGTAAAAATATCAGATTACAGTTGTGAGCCCACTGAATTTTTTTACAGCAATATACCTTTAATTTTAAGTGTTAATTTAAAAAATGATTACCAAGCAAAGTTATTTATGTTCACTAATAAATTTTAATAGAATCATAGGAGAACTATTTGGACATAGAATGTTGAGGCACTGGCGCAAGATAAAAAAGAATTCTTTTAAATACACAGATTTTAATTGAATAATTTTAATTTCCTTAAAAAGGAACTGTTTCATGCCATGAAACAACAGATATTGGCGGCAGCAAATAGGAGGCCCCTAGTTGGTAAAACGGTATTGTAAAGAAAAACGGTATTGTAGAAAACACGGTATTGAAAAATTACCTTTTCGAACAGCAATTCCATATCCTTTTGAATCCAAAGGTGTTCCGATTCTTGTAAGATTGCATATTCTTTCTGTTTTGTATTCGATGGAAGTAATTTCCATTAAAAATGCATAGTTTCCTTGCGTAACTCTTTGAATACCCAATTCATTACTCTCCACATATACTTCTGGATGTTCTCTCATGTATCTGTTCATATGTTGATAGATTGGTAAATCTGAGTTCTGAAAGGAAAAACGTCATAACGAAGATTTTTTCTGTTTAAATATTGTTAGGTTATACTATTTCTGTATCGGTACCTGAGCGCGCCAACTTCGAATATTAATTTGGCATAAAGTCTGTGCCCCGTAGTTGTAATAGAAACCAGTTCACATAGTGGATTGCTCGGAGATGGTTGCGAACGAACGAACACGCTTTGAGTAAGCCTCTTTTTTCTTTCTCGCGTGCAACAAAACGTACGTTTCGTTTGTACGTGCAACAGAACTAGAAAGTTTTCTTTCTGAAGTGGTTCTCGCTAATCAGAAAACCAATTCAGAAATATCCCCAATTATTTTCAAAAGAATTAAAAAAAATTTCAGAATTTATAACCAATGATCCATATTTATATATCTTTAAGCTAAACAGCAAAACTCATAACTTCCAGCTTACAGCCTTACAGAAGAAGTTTCTCAAATAAAGCAATTTTTTTATAAACAAGTAAAACAAATCATTGAAAACTTGCTAAAATAAGCAATATTTTAATGTTAATATTCTTTCAAGGTAGTAATACTGTTTTAGAAATAGAAGTAAAGCCATTTAAACTACATAAAAATAGAAATTTTTATAATGTTATTAAATGCATATTTAAAGCGTTCAGCATAAATGAAAGTTCTTTCACTTTAGCACTTGAGGAAAAAATATAACTATAACAGTATTTAATTCCAAAATTTTTTAAAAATACTATACATCCCCTCTAATTTACGAAGTATATTTCGAAGTATATGTAGTATAATACGAAGTATATTTCGTGACAAAAAATAAAATCAGAGCAACTGATATACGGAAATAAGGTCCATTTTTGTATTCGTTTAAAAAATATATATCTAAATACCATTTATATTAATAATAGAATCCATTTTTTAACCCCACATACAGCTAGCAAACTCACTCTATATAGATTGATAGTGTAAATTGCAATTATTCGGAACCTCTGCAAAAATAACGTTTGACTTCATATTAACTTTATAAATAAATTAGTTTTAAAAATGATTGAACTTTTTCGACGGAAATGCTCACCTTTTCACCTTTGTTTGCAAATATGGTGTACAAGTTTACAGAAATCACAAAGGTATTGCTAAAAAACGCAAGTGTATAAACTTAGTTTCTAAATGCTCAAAAAAATATTCGTGTGTCTGAAATTTTTGAAATAAACATATGAGAAATATGAATTAAAATTATAATAATATTATAACAATTTAGTAATAATTTTATATTATAACAATAATACAACAATTAAATTGTAACATTAATTTAACAATTTAAATTGCAACAAAATTAAAACAATGTTATAAACAATTAAAGTTTTAACAATATTATAGCAATAAAAATTACAACAATATTATAACATTTAAAATTATAACAATTAAAGTTATAGTAATATGCCATTAATTAATAAGAATTGAATTAAAGTTTTTTTGAAATATATCTTGAGTTTAAAAATACCATTTCAGAATATTGCCCACAAATAATTACCTGAAAAAAATCTCTTGTTGATCCACTTTTTAAACAACCATATTTGATTTTATCTTGACTTGCAAGATCTTCAACATTGTTGATAGGTGATACTAACTTTTCTATTGTCAAGAAAGCTGCTAAATTTGCTGTGTAAGAGGATATCATGATGAGGCAAAAGAATCCCCAAATACTTTTGATAGCTCGAGTTGACATCGCTCTAAATGTAAATATATGATAATAAGTCTGAGATAAATTTAGGGTCTGCAGTCTATATTGCAAGAAAGCTGCTAAATTTGCTGTGTAAGAGGATATCATGATGAGGCAAAAGAATCCCCAAATACTTTTGATAGCTCGAGTTGACATCGCTCTAAATGTTAATATATGATAATAAGTCTGAGATAAATTTAGGGTCTGCAGTCTATATTGCAAGAAAGCTGCTAAATTTGCTGTGTAAGAGGATATCATGATGAGGCAAAAGAATCCCCAAATACTTTTGATAGCTCGAGTTGACATCGCTCTAAATGTAAATATATGATAATAAGTCTGAGATAAATTTAGGGTCTGCAGTCTATATTGCAAGAAAGCTGCTAAATTTGCTGTGTAAGAGGATATCATGATGAGGCAAAAGAATCCCCAAATACTTTTGATAGCTCGAGTTGACATCGCTCTAAATGTAAATATATGATAATAAGTCTGAGATAAATTTAGGGTCTGCAGTCTATATTGCAAGAAAGCTGCTAAATTTGCTGTGTAAGAGGATATCATGATGAGGCAAAAGAATCCCCAAATACTTTTGATAGCTCGAGTTGACATCGCTCTAAATGTAAATATATGATAATAAGTCTGAGATAAATTTAGGGTCTGCAGTCTATATTGCAAGAAAGCTGCTAAATTTGCTGTGTAAGAGGATATCATGATGAGGCAAAAGAATCCCCAAATACTTTTGATAGCTCGAGTTGACATCGCTCTAAATGTAATTATATGATAATAAGTCTGAGATAAATTTAGGGTCTGCAGTCTATATTGCAAGAAAGCTGCTAAATTTGTTGTGTAAGAGGATATCATGATGAGGCAAAAGAATCCCCAAATACTTTTGATAACTCGAGTTGACATCGCTCTAAATGTAAATATATGATAATAAGTCTGAGATAAATTTAGGGTCTGCAGTCTATATTGCAAGAAAGCTGCTAAATTTGCTGTGTAAGAGGATATCATGATGAGGCAAAAGAATCCCCAAATACTTTTGATAGGTCGAGTTGACATCGCTCTAAATGTAAATATATGATAATAAGTCTGAGATAAATTTAGGGTCTGCAGTCTATATTGCACGTTAAAATCTACAGAAGGACTCAAAATTATATTTTCAACTTTTACGCAATAATGCATTGTAGCATTTTAAATCACCACAAGTAAGGTCTTTTTGGTTTTATCGACCATTCATAATATAAATGTTTGCATTCCATGTCAAACGTGTCGACAAGAAAGTTCGTACTTAAGGGACAACAAATTAATATTTAAGAGAGTAAAAAACAAAAAATGTTTCCGAATGTTGTTGAAACGAATATTGAAAACATTCGAATTTCGCGTCGATCACAGTGAGGACGTAAAACATCCTCAGCTGTAGACGGACCAAGGCTTATAGTCCCCTCGCCGTTAGGCTAACCGTGGGAGGTTTCCGTGGTTTTCCTCTCCATGTAACGCAAATGTGGGTTCGTTCCATTAAAAAGTCCTACACGAAGGCAAATTACTCTCAATACTTGATCCAGGAGGTTTCTGAATTGGGTTTAAATTGCCCAATCCAGTCTTCTGGATTGGGTTCAAAATTACAAGGCTACGGAGTTGAACATTAATAGTCGTAAATCCAAAAAATTGGGTCGTATGCTAAACGGCTACTATAAATAAATAAATATAGTGACGATGGGGGCCACGTAGGCTCAGGGGATAGGGTGCTCGACTTCCAATGAGGTGACCAGGTTTCGAATCCCAGTGACGACTGGTTGATACAAATACCGCACCCGGATCGCACTGACCACATTGCTGACGTAAAATATCTTCAGTGGTAAACATATATCCTGGGTTAGAGTTCCCTTGCCGTTAGCCTAACCATGGGAGGTTTCCATAGTTACCTCTCTATGTAACGTAAATGCTGGTTAGTTCGATTTAAATGTTCTTAACGAAAGCAAATTTCTCCCAATATTTGATCCAGGAGTTTCCTTGTCTTCTAGATTGGGTTCGAAATTACAAAGTTACGGAGTCAAATATTGGTAGGCGCAAACTCAAAATTGGGTCGGCCGTTCAACGGCGGTTATAAAATAAAGTAAAATGACGATGGCAGGTTGAAAACTATGACAAGAATCAGTTTAATTGCCTAGTGAAACTTTGAAGTGTTACTAATAATCGGTTTTTAACTATTCTCTGTTTCTAAACAGATGAGTAGGTTATGATATTTTCAGGTACACTTTCCTCAGTTGTGATTTGTTAGATGTCGATAGCGGCTTTCGATATTTCTTGGTTTAAAAAAAATTAGATATTTTTTATACATATTGTTTTACTTCTATTTTGACAAAAATTCTATGATAGAAGCTTAGTCATTGTTATTTTTCAATTTATTAAGGGTAATCATTACGGAACAATTTGTATATATATCTAACATTTTTCCTTGGTTTTGTCAGTCTCACGTTTTTAGCAAATCTCTCATTACTTAGCTGATATCATAATCAATATTCACTTAATTGCGAATGTTTTTTTTAAATTTAATTTTAATTATATACTCTGCTACTGCATTAAATAACTATAAGTAACTATTATTAATTTACTGTTAGTTAATACATTGAACTCGTTAGCTTATTTAGATTAAATTCTTTATTATGCAACCGAAGTTTTTAGAACAAATATTTGAATTACTATATGGTCAGTGACTTTAAAAATGAAACATTTGAGGGGATATATCAATCGACTATGTCAACCTTCATCTATCAAAAGGTACATCATGATAGAATTAAGTTAACATGTCTTATATACTAGAGATTTGGTATTTAATATTTATAGTGGTAGTTACGCCACATTACTCCCCTTCCAGAATTTTATCTGTGACAGAATTTGATGAATGAATTCCACTAGTTGATTCTTGCTGTTTATTTATTTATATCAATTTTGTTTATTATATTTTCGTTTGTTTTTAAATTTTTTTATAGCATTTCGCTCATTTCTTTTTTCCTTCTTAATTTTTTGTTTATATCATTTCGCTCATTACTTTTTTTTTTCTATATTGTTTATTGACCGGGAAATTTTATTTACTTCCGGATTTTTTTTTCTTTGAGCAATATTTTTAAGCAAATCAACTGTTTAACGTCGACCATTCATCAATGCTGGCAAGTTCACATCACGTCCGCAGGTCACCATTGAGGGGAATTATTTATCGACTATGTCAACCTTCATCTATCAAAAGGTACCTCATGATAGAATCAAGTTAACTTGTCTTATATACTAGGGATTTAGTATTTAATATTTGTAGTGGTAGTCGTATATATATATATATATATATATATATATATATATATATATATATATATATATATATATATATATATATATATATATATATATATATATATATATACGCCACACATTTTTACGAATTCTTACGTTGGAGCAATGTCTGAACCTTGTCTCATGAAGGCACCGATAGTCAGCCACATACTGTTGAGTAGACTGAAAACATTTTCTTCCACCATATCTGTGTCTCTGCACGGGTGTGGATTAGACCATTCGTACGGACTGAGTCTTCCAATCAAACAGCAGATTAGGCTGACAATAATGTAAACCACCATTACGAAAAGCCAAACTTCGCCAGAGAATGGTTGCAAAAACGAGAACATGGAATGGACCTTCTGTGTGGGCTTCTTGAAGAGAATTCCTATTCCAGTTTGCATAAAAGGATGGGTGAAATCAACTGCTTCCAAGCGGGTTGTAGTGATTGTCAAGTCGGCAACTGCCATATCCGCTTCCTTAACAGAAAAGTAAAGAGAAGAATTTTTTGATGAAACCATTATTCTTAACAATGTTTTAAAGTCATTGTGTCAAACAATCTGATGAAAACATTTAATTTTTTTAATAATTTACAATTTTTATCTCTAAGACAAAGTATTGTTTAAATTTTCTCATGTGTGCTCTCTTATAAGATATTATAAGTATTATTGTGTATAAAATAACGTTGAACAATTCTTTGAAATTTACTATAAGCTTTATAAGGTGGGAAATAGAAATCTTTTATTTAAAGCGTTTTATTTATTTCGCTTTTATATTTAAGGACTAACTCTTGAAATCGAAAATTACACCCATTCTTTTATTAGTTAAGAATGCCTAGATTTCAACTAGAGTTAAGAAACTCATGACCATACAAATTTCAATTGTTTGCTGATAGCTATTAGCAAAACTTCATGCCCATTTAACCACAAAATGGAATTTACTGAAGATTGAGGTTTTGATCAACTAGCTAGAAATACTAAAAGTTCACTTACAGTTCTCAGTAGTTTTCTTACTGTTGCAAACCAACTTTTTTTGCTAAACAGAATTTGCTGACAGTCATATTTTTGACAACTTTCAAGGTTTGAATTTCATCTTAATCTCTATACCTAATAACATTACAGCTTTCTATCAATCTCCAGCCATTATGGGTAAAATTTTATTGCCATTTTGTTGCTAAAACTTTTGACTATTTATCGAATAGATAGAGTATTCAGGCATTAAGTGCAGCTTTACATCTGTTTTAATTGCTAATTTAAAGTATTTAACTACTATAATCAGAGCATACTACCTAGTAAAGTATATTGCCAATTAAAGTTAATTCCATCACTACCCAATTTTTCCTTCACTTAAGACGTGAAGAAAGCTTTGTTATGGTGGCTGAATTCCCAGGCGATAGACTCCTGTGATATTGGACAACAAAAACTTTCCAGATTATGAGCAGAGTTACAATTTCGGGACTCTTGTGTTGAGAAGTAACTGAAAATATTTATGCATCTTTTACAATAACTCTTCCTAGATAACTATGCTTTCCTTTTCGTTCGTGAGTCGTGGATACCCATTGTTAAGTGGGCCTCGTATGTCATCATAATTTCATTTCTATTTTATTTAATACAACTCTATTTTATTTCTAATTTAATAAATATTTATTTCATACAATTCTTTGTTTTTTTCCGAATTGAGAAATATAAAGCATTCCCGCATCAGCGCGATGTAGGCCAAAGGGGACTTGGAGGTTAAGACTCCACAATTTTGTCACAAACGACATAATTAGGGCATTATGGTCAACACTGCACACAGGCCGTTCTTACTCCCCAAACAAGCAGTTCAGGTGAAGGATATAGATTTTATTATTTCATTTGTAAAGAGTACCAACAAAAATTAAAATATATGCTAGACAGACCAAAAAAAGAAAGAAAAAGCATTTACTCCTCTTATTAGTTCACCGATCATACCACTCCAGTGTCCGGTTTCATTCTTTCTTCCATATTGCTCATCCCTAACAACATTTATGTCATACGTAAAATGAAGTGTTTCTGCCAGAGCATTTAACAAGTCTATACCGTAGCCTTCAAATCGATCATTACCAACCATCTGTTTTGAAGATTCTGCATACATTGCATAAGGATCTGTCTAGAAGAATATTTGTTTTTCAATAAATACATTGTTATATAGTTTAGAATATTTATTGGCATAAATTCAACTTCAATAAATGAACCGTTATATAGCTCTGAATAATTATTGAGACAAGTTCAACTTCAATAAATAAACTGTTATATAACTCTAAATATTTATTGATACATCTTCAACTTCAATAAATAATAAGCCGTTATACAGCTCTGAATATTTATTAAGACAATTCCAACTAAGTTTTAGGATAATATTAAATATTATCGATTTGATTTTTATTGTAACGGCCATAGTTTCAATAATTTTGAATGTGATAAACTTCTGTAATTGTACAATTATTGATATAACAACGTCAAATATTACTGTATGTAACACATAATATAATATTATAATGATTTTATTTGCATTAAATAATTAATTTGTTTTTAGTTACATTGATTGATTCTTGTGTAGTAAATACAAAATTGTTTTGCAATCTGTAGTTCATTCATCAAAATATAGTTAAAATAAAGAAATATGATCACCAATATTGTTGTTACTCTAAAATGAGAATGTTCTAAAGACGTTCCTTCTGGGGTTGTCACGTTAGGCTCCTGATCTGGAAATATAGTTCCTATCTGAAAATAAAGGTATGTAAATTACGTATTTTACTTTCAAGACTTTACAAATATTATTGCATTTGAAGAATAGTTCATTAGTTTCAAGAAATGTTTGCATAAATTTATCATGTGTATTAAAAATATAAGTTTTTACCATCTGTTGAACTACCAGACGTGTTCACGGAATATTCTGTTTTTGCTGTGCTATTTCTAATACTACTTGCCAATGTCAGCAAGCCTCCTTGGCGAAATCAAGCGAGTTTAAGGCAAATGGTGCGTTTCTTGTTTTTCAGTGGCGCCATCTATGGCCAAGAATACGACCTCAGCCCCACATGCCTCACAACCCGTTTACAGGGAGAACCTATTCATACATCCTTTCATTCATTCACAGATCGTAATTTTGACCTGAACCAGGAGAACGATCAATCTTCAATTCAGTACCCCTAGTGGTATAATTTGTCATGGGAACATGGAAGATTTTGTGACCCGACAGATTTAACGTGCACCAGTCACCATTTACTATTCGTTTGGTGGGAATCGCACCACGACTTCTTGGATATGAATTCAAATCCCTACCAACCAGGCTATCCCGGCCTTCCGGAATATTATACTACTCATAAAATAATCTCTTTTCAAATGAAATGTGAAAACCTTTATAGAAATTATCAATGGTATTAAACTCGTATTATCTGCCTGTTGAATAATTTCTGAATTTTCTTTTTTATTGATTAAATTCTGGCTAATCGTCACACAAGAAACATAATGTACCATCAATTAATGAGTGACTAGGCAAACAATAAAAATAAACTTAAATTTGGCAAAGCCAAATGTACTAAAATATGCATAAAGTATTCCTTTTAATATTTGAATAAGGAGAAATTTTTCTGAAAAAAAATTTCCTACCTTACTTAATCCATCTTGTTTCAAATGCATGACATCAAAAGTTACATATGATCGAAATCCTTCTGAATTAAATGCAATTAGACCGCTCAGTCCTTGCGCTTTTCCCTGAAAATTAAAAATGCAAAGTTAGTATAAAAAAATGTGATTAAGACATTACTACTTATTCACCTTATTTTTGGACTGCTCTAAAAATACATCATAAACGCACATGAGAAATTATTTTTTCCACTTAAAATTAATAACTTGCTTTCAAGTACTTTTTATCTGAACATTTTGCGTATTGTTTTTTTGAAACATCAAGGAGAAAAAGAAAATAAAGTTTGTTTGGTTTTTATTAGCTGATTTGTATTTAGCAAATATTTAAAAACATTCTATAAACTTCACCTTGAATTACATTTCTATTTTTTATAGATTTATGAACTTAATCCAAGTAACTCAAAAGTTTCATTTTGTAATTAGTTAATTTTTCTATTAATGTACAAAACATTAAGTAATTTAATTTATAAAGTCTCATATTAATGTACAAAATCTTCTTAGATTAAAAAATCATAAAGGCAGCCACCAACTCCGCCACTGTCTTGGGTGTTCAACTTAACGTTTCATTCCGTTTTCCTTGCGTTTTATAGTTTATAAAACGTAGAAACTTAAAATTACAAAAATGAGTAGAAAATATACATAAAGTATAATTTAAAGTTTGATAAGTAGTTAGAGAATTATTAACTGTTAAATTTGATTAATAAAACTCTACACTCAGGGTCGCTATACACTCAGCAGGATTGCAATTTAAGTGCTGAAATTTGACATGCTGAAAGAGCCATGTTTATTTAACATGAGCTATTTTAAAAATTCCAATTTATTCGAAAGTTATTCCTATTCTATGTGCTTTTTTCGATTATTTTATCTTTTTTCTTTAAGATACATGTAATTTTTGCGGGCGCAAACATTTTAAGACTTAGATACTTGAAATTCTGAAGGTGTGTAGAAAAATTTGCAAGAAATTAGATGAAATAAAAAAGATTGATTATTAGTAAGAAAATTAAGAACTGTTAAGCTTGAAGTAAAAAAAAAACTATGTTGGCTTATTTGCTGCCCACTGAATTGCAACTACACAGTAGAAATTAATACGCTGAAAAGACCATTTTCAATCAGGCACTTAATCACTGTTTTTTATTTTTTATTTTTCTATTTTTTTTTCTTCAAAAATTATTGCAATTTTAATTGTTGCATCATATTTTTATAAAATTTATTTTAAATAATGATTTAATAATAATCAATTGCTTTCATTAATTTATCTTTCTCGAGATTATTATTTTATTAGCTCACGCTGAATTCATTGCTAAAACAAAAGCAAAATGGATAGATGAAACAAAAAAAATAAGAAAAATAAGAGCAATCATATGTTGCCAGATAAGAATCATAATATTTATAATATATATATATATATATATATATATATATATATATATATATTTAAATACAAATGTTTCAAAAAAAGATAAGTAATGTTTTCATTTAAAACAGTTACATAATATAAGTTTATCGTTTTATATTTTTAATGTGTAAAATTATTTAGCTTACATTGTTACATAAAATTATTATATTAATTATTTAATATATAAAATAATTTTTAAAGTATCAAATTTTAAATAAAAAACAAAGATGAATAAGTGGCTGTCACAATTGTTGGCGAGCGTAGTGATCAGAGGCAGAGCCGCCTAGTATTGTTAAAAAATTGAAACTTGGACATTTATGACCAAGTATAATAAGAAGTAATTTTTTTTCTGATATTAATTATGATGATTCCCTTTATCCATGATTCCTTTTATTTGATTTTTCAAAGTAAAATAAAAAAAAGCATATATAATAAATCTTGAACATTTTCTTTTTGTCTAGAGCATTTAGTATAATAAAAATGGCTCAAAGTCACAGAAATAATAAAAAATAGAAAAAAAAGAATGCCTAAAAACTTAAAAGAAAAGTTAGATTTAAAACTTTAAATTGCAATTTAAAACTTTAAAAAAAAATCTCCAAATTTTAAAAAATGCCTGAAAAATAAAGTCCAAAAATAGAAAAAAAGAAATAAAATTAAAAACTATTAAGAATTTTGCATTACTATTTTAGAAGTAGTCTTTACCTTTCATTTATGCTTTTGAGTTTAGGGATTAAATGTCAGCAAATGTTAGAAGTTAGTTTATTCAATTTTGTCTTAAATAATTACTTCCAGAAAAGAAAGAAACTTACATCTTTCATATAGTTATATATTGTTGTTCCGTCTGTTCCTTTATTCATTAGGGTGCATGATATGGGAGGAAAGACAGCAATATTCTTTGCATTATCCATTTGATCCAAGGCTATAGCGAGTTGTTTCACACTATCATACATCAGCACTGTCTCAGTCTGTAAAAAAGTGGATGTTGAAGTTTTTAAAGTTTTATAGTCTTTTTGTTCAGAGAAAGCAAGTTTATAGTATATTTTGTATAAAATAGAAATGAAAATCAGCAAATCAAAAATATATCCTGTTGCTATATTTGTAATTCACTTTAGCATTACACTTTTTAGTTCTACTTCATTGTCAAAAAGCAGTATTTATAAAATTTATGGTAGTTGAAATCCTTATTTCAAATACTTTTAATCTCGTTTTTACTAATATATATATATATATATATATATATATATATATATATATATATATATATATATATATATATATATATATATATATATATATATATATATATATATATATATATATATATATATATATATATATATATATATATATATATATATATATATATATATATATATATATATATATATATAATAACAGGGCTTCATCCCTGTTATCAGTGGTGTATTTAGCTTTAATAATGCAGTCGTAAGCCATGATACACTCCAAAAAGCTTTATTAATGGTAGTAGGCTGGTATCGATAACAATTCACATCCACACTCCGCAAGGGAGGGGATGGACAAGACTTTGGACAATTCCGGAACAACTTTTCAGGATCAGAACATGATGAAAAGGCCATGCGAAAAGCATTGCTCTCGCTTTTATACTAACACATTTTGTAGTAAAAAGGCACAGTCTTTGAAATACTTGTATCCTTACGCATTAAGGAAAATCATTTCATGCTTCCTTATATGGAAGTGAAAGGGGGAGAGATTCTAAAAATAACTCAATTGTATGTTTATCAGCCTTGAATTCCCAAAATAGAATCTCTCTACGCTTATTCTTTAACAGAGACATTTTATGAAAACGAAAGAGTTTTAATTCTTTTATTAATACAAAAGTATTATAAATAATGACTAATTATATATAAAAAATTTATATACTTCGTATACAACTAAACCTACTGCTATGGCTTAAGAGTTATACACTAAAAACCACTGTGGTGTGATAGTTAAAAAAAGATTTTTGTTGAAAAATTATAATGATTGTGTGAATGAATGCTTTATTTCAAGCTAATAATAATAGTGGGGTTAAATTTAGACACCAACGATTGAGAACGCTTACACCAAACTCCAATCCATTTACTTCATTCATATCATTCTCGCTAATTTTGGCGTCTGTTTGAAAACCGGCAGATCACAACCTTAAAATGTTGACAATCAAGCATGGAAAAGGGAAAGTTTTTTTATCTCAGCTAAACATTCCACAAAAACAGAAGATTTGCATGCTTTTAATTGTGCAAACATGTATTCTTTATGCTCTTTGTGTGAGCTTGTATTGTAAAAGCATTTATGCTTTTAATTGGGTAATAAGGATAATTACGTTCCCTTGAAATGATTTACCCAAAACTGTCAATTGTTTTAGCGTAGTACTGCTATATTTGATTCTTGCGTCATTATGATAATACACTATAAAACACTCGGTAAATCTTTAACCAGTATTTGGTGCAAAGCTTCTCATTACCTCAAAGTTTAGTTAAATGAAAGATTATTTTATTTTAATTACACCACAAACTGTGAAGTATGATCGAGAAATATTTCCATAGTGCACCAAAAATTAGGTGAAACTCCGATGAACTTAGAAAAATAAAATGAAAAGAAGAAGAAGAAAAACTGTTAGAACTTTGATGACTGCACTAAAATTAGGTAAAATACACAAAACTTTGACGGTGACTGAACAATAACTGATTGACAAAACTGAACGATATTTGCTTACGACGCCCTATTTTCTTTACAACTCGGTCTCAGTGTACCAGGACGACTAATGCATGCTGTTTCAAGTATCAACTTATTTAGGAAAATAAATGTCTTGTTTGTATTAATTAAAGTTCATTTCTTTTATGTTGCCTTGCTTGGCGGTGTAAAATCGCTAGAGGTATGTCATCAAATAACCTACTTACGGTAAATAGCTTTGTTACGGTAGATAGCAACCTATGCCTGCATTTAAAATACCTAATAATGGTGCAACCTCCCTCTCTTTTTATATAAAAAAAAAAGGAAGAATGAATGAAAATAGGTGTTTTGTTTTTTCAAAACCTTTCATTCAACCTTCTACTGATATTTGGAGCTAGTTGTAATATCAAAATATGGTAAAATTAAGTTCCGTTTTATGTAGCCAGCTAATGTATAGCAATTTTTGGAATATCAGTGTATTATTATTTATTTACATCAGTGAAATAAACACATATTAAAAACTTTAAAACTTTTAATATGTTTCAATGTTTAACAAAATCTTAAAAAAATTACACAACTTATTACAAAAACATTTAAAATACCTAATAATGGTGCAACCTCCCTCTCTTTTTATAAAAGAAAAAAAAGGAAGAATTAATGAAAATAGGTGTTTTGTTTTTTCAAAACCTTTCATGCAACCTTCTAATGATATTTGGAGCTTGTTATAATACCAAAATATGGTAAAATTGAGCTCCGTTTTATGTAGCCAGCAAATGTATACCAATTTTTGGATTATCAGTGAATTATTATTTATTTATATAAGTGAAATAAACACATATTAAAAACGTTAAAACTTTTAATATGTTTCAATGTTTAACAAAATCTAAAAAAAAATTCCACAACTTATTACAAAAACTATTTTAAAAATAAGTAGTATTAACGTCTGTAGTTTTTTTTATTAATACTACAAATTTAAAATTGTATTTTTAATTTATCATAAATACATTAAATCATATGCTCTTACTGAACTTAATGTGTAACCTTGAGAGTTTTTAATGGTTCTTTGTCTCTAACAAGAAGTAATCGAAGGTTAAGTTCATTCAGAAGAGATTGGAATTCCGGGGATTCTTCCTGAACCAATCGCAAG
The DNA here is from genome assembly GCA_949128135.1 of Parasteatoda lunata. Classification (NCBI taxonomy): domain Eukaryota; kingdom Metazoa; phylum Arthropoda; class Arachnida; order Araneae; family Theridiidae; genus Parasteatoda; species Parasteatoda lunata. Next base: position 49,544,290 of record OX421975.1, read on the forward strand.
CTTGTGATGTTAGTCATACCATACTGAAAATCTCTCAAATCAATTGTATGCAAATCCTTAAAAAAATACAAGAAAAGTTAATAATATTAGAAGCTTGACATTTGAACAAGTTGTAAACATAACTTACATGGGATGTGAGTAACTGTAAAGTTTTTATTGGAAAGAACATACATGTCAAAACTTTTACTTCCGTTACTTGTAAAAAAAGTAAAAGTACTTTTACTTGCACTTGATTACTTTTTAAATTTAGTGCTTTTACTTGGTTTTCCATTACTTTTTTGAGACAAAGTACAAGTATTTGTAATAAAAACGTAACGTCGAAGAAATCGCAACTTCTTTCTAAATTTAAAAAAAAAAAAAAAAAATTCTGGAAAAAAAATTTTTCCCCGAAATTTTTTATTTTGAATTTTTGATTTCCTTGAAATGTACTTTAAAATCTTTTTTTGTTTTGTTTTATTTTGTTTTGTACTTGTACTTATACTTTTACTTATACTTTTTACTGCCTTTTGAAATCAAGAAATTTTTACTATTTACTTGTCCTTTTTGCCCAAAGTACTTTACTGGTTACTTCTTTAAATAGTTCCCATCTATTCCAACGAAACAAAACTTTAATTAAAGTTCATGGTTTAAAATATAGTATGGGGTAAACATTTACAGTAACTGTGACCCATGGGTCAATATATGACCTCGCTAAGCTTCATTTCATTTAAATAGAAATTAAGAAACCAGTTGAAAGAGGTGCGTTTGTGACTACATGGTTAAGACTTCTGACTCACGTCGGGGTGTGTGCCGCGGTTCATTGCGAATTATGATGAAATTTTGTTTCTTATTTCTTAATTCTGAAATATTTTTTTAAGTATATAACAATGAAAAATTTTTTTATTTTATTGTGAAATTTCCAGTTTTCTTTAACTGAAATCTTGTTTTTTTAAATTTAATCTTATGAATTAGAAAACATGATTTTTTTAAAAACAAATCTTTGTTATGATTTTTTCAAGCCTGAAAAATGTTTAAAAACAATAACAAGATCTTTTACTTTTAAAAAAATACTTATATTAATTCTTTTAAGTGAAATACAAAAGAATTAACGAAAAATATTTATAAATGTTATTATCTCAATGGAGTTTTTTTAATTTAGGAGTATAAATAAGTAAAATTTTCATTAAAGAGAAATTGGAAATGGAAATTCTAAGTGGAAAAACGCTCTTCCAGCCATCCACCATGGGCCTGCATTGTCCTCCATACTTCATCTCGTAATCGAAGCTGATTGTCATAGGGATTAAGTTTGAACTATATGGTGAGTGTGTGATGATGTTCTATTAAAAATACTAGAAAAGAGAAGCAGTATGGTGGTTGATGAAATAAAACATGAAGCTTAGTGAAAGCTACAGGGAGATAATATGATAAGCGCATACAAAAACTGACACAGCGTAAACAAAAATATTTAGACTGAAATGGAAGTTAAGTAGAGAAAAAAATTACAACCCTCAAAAATAGATATATACTTTTAAAAAATAGATTTTGGTATTTCAGAAAAAAAACAGTACTTTTGGTATTGTTCTCGTATTAAGTTTTTTGTTACATTTTAAACTCGAAAGAGTGTTCAAGGCCCTTTATTTTAAAATGAAAATATCGTACGTGATTATTATTATTAATATGTATCAGGCCTTAAATTTTTAATCTCTATAAAGTTTCATACATCTGACCTTTGTTTTCTCTATAATTTAAATAAAATTTAGCATTCACTTGCAGTGATTTTCTTACCAGGAATGCTATAATGTAATTTTGATTCTCAGTCATCATGCCAACTTGTTGAGCCTGTAACAAAATATTGTGATATTAATAATTATTGATTAATAACAACGTATTGGTAATGCATTACAGAAGAAAGGAAACGCGATTTTATTTTAGTTTTAAATAACAATATTCTTCTTTACATCAAGGATTTTAAATTAAGAAAATATTGCAAGAGAAATATGAATTTACATAAAATCTCACAAGAGTTCACAGTTACACATATAAAAAAAGATAGGCATGTAAGTACTTTATTTACGTCACACTAGAGCTGCAAAATGAGCTGAAGAAGATCTGAATCAGAGGGGATGTCTCCCCTGCTTTGATAGACATGCATGCGAAGTTGAGCACTTTGCGGTAGAACAGTTTAACGAGGATTGATACTTTCGGTCCCTACAGAGTGTTCTCCCATCCGCTTACTGACCGCAGTCAGTGATGCTTGGCTTCGGTGTTCTACTGGGAACCGTATCTTTACGACCAGTTAACTGCATGATTATACACCGAATAGCCATTACATTATGATCACCCTGCTAATAACATGTAGGACCACTTTTAGCCCTCAAATCAAAACTGCTAGCACCCGCCATGGCATTGATTCCACAAGGTGCTGATAGGTAGTCTGAGGTATCTGGTACGAAGCGCTCACCAACTAGTCCTGCAATTCCCTCACATTGCGAGGGGGTAGAGTGGCAGCACGAATTTGGTTTTCCAAGTAGGACCACAAATGCTCTATTGGATTAAGGTCAGGTGAATTTGGGGGCCAGGACATGACTTGAAAGCCACTGGAATGTTTCTCGAACCAATCCATGACGATTCGACCCTTATGACATGGTGCATTATCCTGTTGGTAAACACCATCCCCCGCAGGAAAATTTTTTGCCAAGAATGGGTGAACTCTGTTCAAGTAGCTTACAGACGTCAGGGATTGTTCTATGAAGATTATGGGTCCTAATGTGCCCCATTAAAACATTGTTCCTGGGCGAGAAACCATGAAAACCTGGGCGAGCACATTGTTATAGATGGAGAATGGTCATATTGTAATGGCTCTTCGGTGTATATAAGAATGAAAGGACACAAATTGGGAACTTCAGTGTGATTGAAACTTGGTATATTAATAGCGTGATTTAAAGATGTTGATCTTCACCTCTTAAAAGTGCGTTAGAAAGCAAATTTTTGAAAAAACACATTGGAAAATTGAAGCTAATTTTATATACGAGTACTTGTTGAGTCTTCAATTCGATAACGGCGAAGCGATTGTAGGTAGGAAACCTACTTAACGAGAAGATTGGGGTTCGAATCTTGCGGGCGGTTTTCTTCCCTCTCTTTTCCTAGTGATATCTTTTAATTTGCTAAAAGTATTAATTTAAATATAATTTTATTTTATTTATTGTCTTTTTAAATTATAAACTGTGACTTTTTATTTCAATTACAATATTTTTTATTTTCGTAATACAGATTTTTCTTCTTACATATAAAACTAATTTAAACATAAATTATTTAATTTCATTTATTATAATTTTCTAGTTCATTAAAATGACAGTAAAAATAAAAATCTTTCAATGAAATGATAAAAGAAGCTTATTTAAATGAGTAAAATCTGAAGCTCTTCTGAAAGCTGTATATAAAAATAAAAAACAACCAATAATTGTAAATTTTTTTACCGATTTTTAAAAAAATGATTAAATATGACTGAAAAGCTATTAAATTTTTAAGAAATTAAGAAATCGTTTTGAACATTTATGAAATATTTTTTAGCAGATCAACTTCAATTGTTTACGTTAACAATAATATTTTTTTTTCTGCACAAAATGCCGAATAATTTTTATTTTTATTTTTATTTTCTTGACAATTATATTTTAGATTATTGCTCAGAAAATAAAATATATGATATAATTAATCAATAACAATGTTACTTTTTTAGTTATTATAAGTTCTAATCATGCATATTATTATTTTATTGAATGATTAAATTATTGTAAATTAAGTATCAAGATATATCAAATAATTTTAAAAATACAACTATCAAGAAAAAAATTGTATTTAAATTATTGCAAAATTGTATTTGGAAAGAAAAAGAGTGAAAAAAAAAATCCAAAACCAAGCGCCTCACCGTTAATCAAGTTTACTATTACAAGGCTGCGGTGCCATTGTCAAAGTGAAGATTTAACAAGAATATATAAAGTATTCTTAAATTTTTATTTAGGTCAGTGCTGAATCATAAATCAAGCTGGCCAAGGAAAATGTAGGAGGACGACGTCATTGGCGACTTGGAAATAATGAAGATCCGTAGGTGGAGAGAGAAGAAAAACAAAGAGCTGTATAGAATAGAATTGTGGAACAAACCAGGCCCCACAAAGGGCTGTAGAGCTATGGAAGAAGAAAGAGAAGAAGTGCTCTTTATTAATTTAAGACGTGAATAGCCTTAAGGTATGCAGCAAATTTCATACCAAATTGAATTTCCCATATCATACCTTCTCCATAAGTAAATAAGAGCACCATATATAGTTCCAATATTTTTCTCTATTGCTGTATTTTCAAGGATTGTTTTTTTTTCCTTCTGTATTTAAAATCTTATTTTGATTGTACGAAAGATTATATTCATTTCCTTTTGTGCATGTTTTCCTAAACAAATTTAAATGTTATTTTCTCAAAACAATCTGATTTACTTTCCTACATATTTTATATTTTATTAAAATTAATAAAGATATAGTTTTAAGATTTAATTCCTTATTTCAGTTGAATTAATGTGACAAATCAGTGGAGTTCTACTTTTCTTTTTATCCATATGTTAGCAAAGCATCATTCATAATATAATGCCAGAAAGCAAGTCCTTTGTAAAAATTCTTTCTGGCGAGAGACCTTCAAATTCATTTCTGGACTGTCCAAATGACTCTTAAGATATGTTTCTATAAAGTTTAATAAATGAATTAAAAATTTTCAGGATGTCAAGTGACACTAAAGATGCATTTCTAGAAAGGAGGATAAAGATACACTTCTCAAAGGAATTTATCTGAAAAAAAATTTATGAGCTGTATCTTAAGCCGAAAATTATATTAACGGTTTTTCAATTATTTATTTATTTCAGTCAAAGAAAATAAAAATTATGCTGATTTTCACCTACTGCTTTAAGAACTTTCCATAGTTTATGTCCTGGGACATCTAAAACTATCCTATAGTCAGGCATTCCTTGTTTTGTTCGAGATTTTTGGAACTCCATTATTTCCTGGAATTTCTCTCGGTATAGTGATTCACTAAATTGAAATATATGGATATCCCAATTTTCTTTTTCTCCTTCTTCTATCATTTCCTTCATTCTGACAATAGCTGAAAAAATCAAAATAGTTAATTTTTAAAATAATAAAGACATTTCTTTCAAAATAATAATTAAAAATAAAATAATAATTATAATTAATGATATAACAATTATATAAATATAATTTTAATTTCGGGGGAAGAAAGCTGAAGAAAAAGTGAGTTTCTCAAATTATTTTTTAAAACTAAAAAAAAAAATATATAATCCTTGTAAAAAATTAGATGGTTTCATTTTGAAGAAAAAAATCAGAAAATTAAGATGGAAAAAAAAAAACTAAAATTCTTGGGCGTTTCGTTTGAACGAGATATTCTTTACACTGCAGATCTATCGAAAAATCACACAAAAAAACGTATCTGAAATACACCTTAAAATATTCCTTATAAAAAGTCTAATTCAAAACGTCATGTTGAATGCCGCAGTTTTTATTCCTATTGTATACTCGTAATCGATGTCCAAACATATACATTCTTTATTTTATCATATGTATAGATAACTTAATGATAATCATGTCACCATATAAATACTTTACTGTGAAACTGCTTATTTAACAAATAAATAATTAATTTTTAGTTTATTTTAAGCAATAGCACTCGAGAATATGAATATAAATGTGTGTTTATCCACTTTGAAATGAATGAGCACTAAATAATTGTAAGTTATCAAAACTTCTATTCCCCAAATAACAATTGCAAATTATTTGATTAACTTACAACCAATTATATATAACTAATATAATCTTACATATAACTAATATCATGTATAACTAATATTATATATAACAGAGTTTATATGCCTAATGCAGTTCTTGTTACACTTAAGTTGTTTTTATTATTTTCATAATTTTTGTTCGTTAATTAAATGTTTTACTCTAACTTTGAAAAAACAATTCGAGTTTAACACTCAGAACACTATGTTCCCATCAAATTTAAAGCATGACCAAGATATTAAAATTCATATAATATGTTCTTTATATTCTTAAATAAATACGGACTAAATTGGAGGAGTTATCGTTGTTTACATGGCAATAAAAAACTTTACAATTGAACACACTAATGGGGGAATTCGCAAATCCTTTTAATATCTTCTAATGTGATGGCTTTTCTCTTCCATACGAACAGAGATTCAAAAATCAATTTCAGATCAACAAATATACACTTATAGAGCAATGTTTTAAAGTGTTTGTTCACTATCAAATTATATAGAAGTTTAAAAATCAATGCGAAAAAATAGCAGCTATTTTTATCCTTTAAAGCCAAATATTCATTGGCATTAAATCGTGCGGCTTTAGCCAGCAGTCAATTTGCTTACGTTTTCGTATGATCATTTTGCGTAGATAAATATTGCCATATAATATGAACATAATTCGTACTTTATCAATGTATCTTTAACATTAGTTCCGTCTAAAAATCCAGTCTATATACAGTTACGAGGGGCTGGGATAGCCTGGTCGGTAGGGCGCTGGGCCCATATCCAAGAGGTCGTGGGTTCGATCCTCGCCGGCCGAAGACTCCCCGTGTAGTAAATGGTGACTGATGCACGTTAAATCTGTCGAGTCTCAAAGTCCTCCATGTTCCCATAACAAATCAATACCTCTGGTGGTACTGATCCAGGAGTTTCCTTGTCTTCTGGATTGGTTCAAAATTACAAGGCTACGGAGTTGAACATTAGTAGTCGTAAACCCATGAAATTGGGTCGGCTGTTCAACGACGGTTATAAAATAAAATATATACAGTTACGGATAAATAGTGAATGGAACGAAAGAATCAACATTTAGCTTTACTATCTTCTGATTAAAAAAAAAATTACGAAATAACTAATCACCTAATAAAGTTACATATTTCATTCTTACCTGTGTCATCTTCATAGAGCAAGAAAAAATCATGCCAGTCTAATATGTGGATTAGTCTTATAAATGCCCGGCTGATGACAGTTGGATGAGGGTATAGGTTGATGGACAGCTGGTCTCTCCTGAACCGATATTCCCAACGAGCTTCGATGTGAGGTATTTCAAAATCATCACAGATTGACTGAATATGCATGCTGGTCAAATCAGACTGAGGACCAAATAAAGCAGCAATTCCTTTATGTAGTAGCGAACAACCTAAATCGACATTTTATAACTATCAATTTATTAAACAATTAAAGGGATTGATAAAAATTTGTCATTGATTGATTGATTTATTAAGCTCATTGATGGCTGGAACTCATTTTTATAATTTACATTGAATCTAACAGTTTAATGATAGTTTGATTTTTTTTAATTGATCGAATATGGGACCAAATTAGACTGCAATTCCATTGTGTAGCATCGAAAAATCTAGACTAGCATTTTATAGTTGTTAGTTCATTCATAACAGCGTCAAAAATAGCATAAAAACCATATCATATCATCATAAAAAGCGGTGTTTTTTTGTGCAAGTAGCAAAGGAATGTATAAACAAAGTATTCGTAATTATGAGTTATAGACGAATTATATCAGAACGTATCATCATCATGGTCAAGACACAGAATGATGGCAGTGGTGTTTCAGCGCTGATGATTATTCCTACTTGTAGTACCGAATCGTCTTCTTGTTGTCCGTGTTAAATTTATTTGCCGACACTTTTTACCATAAAATCTATTTATACCGAAACATGTTTCGGAACAAAAAAATCTGATATATAGTAATTTTTACAGTAATAGTCACCGTAAAATCACTGAATCACTCGTATTAAATAGATATTATTGCTAAAATTACAGTATAATATTTTACGGTCAAAATGGATTTTACGAATGATGCATTCTAAGTACCGGTATTTTATACCGTAATTTGATTACAGTGCATGATGAATAAGTGAAGTTACGCATTTTTTACATATCATCATGAATAAGTGATGATAATGAATACATGATGAATAAGTGAATTTACGCATTTTTTACATATCATCATGAATAAGTGATGATAATGAATACATGATGAATAAGTGAATTTACGCATTTTTTACATATCATCATGAATAAGTGATGATAATGAATACATGATGAATAAGTGAATTTACGCATTTTTTACATATCATCATGAATAAGTGATGATAATGAATACATGATGAATAAGTGAATTTACGCATTTTTTACATATCATCATGAATAAGTGATGATAATGAATACATGATGAATAAGTGAAGTTACGCATTTTTTACATATCATCATGAATAAGTGATGATAATGAATACATGATGAATAAGTGAATTTACGCATTACTAACGTATCGACAAATCAGTGATTTGAAGCATGAATAAATCAGCCAAATAGTGAATATCTGAATTTTTGAATAGGAAAAATAATCATCAATGAATCAGTTTACAAGTTCACGAGCTTACAATTAATGTTAAAGCAATCAATGATATCCGTATTTATTTTTTATTTCAATTACAATTCACCACAAAAAAATTGGAAAAACGAAAATTTTTTTTAACTAGATGACATTTGAATGAACCACCCACACAGCGTATACATTTATTAAAGATGACAGTTGAGTTAAAAGCTAATTTTAAAACAACACAACTTTTTTTTTCCTCCTTCAGACATTAGGAACTTTTCTTTTTTAACATTTTCTACTTAGTAAAAAACACTAATCTTAGTAGTTGATCACTTTAAATATACTGTGAAAAAGTGCTTCAAAGAGCATACAACTTCAAAGAGCATTCAAACATAACTTATTTAAATTTTGTTTTGTTAAATAAGTCGTAAAAATTTCTTAGGAACTATTCGATCCATTTAGTTCGAATTTTATATTTTGACTTCTGAAATTACATTTTTTAAAATGATGTAAAAATTTGTTTAGCTTGCATTTAAAATTTTTGTCGAACATTATGAAAATAAATAATGAAAAATAAATAAAATTTTTTAATTGTTTTAATTATTATTTTAGTTATTTTTTGAGGGGAATCTTTCTTTAAGTAAATGAATTTTATAAATATCGACAAAAAATATTTTGATTTGCTTATTCCGCCCTTTAATACTACCATCCTGAATATTCTCATGATATGGCGAAATGGACAATAAAGGAAAATTTACATTAAGGGAACCAAACTTTGCATAGCTCTTCTGACCAAATTATTTATACAATATTTTCAAGATTGCAGCTGCCCCCATATTTTGAGGGTCAGAAATCCAAATCCGTCGAAGAAAAGATATGTTTATTTAGAGAAAATACGTTTTTGTGCCTGATGTTGTAACTTATCGGGACAATCATTATAAATATTTTATTTTAAATCTTTTAAAAATGCCTCAATATTTCACAAGTTTTCACGAAAACTATCAGTACGAAAGCTAAGTTTTAGAATATATTACAATTGTTATTGTTAAAAGTTATAATTATTCATATATTACTATACACTATCAAAATTTTCCTGCCACTCTAAAGTTTTTTTACGTTTAAGTATTTCAACCAGTATTTTTAGTCAATAACGAATGATTATAATCAAGATGTTTCATAATCACCACCCTTAATATTTACTTTTAGACTTCTTTTCAAAATTAAAGAAACAATTATACATAATTGACCGCAAATTGATTCATAAATTTAAAAAAATAAGCACTATCAAAATCTGATGAGTCCTACTAGTTTTAAAACTAGTTTAATTGTGTAAATAACTTGAAGCAAACGTAATTAAGGAAACGAGAGGCCTTTCAGTCCAATCTTACAAATAAACTGTTCTGGATACTTTGATTTTTCCTCAAATAATAACTTTAAAACATTAATGCATTTTTATTTCATTTTAACAAGAAATATGAAAATATACAGGGTGTTTAAATAGTATGGAAAAGGTAAAATATCTCAATCAATTAGCTCAAAACTATAGATGGGTCGGGGGTTAATTGCGATATCTTTAATTAGGCTTTTCTAAATAACACACACTTCTATTCTTACTTTTTTGACCTGATAGTAAATATATGAGACATCCTCATTTTAAACAATTTTTTTCTTAGTCTTCTTTTAAGATTCCAAAGTGAAAAAAATTTGTTAACCGAAATACGGTGCTTTTATTCCGCAGAATTCAAAATTTCAATTAAAAAGTTTCTGTTTATGATTTTATAGTTAGTTAAAACAAGTTAATTAAAAACGTTTATCTGAAAATGGTTCCTATTTAAGGTTTTAAAGTTAAAAATGATTAAATATTTTAATTAAAAGAGGGTTCCTAATTGAAGTTACCTCTCAAACCACTTTAGAGGGTCCAAAGTTCGATTTTTTTATCATCGAATACATAACGAGAAAAAATATGGTAGAAATGTAAAATTTACCGTATTTCTGGCTCTATTTAAGTATGAAAGCTTTTGGTAACTTTAACCGAAACGCTTAGGTAATAATTTTGGTAATATTAGTAATAAAATAATAATAAGTGATACAATTTTATAAAATTGGTAAAATTTAGAAATTTTATCATGATACCTTAAAACCCACTGACGGTTCTGCACGTAAAAAGTCGTAATTTAACCTGCAGTCTTCTCTACATAGCAAAACCGGTTTTCCCATGTTATAAGATAGGGAAATAGTGTATAGGGGAGAAACATTTTCCCAATTTTGCCCTTTTGCTAAACCGTCAGTGGGTTAAAGCATGGCATAGAAATCATTTATTTTCGGTTAAGTTTACTTTCCAGTTTTGTATATTTTACTAAATGTATAGCAAAAAGAGCTATAATTTTGATAATCAGAATTTCCGGCAAACCATTATCATATTAAGGAATAATTTCCTTAATGAATGGTTTAAATACCAAATATTTTGATTTTATTAACTAGAATTATTTTTTTTTTAAATTTTATTTATTCTTGTTACCAAAAATGTCATTACTATACAATCCAGTAATTTTACCAGAATTGTTTTAAAATAATAAAATATAACGTTTTATTATTATTCTCACGCACGTTTTCCAATTTTTGATCTAATGAGTAATTTAACCATATCCCATGCTTTTCAGATCTCCAATAAGCATAAATACAAGATAAAATGTAGATTCAAGAAAAGTTATTCAAGTCTTATTTTACTTGTTTTCGAAGTTAATACACTATTATCGGAATGTAATTTTTCCACCAGAGCTACCATTCTGGAATTAGGAAGCAAATTTTCATCTGTGTTTACTCTATCTACTGCAATTCTAAATGCTAGTTCAATTTCGTCCTCATCCTTTTCAAATAAGCCTCCTAAAAACAAAAAATATAATTATTAAAATGAATATATAAAAGCGAATTAAAATTTGAAAGAAAATTATATTGTCGAAATATATAACAATTATTGAAAATGTCTCAATTTGATTAAATACCATCTTCTGGCGTTTAACAAAAATTAAAAGAGTTACAAAGGCAGAACAGTATTTTTCATTTATTTGGATATTTGGTTTCAATAACTCAACTTTAAAAATTATGACTTTAAAAATTGATTTATACAATGCAAGACTTACATAATTGACCTTAGTACTTTTTCAAGTTTTTTTTTGTTCCTAAAATCATAAGTTCACTATTATTCTTAAACTATTTGGGGGATTAAAGGGATGAAATCGATTTAATGGGATTTATTTTCGTTTTTGAGAATCAATAAATTTAATAGAATTAATAATTTGATTCGATAAATTTAAAACAAACTTTGCTTGTAATTGTCAAAAAACAACTAAAATTTTTGTTTCCATCATACTATAATTAGCAATTGAAATTTCATCATAATTAGCTAGTCAGAAATTGTCTCATTCTGATTGGTGCTGAATTTTATGTATTTGTGATGGTTGTTATATGTAATTGTGATCTGCTTGTGAAACGCGAAATGCTTAACTATCGTCACCTGCTTATGTTTTATCGCGCTAAAATTTGAATTGAAATTATTGAAATTGCTTATGTTTTATCGCGTTTACTTTTGAAATTGGTGTTTTTTTTTCAATTACATTTTATAAATCCAATCAAAGAATTATTGTCACTGAAGCATTTGTGAAAATCAAAGAATGATCGTGATATGCCTGGTCAGAAAAGGTAACACAAAATATCATTGAAAATAAGCCCAATTAACAAAATATAGTAAGAATTAACCTCTCTCGGACACAATTCCATGGAATATGCTGTCACGTGTACAAAATACATTGGAATAAAATCTCACTTTAACAAAATATCCTATGATGGAACATAAACTCACATGGACAAAATAAGTAAGTACGAAATTCCACTCTTACTAAATGTCGTGTGATGAAGCTCCCTCTGATTAAATATCGTGAAATGAAACTTACTCGAGCAGAAAGAATATCGAGGGATTGAAATCGTTCGGATATGATATCGCATAAACAAAATACGGTGGAATCAAATTTCAATTATCTTGAAATAAAATTCATTCTAACAAAATACTTTATGATAGAACTCACTCGTAAAATAGAATCTTCTGTGCTTTGACTAATAAATCAAGCAAAATACTTTATGATAGAATTCATTCGAAAACATCGCAAAATAGAATTTTCTGTGATTTGAAAAAGCAAGCAAAATACTTTATGACAGAACTCATACAGAAGCATCGTAAAAAAGAAATTTTATGTGCTTTGACTAAAGCACATTCTACTTACCAAATTTTGCCATAACAACTCTGGATAAACCGCTACATGAATATACCATGCAACAGTTGATCAGGCCTATACTGTATTTATAATTTGATACATATCTTATAATTAATTATGAAATTTAATAATTTTTTATGTATTGAAAGACTGAGTAATTAGTTTAAATGAATAAGAATCTGTTCATATGGCACTTTTGTTTTTTTTTACGCCCAAAATGACTTTCCACTCATTTTTCCTGGATGTACCCCAAATTCAACGAAACCATACCCACCGTTCTGTCCGTATTTTCTTTCTTGTCGCTATGAATAGAACAACGATAAGCAACGAGATAAATGGAGTTTAGTCTGCTCTGTAAATTATGTTATTTCCTAAACAACACCCCTTTTTACACGTTTTAAACTAAACAACTTTTTTGGCAGACAGAAGTGGTAATTTAAAGGCTGTTCGCCTGTTGAAAGGTGTCAAGGCTGGAATATAAACATAAAAAAAAACCACTTCCAATAATGTATAATAAATTCCAAGAAAGTTTGTGTGCTTTTGAGGTAAACTTAATAGTGAATTCTAGGAATAACAGAAATTTATATGCGTTTTCGCTGTCATCCACTTTTCTTATAAATTATTTCTTTTTGTTGACAATTTTAGATCTCATAAATCTCTCAAACTTTTTACAATTGGTTGTAGCAGAGGTTTTTCTTAAAAAATTGGACATTAAAATATGAAATTAATTTTCAAGTCAAAATCTAATTTCTTGTTAAAGTATGGAATAGAATTTTTTTCTAATAATCATTTTTGATTTTAATTGATCCTGATTGCCATAATGAGTTAAACAAAAGATTTATACGATAACACTTTTATGAGAAAAATAATAGACTTAGAATTAAAGGTAACAGTTGGGAACTTTATTCCATAACCTAACCATTGAAAGGAACCTTAACTTTATATATTGGAATATGCTTTAATTAAATTACTTTCTTTTCCAATTTCTATAAAATTTTGCTTCTTTAAATATTATTATCCCAAAAGTGGATAAAACTCAGTTTAGATAATTTAGGTAATTAATTATTAGAAAATAGTTTTAAGTAAACTTTAAGCAAACACGGGATGAGGAAGAAATTATAAATATATAGTTTAAAGTCAAATACTATATATATTCGCAGCTTTTGTTTTGTTTCCAATTTTATTTTGTTAGGCACATTTGTTTGATTTGTACTGACTCAGTACTTAGATCCGATCAGAGTACATGATTATGGTAAAAAAAAAAAAGAAGTAAATTTAAGACATTATTATTCTCAAACTACTTATACCTTCTGCATTAATTTGAAGGTTTTGCATTGAAAAATATAATAAATAGTTAGGACTATACATTATTATCTTCGGTTCAAATCTTTTAACCAGTTATTAAGAATTGTGAAATATTGAATGCTGTATTCAAGTCTTATAACTTAATTTCTTTTATAACTTAATTTGTATTTTATACTTTTGAGATCTCAACGTAAACTGCAATTTTATTCTAAAAATATCGTAGACAATAAACTGTGTCTAATATGGGCTTAAATAGAATCGTATTTTATTGTACATTTTATAACCATCGTTGAACAGCTGACTCAATTTTGAGCTACGGTTACCAAAGTTCAACTCCGTAGCCTTGTAAGTTTAAATGCAATCCAGAAGACAAGGGAACACCTGAATTACGTACTGGAAAAACTTTTTGCCTTTGTGAAGAACTTTTTAATGGAACTAACCAGCATCTGCGTTACATGGAGAGGAAAACGACGAAAACTTTTCCCTCTTAGCCCAATGGCAAGTTGACTTTAAGTCAACCACTAATGATATTTTACTTCAGCACTGTTGCCTGTGTGAGCCGAGGAAGGAGTTCGTATCGACCAGCCATTGCTGAGATTCGAACCCGGGTCATCTCATTGGAAGCTCTCTATCCCCTGAGCGACCACTGCTCTTATAAGTAGCATTTTATAACCGTCGTTGAACAGCCGACCCAATTTTATAGGTTTACGACTACTAATGTTCAACTCCGTAACCTTGTAATTTCGAACCCAATCCAGAAGACAAGGGAACTCCTGGATCGAGTATTGGGAGAAAATTGCCTTCGTGGAGGACTTTTTTTTATGGAGCTAACCGTATTTGCGTTACATGGAGAATGTAACCACTGAGGATATTTCACGACAGCAGTGTGGTCTGTGCAAGCCGGATGCGGAATTCGTATCGACTGGGATTCGAACCCGGTTCGCCTCATTGGAAGGCGAACGCTCTATCCCCTGAGCCATCGCTGCCCATATGTTGAATTTTGTCTAAAACAGGAAGTATAGAATTTCGTCTAAACAGGAAATTTTGAAATTTTGGCGAATTTTACTGTAAATGACATTAATTTAATTTCTATGAACAGTAAGTTGCTTAGCGCGGAAACAAAATATTTCAGAAAACGGCAAAAAAATGCGGAAGTTTATCAATAGTAGGTTTCCCAAATTCGAGCAACGAATCCTTTTATTTATTTATTTTTTTACAAGAACGTTTATTAATTTTTTGGGAACATTAATGGAGAAATTTAGGTGAATTTAAGAAATTTTTGCAATGGCGAAATTATGTTGTTAAGTAGAATATTTTGAGTCTCTCAGTTAAATAATATGAATTTAATCAAGAAGAAGAAGGCCGATGTAATAATACTTGAAATTTAGAAGAGAAAAGGATACTGACAGTTTACAAAGTTATCAAGATGCTTTGAAAGGTATTCAGTGGCTATAATATAAACAACTT
Organism: Parasteatoda lunata; assembly: GCA_949128135.1. Classification (NCBI taxonomy): domain Eukaryota; kingdom Metazoa; phylum Arthropoda; class Arachnida; order Araneae; family Theridiidae; genus Parasteatoda; species Parasteatoda lunata. The sequence continues at coordinate 49,559,735 of OX421975.1, forward strand.
TTCGACAAAAACTGGTTAAATAGCAATTTATTTAATTATTATTTTACCATATTCAACAAAAACAGTCAAAGAAACACAAGAAATATGATATTAAAACTGCAAAGTGTGAGAAAAAAGCGTTTCTTGATTGTTTTTACCTAATATGGTTTAACAACCAGAATTCTATTCACACCAACTAGGCCCACATTATGAAGGCATTTTGTTACATGCAGCGGGGCACATACTGAAGCTGAGGGAGCTAATCGGTCACAACCATGACCGGCTGAACTGGGGTTCGAATCTTAGCGTTGATACCACAATATTTCTTGCATTCCTTAAATACGTGAAAAGTTCAGACTGCCCCGCACTCTTTAATTGGTAAACTTTGACTATTAGAATACGGAAGTATAACTCACACGGTGTTTTAACCGTACCAGTGGCAAACGGTTTCAAATCCGTAAAGGTAAAAAAATCTTCCTAACCGTAAATTTCATGGTTAATAGAATGGAAAGACTGCTATCGGTCATTTGACCTTATTTTCAAAAGGAAAATTCTAAATGTGTAATGCTTTTTTTAAAATTTCCAATAGAATAGATAAGTGTTGTTCTTTTTAGCGGCAATGTGCAACAAGAAGTTTTGCAAGTAGTAAAAAAGCGAAATTAAACATCAAATAAAACTTATCTAAATTAAAATATTATTCACTACAAGTCAAAGGAAAATACTTTTTATATTATAAAAATTTACTTAAAACTGAATTTTTGTTCGGCAACCATTAATTCTGCTTTAAAGAGAAAGTTTACTTATAATATTGGTAACACGGTTTTTTTCTCTTTTTTTTTTTATAAATTTACGGAAACAAATGCTCATCTTCATTACAAATACGGAAAGAGCATTTTACTTTTTGAAGTCTAAAAGTAAATTGTTATTTCCTTCTAAAAATACGACAGTTACAATGAACATAACGAGTTGCTTTAACGCTATAATGGATAAAAGAGAGTGGATAGCTAAAAAAGTAACCTTTATACCTGAAGTAAACAATTTCTTTAATTGTTTTTTCCCGTTGTCACAATGACATCGACAATTTAAAGGTGCTAAATATATAAATGCAAGGGTGAATGGCTGCTTGAAGGTTAATCAAATCTAAATCTAACTTTGCGATGAGATTAAGATAACTTTCAGAAACTTAGTAACGTTAGAGATGCAAGATAAGACACATAAATTTAAACTTGAAAAGGTAAGAAGTTGGAGGAAAGCCAATGTTTAGAAACAATGTTAGAATGTTTCTAACCAATGATGTGAGCCACTGTTAGAATGTTTCTAACAATAAGAGGTAAAAAAAATATGAGGAATTTTAGAAATTAAAGAAAAACATAATCATTAAAATCACCTACTCGGTCAGAGGAATTTTTTGCCATTTTCACAAATACAGAAAAAAATATATAAATATGAAACTTGCAAGTAACGAAATACCCAAGAACGCTTACATTCAGTTCTCCAAAGAAATAGGATTTGCTCATACAGCACCTACTCAGGGAAACTTTATGAACGTAATTACTTAAGCTCTTTACACCGTTTGAAATATTAAGCACCCATTCTTCCACCCTTATCTTCGGCACTTGGATCTAGGATTTGATTGCATCTTCTAATCCATTAAAACGCGTCTTTCTGAAATTCGCTTGTCATAACCATGTCATTTGTAGACTTCATCTTTTTTTCCCTCGCCAAAGTGCTCAGAAGAACAAAAAATGCGTTTATTGTCGCAACTTCTAGCACATTTCCAAAGATTATGCTCATATAGCACCTATTAAGGCGAACCTCTGTCAACCTAATTACTTGGGCTCTCTTCAACGTTTGAAACATTAAGCATCCAACCTACCACTCCTATCTTCGGTTTAGGATTTGATTTCATTTCCTCGTCCATTAATACGCATCTTTTTAACATTTGCTTGCCTTGACCATCTCAGTCGAAATTTTCATATAACGTTACTGTTTTTATCCTTACATAATTTGAAACTAATTCATAAAAAAAAATCAGATTGGCTATCTTTAACTATCTCATACAAATACACGGTGATATTCCTATGATGAAGGAAATTTTGCTACTTAGAGGTCGAAAAAACTTCTTATTATGCATTTTAGAAACATATTTTTAAGTGACAAAGGTTGTTTCCTAACAAAGTATCAAATGAAATAATCCAGAGAAGCAACTGATTAACTTCAAATCACGCAGAAGTTCGTTTCACATAGATTGATGTATCGCATTGGTACATTACAAGTATCTTATGATAGAAGAAAATAGAGTAAATTCATTGGATGCGAAAAGTTAATAAAGGATATAACTTCTGTTTGTTATATTTCAGTTATTAGAAAACTTTAACATAAAATAGATTTTATTATTATGAAACATTGATGACGGATGTTAATCAAGAAAACCCAAAATTTGTTATCTTAAAATAGACGTTTGCAGTTGACGTTTTTCTTCGTTGAAACATGTCGATTTAAAGTAAAATAGCTATCGCTAGCCATCATTAGCCCTAAACTAATTATATACCTTATTTTTCAGCTTAATATAGCACTATCTTCTCAACAAAGCACTCTTAGCATCATTTTGTTAACCTTTGAGCAACAAATATGGCACACGCTTTTAAAAAAAGTTTTTTTTTTCTCGTTAAATTATAGATAGTACTATCTTTGTTTTAGGATACTTAAGCTTAGCTTAGCGATAACTATAAGCATTTTTGCTTTTATATATAAAATGTAAGGCTTTAATTGAAGGAAAACATACCCCTAGTTAAAAAAGTTGATATTTTATTTGCACTTTAGATACTTAATTTTAAGAAAAATTTTAAATTGTTTCTTAAATTACAGTAATTTTGGGACTATGGAGGTGGTTGTTCGCAAAAGTGGATATATATAAATTCATTATTGTTCTTTTTGGCCGTTAATAAATAGATGAAATAAAATGACTGTCTCCAGGAAACAATAAATAAATCGTTTAGTGAAAATTTATTTTATTAAGCATAATTGGTGATAGAGAATGACCATTTCTTAACATCCAAAAAAAAGGGATCAAATCAGAATACTCTCAATTGAGAGATCATACAGCCAGAATCTCATTTCTGACGGTTAGAAAATTGAGACTGGGGAGGCCAGAAAGGGCACTCCCAGTTTCCACAAATTTTGAATTAAAAGTGAATACAATTGTTCCTAACGGACACAGAAGTGTGGGCAGGAGATCCAAAATTGGCGATTTATCATAATATAACAGAGCCAAAACAAAGCCAACCAGCATATCAATATTGCAGTGTTTCCCAAACTTATGGCTTTTGTGTACCCTTTCTAAATTTATCGAAATGCTGTGTACCACTAATAAAAAAATGAATTTATTTTTTTATAAATATGTTTATTTTTTCTTTTATGGTACAAAGTTTTATTAATAAGTTTATTCGCATCAGTGAGAAGGATTATATTGTTTCTGCTGTGATAACAGTTATAGGGATAAAAATTATATTTTATAAAAACAATCAAAATATGTAGAATTTATTACAAACCTTTGCTATAAAAAATTGCACAAAAATTAAAAATCGCAACTGGCTGTTGACACCACTAATTAATAAATGTAAACTCAGCAAAAAATAGCCAATAGAAAAATACGTAATCGTAAATTTTAATGGCTAGCTTTGTTTTTAAATAAAATTGTTTAAATTTTCGTTTGTTGCAAGATATTTCGCATATGAACGCGTACCCCCGCTAAACTGTTCCCGTACCCCTGGGGGTACGCGTACCACACTTTGGGAAACACTGCAATATTGGATTAAAATAACACCAAGCGAACACGAGTCGCCAAAAACTTTATGGAATTTATTACAACCATGCAAATGAAACATTTAGCAGTTAGAAATTTAGAATAAAAAGTTATAAATAGATTTTTGTTTTCGATTAGGCGAGACAGTGAATTAATAAGTCTGCATTAGTAATGAAATAAAAAGTATCCGTTACATTGAAAGGGATAAATATTTTATGTTCGTTTTAAAAGACTTTGATTTATTTTAAATATAATTCGATTAATAAAAAAGCTTAAGTAATGAAAGATATTTTAAAAGATAGGAAATAAATATGTAATGCGAATTGTGGCATCACAGGGACATATAAAGGAATTAAAATTTTACTTCGGTTAAACACTAATTTGTGTAAATAAGTGTTTAAAGTTTATACGTTGCTCTTTTTTATTGCTTTACTAATTCTCTGTGTTTTGGGGAATATTTGTGAAGATATAAAAAATCATTTTTGGCTTTTAAGACCCCAAAATCAGTTAATGGGAAAGATTATTAATGATTTTTTGCTTTCTCATTTGTATCTATGTAATGAAAAAATTTATCATTTAAAAAATGAGAAAAAATAAATTGGAACAATAAATTTTAGAAATTTTGTGTACAGTCGATGGATAACAGACTATGTATTAAGCTTTTATATTTTCAACAGTTGGAAAAATAAAAACTTCTGAAGTCTGAATAATTTCCCGCTTTTTCCATTTTTCTCATTCTTACTATATTATATATCCTTTATTTCGAGCTATTTCTTCAATCTATGATAATCTCTAAAAACAGTGCATCCATATAACGCATATTTGGTTAAAAATGCACAGTTGAAAAACATATTCGTAAATTTTCACTGAAATTCTTTCAAAATTACATTTTCTCTATAATATGCTTTTTTTTTCACCTATCATAAAATATTATTCATTTAAGTATATTTAAATCATAATAAAGCACTTTCAACTAAGCATGCAGACATTCACGCGACAAAAAATCAGATTTCAGCTAAATTATTTAAAAAGAATATTGAAAATTGACTGAAGGAAATAAAACAGTTTACATATAACTAGTTACCGTAATAGTTAAGTTTAAAAAAAAGTTTCAATATTAATTTATAATATTTGTTCAAAAATTAAGTTACTTGAGGAGGATTTTTATTATATTTCTTTTAAATTATTCTACTTCATAAGCATTTAACAACATATCAAAATTAAATTATAATTTACCGGCAAAAGACAGGTAAGTAGATTATTATTACTTGTTCATATTTTTTGTAGTTAACATTCAAATTATTTCTTCTTTTGTGATGCAGAATATTTTAAAATTTATTCCAAATCAACAGATCATATTTGATTCGAAGTTAAAATATCATTATTTGAATAAAAGAGTGTTTTTTTAATTTTAATGCAATATAAATTTTAAAATAAATTTTAATATGTGCATTTAGGCGAAACATGATGCATTTGACCACATTAGTGGCTTGATCAACGCTTTTTTTTCGTGTTTAAACATTCATTTTACTAATGAATAACTAACTTCAGCATGGTTTCAAGCAAGTCTTTATGTTTTTTTCTGTCTGTCAGCCATTTGCAAATAAGATCAACAAGAAAACGCATGTAATGTATTTTATTTTTTTTAGCCAAAAAAATTACTTTTTTGTTGTTTCTGGTTTTTTTGTATTTATTTATTTTGCTGTATATATATATATATATATATATATATATATATATATATATATATATATATATATATATATATATATATATATATATATATATATATATATATATATATATATATATATATATATATATATATAAATCAATGTACAGTGCGCAAAATAAAAAAGCGACTTTTAAAAGTACGACACATTTTTAAATTCTTTCCACAGGAACTATTCGACAGATTTCGCTCAAATTTTGCATTTTTTCATGTGAAATTGCATTCTTTAAAATGATGTAAAAAATAATGTAACTTACAATTCAAAACTTTTGCGACAATTATTAAATACAATAATAAAGAATAATAAATATTTACGAAAAGTATAAAAATAGAAATAAATGTAGAAAAGGAAAAAACAAAATTAAAAATATTAAAAATATGACCACTGAAGCCGACGTCTTCAGGGGGTACCGGCCCCAGTGGCCAAAAAACAAAACCTTTTCTATTGAGGAAGAAGGCAAAAGCCTAAAAACCTTCCTCAGTACCCCGAAGGTTTTGTTTAAAAGTCCAGGAGAAAAAAACAAGCAAGACATAAAACTAATACAGAAAAGAAACTCATACAACTCATCAAAAACTCAAATTATTCAGAAAATAAAAATCAACAGAAAATAAAAATTTTTTTTTTTTTTCATTTTTTTTTTTTTTTTTTTTTTGTTGATTTTTATTTTCTGAATAATTTGAGTTTTTGATGAGTTGTATGAGTTTCTTTTCTGTATTAGTTTTATGTCTTGCTTGTTTTTTTCTCCTGGACTTTTAAACAAAACCTTCGGGGTACTGAGGAAGGTTTTTAGGCTTTTGCCTTCTTCCTCAATAGAAAAGGTTTTGTTTTTTGGCCACTGGGGCCGGTACCCCCTGAAGACGTCGGCTTCAGTGGTCATATTTTTAATATTTTTAATTTTGTGTTTTCCTTTTCTACATTTATTTCTATTTTTATTCTCTCTTTTTTTGAAAATTCTGCTGCTTTTTAGCGCATTTTTTAAAAAGAAGTTTTGTTCATTTTGTTTAGATATTAATTGTACTCTTTTAGTATTATTTACGAAAAGCTATTTCTTACATGGAATAATCTTTCGATAAAAATTTTTTTTAATTCTTTTAATTTTATTATAATTAAGAAAAACCAATTTAAGGATAACCATACAAAAAATTTTAATTTGCTTAAAAAGTTATCGACATATGACGAAATACGCAAAAAGTAAAATTAACGTTAAAAGGTCCAGACTTAACTATTAGACTCCTGACATAACTATTACGACTATATTTCCCAGATTGCGGCTACCACCTATATATTTAGGGTCAGAAAACCAAATCCATCCACAAAATAAGGTATTCAAAAAAGCTAAGTTCTCATGTCTGATTTCGTTATTTAAAATATCGTTTGCCCAAATTAATTAGCATATTTGAGATCACTACTTGAACCATTAAGATTGAGTCCTAAAGCGTAAAGATCCGATCAAAAGTTATTCAGGGTGGTCCGTTATGTTTTGAGTACTGCACTCAGAATAATAAAATAAAAACCTGTATACGTATTGTTTTTTGGGGTGTTTCAATTTGTGATTTTCCCTTAAATTTTTTTTTTCACAAAATGGAAAGGAAATTAAAACCAACATATTAAATCAATGTTTTTGACGGAAACTTTAAATATTTATAATGTATATGGTTGTGGCAAAATATAATAGAAACACTTCTACACTATCACAGTTTTTCCTATTTCTCAAGAAATGCTTAGAGAATTATTTTAAAACTTTAAAAGTGTTTATTTTAAGCTTATTTCTCATACAAATCAGCAAATTTTAAAGCTTTTAGAGGTATGAGGGACAAGCAATAAATCACGAATGAAATAAACTTGTTTTTGGACACCCTGTGCCAAAAAATACAGCGATAAGATTGTAACTCTTACTTACTTAAAAATTCTTAGAGAATTATTTTTAAACTTTACCAGTGGTTCAACTCATGCTATTTCTCATACTTATTAGCAAAGTTTGAAGGTTTTAGAGGTATGAGGGACCAGCAATAAACTACGAATGAAGAAACGTGTTTTTAAAAACGCTATGCCACAAAATACAGCGATAATTATAACTCGTGTCAATTACTTTGATTATCTTATGAAATAAATGCATATAGTTTCGTAAACCTTACTTCATAGAGATAAGGACATTTTCATTAGAAAAAAATTTTTTTTTACTTCGTTTTCTTACTATAACTGCAGAAATATTCAATAAAATTAAACAATAATAATATAACAATTTTAGTATAATAACAGTAATAATAATAATAATATTTTAAAATTTGAAAAAAAATCGTTCAAATTTGCGCAAGATATGTAATAGCACAAACAAGCTTTCCTACTGTGAATTCACGGGTAAGATTTTAAAATTTCTTTCCATAATTTTGATTAGAATATTATTTGGTAACTTATGAAAAAAGTCCGATTTGAATATCTTGAAAACATAAGAAGTTTATAGCAAATTTCTAAGTAACTTTTGTGCACTGTTATTTTAGTAAAATTAACAATAAAATATGGTTTCATATCATGTGATTAAATTTGGTTAATTGCGGTAAAATTCGGTAATTTACCTTACAGCGCGGCATAAAATCCATTTATTTGGTTCGATTGCCGGGATAGCCTGGTTAGTAGGGTGCTGGGCCCATGTCCGAGAGTTCGTGGGTTCGAACCCCGCCGGCCGAAAACTTTCCGTGTAGTAAAGTGGCTGATGCACGTTAAATCTGTCGAGTCTCAAAAGTCTTCCATGTTCCCATAACAAATCAGTACCTCTGGGGTTACTAAATTGGAGATCGATCGTTCTCTGATTCAAATCAAAATTACGATCTGTGGATGAATGAATGGATGTATGAATGGATCCGCCCTATAAACGGGTGTGACGTATGGTGTGGCAGAAGTCGAATTCTTGTCCACAGATGGCGCCACTGGAAAACAAGAACAATCGCACCCCCTCTGCCTAAACAGGAATACGTCAACAACAACAACATTTGGTTGGATTTTCCTTTCAGTTTCGTATTTTTCCCTAAATGTATGGTAATAAAAATTATAATTTTGAAATTCAAAACTTCCAATATACTGTTACGACATGAACGAAAAAGTAAAAGAATGAATGGTTCAAACACCGTATATTTAAGTTTTTATTACTAGATTTATGTTATTCTTTTAACAAGAAATGTCATTACCATACGGTAATTTTATCAGAAATTATTTTATTCGTCTAAAAAAGATATCAAGAAATAAACAAAAACGCAAAGAGACTTTCAGTTAAGTTCAATTTTTTCCACCTATAACTAAATGTTAGATATATTTTTTTAACATAAATATTATTTTAACATTTCTTTGGGTATTAAATTATTACTGTATAAATTTAATTCCTGCTGAAACACCTCTCTTATATGGAGTCAAACCATCGTAAATGAGAAGGTTTGACCTTTTTCACCCATATAATTTTTTTAAGAAAAGAAAATGGTTTATAATATATGACAGAACATTGTAAACTATCAAATGAATTCATCATAAAAAAAAATTATGAAAAGAATAGAAAAATGTTGTAAAAATTTATTTAAAGCTTTCGTTTATTCTTTTTCGAGTTATTCTTCTTGTCATAATTTTAATATTGGGCTATTTAATCATATTATCGTGCAAATTGATCGTTTTTTTTTAAGTTTGACTACACGCTAGTATACATCAACCTGTACGGAAAGATGGTGTAATTCAGCATCTTATTCTGGAGCAACTTAGCATCTCTCAACATTGAACCAATTTTTCTGAGTCTGTGCAACAATTTTAATGTAAATCAGTAGAGAATTTTGAACTGTTTAAAGATCATTGAATAAGCATTTCTGGTGATTTTTAAGAAATCTAGTTGGTAAAAATATGTTGTGTGTTAAGTGGAAAGTAAAATAGAGCGCGTAAACTATGTAAAAATTAAAATCAAAACTTAAATCATGTATCCTTTCTTACTTGAATTAATTTATCAGAATTTTGTATCAATTTCGTTTCTAGATCTACACTTTATTTTTCTTGTGTTAAAAGAGTTACCCTTAAAATTTTTGACGTTCTTTAATCTATACTTAACGTTCCATGTTAGTTTATATTTATATTTAATGTTCCTGGCGTCATGTTTTTCTACAAGATGCCATGAAATCATCTTATATAGTAAGAATCGAGCTTATTTATTCATTTTAAATCCTTTTAAATGTTTATCTACTAAGTCCTTCCTAAATTTAACATAGCGTACATGATTAATTAATAATCGTCATTACTATAATTTTCTAAGAAAATTGCATTCTAAAAGAAATTCATAGCTAAAAAAAAGTATGTAACATAAAAATTAAAGAGTTTTTTTACTAGATTTTCTATTAAATTTTCAGTCTAACTTTCAATATTTTTTAAACTATTGGGACTGTTTTATTTTCAACGTCATCATAACATTTTATTTTTGCTAGAAAAATGTATTCGATTCCTAAGCTAAAAAGTTTTTGCTTAAAAATTTAAATTCAAATGAAATTTATCACATTTTACACATTGTTGAACTTACAAAAAAAAAAAAAAAAATTTCAAATTCACTCACCGACATGAATCCGAGCAGGTAAATTATACACATTTCTAAATCCAATTACAAAAATTATAAAACAATAATAAATTTTCATCACTTTTATGTAAAAGTGTTTAGAATCATTCAAAACTAAACTACAACCTAAACTAAGCTGGAGTGATTGGCAGAAGATATTTTAAGGTATGTGAAAGAGAAGAGATGGTATCTGAATGTGGACACTTCATCCAGACGACAAGAACATTTTCGTTCGAATTGACGTAGAATAGTGGGAGGAAAACATAAGCAGACTTTGGAACGTCTTCCAGAAACTTGGTCCTTTCTTTCTTTTTACGAACTCAAAATCTTCTGATGATAGCTGTTTTTTTATCATTTTCTTCCTCAGCTAAATTGAGGAGCTAAGGACTTTGCGTGAAAAGATTTTTCGTGTTGCGAACGTATCACCTGCCAGTTAAATGATCGTTTCTAATGTGTGAAACAATGCCAGCTACTCGTTTTATTTCTTCGTTCACAGATTTGAAAAAAAGAAAGAAAATGTACTCTTAGAAAGAAGCACATTAAAATTCTGTGAAATAACTGCAAAAATAATTATATTCTAATATCAAGTGAAGTCAATTATTTATTTCATGATTATTAGACACATTTGAGGTTTTATATTGCTGTGTAAAAATATTTTGTAAAATGAAAAAAATATGACACTAATTGTTACATACTTTGCAAGCTATAACGTCATTAATTATAGCATATTCTGTAGCATTTTACGCAAGTTGTCGCATTTATTTTCTAAATCGATACTTAAATATTTCATAAAAAATATATTTAAAAGCAAGATGTTGTTGAACTTATCTGCAATTTACTTTCAATGCTTTAAATTGCAGATAAATCTCGAATATCAGTGCGTATTATACAGTTTGATGTATAGTCGTGTTTGATTTCCATGTATTCAGGAGAATGAACAGAAGAAAAATATAATTTAAAGCATTATGTACGCAACTATGGATTTTCCTCAAGATTTGTACTATATTTTTTCTGATCTGGTAAAGAAACGATTACGGATTGAATGTGGTTGAACGAACACTGTAGAAAATGGATGCTCGATTATCACGAAACATTCCTCGTTTTTGACGAAACCGTTTCCTGGTACAAGCTCCGAGGAAAAATTTCCTCCAAGTGAACGAACTATCGTCACTTCTTTAAGGAAACGAATTTCGTCAAAATTAAAGAAATATTTTGTCATTCTAATTTTTTCACAAAAAAACTCGTGCCTATTGAATATAACTTCTTTTATAATTACTTTAACGTGGGAACCACATACACGGTATGACACAACATGGACAGGTAGATAAATTGCACCCATGCCCGAAGAGGGATTCGAACTTCGGATCTTCCAAGTACAAGGCTAACTTCTAGACAATCATACAACCGGTCAGCATAATTCGACAGTTTATTTTCGATTGTCTAGTGCTTCTTCTAGTTCCGTCATTCTAGTTAACAATCTCCCACAATGCACGACGAAAAGGTTTTGAATTGACGAAACATTTTCGTCGTACATTTAAAAATTCACGTGATTCGTGAAGAAATGATTCTCAAAATTAACGCAGTACTGCTCGAAGATATCTGAATCGTCAAAAGTGTGTGCAAACCCATACACATGATTAACGAACAAAATCATTCGTGCATTAATGGTATGAAACTGCAAACATGATTACAGTACGGAATAGTTTGAACCAAGAACGATAAAATTTCAGGACAAACCACAACGTGATTCCAGAATTTTTTTCCAGAATTCCTTTTCATGCTACAGACCTTAAATGCTCTTTATTAATACTAAAGGGAAACAGATAGTTAATAATGCAAATTTGAATAGTTGTCACCCTATATTTTAAGATTTAGTATCTCTGTCTTATTTCACTTTTAGTATCACTGTCACAAATTTAGTATAACTGTCATACATTTCTATTTATAACAGAATAAATTATATTTCTCCATGCTCATAAAAAATTTCAATTTTGTTTTTCTCTATTGCAATAAAAATTATTGAATCCATATAAGAACGTGGTAGTTTCTGATATTATTTTCAATTTCTTTTCATTCTGTGAGTTTGTGTTGAAATATAAATTTTTCTTGTGAATTCTAACTTTTTCATCTTAACTTTTAATTCTATTATCTGCTCTATTATCAGTTTACTATTTCTTTTTCAATCATTTAGTTACATTACGCTATGTGATAAATTCTACTATATACAGAGGGAAAAAAATCTACAGCTATAATTTATATATATAAAAAAAATTAGTTTAAACTAATTTTTATTAAAATTTATTAAAATTGTTTAAAATTTTGCTGTAATTTTAAGCAATATATCTCTTAACCATATTTATTTTTCATTGGTTTTGAGAGATTGATGCTGCACACCAACCATAGAAAGAGGTACTTTATTCAACATAAAAATAAACTTCTCAACAAAAAAAATGAAGAGAGAAATTAAGCTCTTTAACTTAAATCGTAATTTGGCCGACAAAAGAAAATGCACTTTGCCTTTGTTAACATAGAATACATTTAAGGGGAAAAAACATACAAGAATTTCATAGATTTAAAGTAGAATAAATAACCAAAGAATTGAAGAGAACTTCATAAATTCAATACGTCGCCGAAACGCGTTTCTGCATGTTCTAGCAATGAAGTGTAAACTCTTTTAAGATATTTCTGTGTAATTTGAACTAAAGCTAATAACAGTTCCGGTGATGATAAAAAAAAATGCGAAGAAGTTTACAGAACAATAGATCAATGCTATCAAATTACCATACAATAATAGAACCAAACATTAAAATTTATTAACGTTGCATTTCAACAACAATCAACTGCGCAAGTACTGATCATATTTTTTGTTTGGTTTAATCATGTTTTTCTATTGGGCAGTATTCGATTGTTGGGAGTATGTGATATAGTGAATATTTTGAATATATTCACTATATGCTATTTTTCGCTAGGAAGAAAATGTAATGACTAAAAAAAATTATTCCGTGATTGAAACTGCTTGCATACTCTGGAAAATCAGTTTAATGTTGAAACATGGTTTCGGTATCTCAAACTATAATACAATGCAAATTCTCAACAATCTAATTTGTTAAACTGAACCATGTTTCCATTAATGTTGAACCTTATTATCGTATAGCAAAGTTGCTGGTGCAATTTTTAAGGTTTCAACTTTGCTCCTTGTTAAGGTTGCAGCGGATTTGAAGGACTCACAACACACTTCACAATGTCAAAGAGTGTAGACTTTGATTCTCAAGAAACAACATAATAGATTGTAAACAATGCAACCATAAATTTTTCGGTGTTAACTCATATATCATAATACAAACTAAAAATAAGTTTGAATTCGTGATCGATACTGATAAGTGAAACAGCCATATAAACTAATTAAACCACATTCCACGTTTCGTTTGATAAAATACAACCTAAATCCTATGCTTATTACCTAGCGAGAAACATAGCTCCAATTTCCAGTTTTATTTATTGATATCATTGTTTTGATACCATGTAAATGGTTAAAAAACCGTAAAGTTTTCATTTCATGGTTTTTTAACCCTGCTAGTTGCAAATGGTTTTAAAACCCTATGTTTTTAACCATAAACTTTATGGTTAATTTATCGACAGGCTGCTGCTGGTTATTTTACCGTAATTTTAGAATGGAAATTCTAACTGTGCAAAAGGCAATCATTTCCATCACATATTTGTGCTGTTTTTTCTTTTTTTTCTTTCTTTTTTTTCTTCTTTTTTTGTTTTGTTTTTTTTTTTCAAAAAAAATTTTAATAAAATGTGTGAAGTGTTGAAAAAAATTTTATTCGATGGTGATGGGAAAGGAGAGTATAAATATAACTTAAAAATAATCCTCTGATTTATGTAAGACCTAAGACTCATTTAAAATGTGTAACATTAGTACTTAGCATATGTAATACTACAATATAGATTTTCAATGTTTATTTATTTATTTTCAATAATAATTATAGCATTTTCCTGTATATTGATTTTTACAATGTCAAAAAAGTAAAAATATTATTACTACTTTCATAAAAAAATAATTTATAATATTGTTCGATGTCATTACACAGCTCCAATTAGCATTGATGTTTCCGAATTTTCTAAATGATTCCTTAGATTGCTCTTTTTCATCATTTTATGTTTTTCAAGACAAGCCATTTCTCTGCTCAACCATTTTTTTTATTATGAATTGTTTATTAAATGTCTTTATCTCTACCTGTACTATTCATAAGAAAAGGAAAAGTAACATGAAACAATATTCATTATTTTTTGGAACAAGTTTAAATTATTTGATTGTAATTTTGCGATGACCATTAGTAACATTGTAAAGTACTGCGTGTTTAGTAATCATCATATGTTACTAACAACATTATAGTTTTAAATATTTAAGAGATAAATAAAAATTATAAATTTCCGTAAAAAAGCAGTTGTGTCTGTTTTAAATGTTAACTGGTGGATCATTATCGAAATCATGTTGAATAGTGCTTTTAATTTGAATAGTTATGTTTTATCAATCATTTATCTGGTAGTTTATTTATAGTTGAATGCAAAATGTAATAAATCTTTTCATTTTAATATCTTTAACAGTTTTTTTAAAAGACTCTTTTTAAAGTTTTTTGAATAATGTCTCCAAATGAATAGTAATTATAAAACAGCTATTATAAAGTATTTGTGCTAAAATCAAAATATCCTTCAGACTTTTAATTTGTAAGGTTATAGTTATGAAAAATATTTATCCTGCCGAATTAATTATCTGACAAAATATTTTTAAATTGAAATGTATTCAAGAAAAGTGGTGCCTATAGTTTCTCAATCATTTAAAAGGAGAAATTTATATGTTTTTAAAAACAAATTCAAAATATTATGGAAAATGTTGAGTTTTATTGGAATTTGTCGGGAGGAGGAAAATTCTAAAAATAATACTACCAATTTTCTTAAACCTTTGATACACAATATTTTTCCTGTTTTTCTGTTATCAAACGGCCTTTTTAATTTGGCAGAAGTACTTCATGGCATGAAAGCATCAATTGAATATACTAATTTGTTTGATTTTGTACTTATTACCTTGCCATGTATTTTGTGGATGATAATGTACTCAAGAAGACACCAATTTATTAATTTAATAGCAAGTATTTCTCTTGAAAACAAAATTATAAATAAACTTAATAGACTCGTTATATTAACAAACATATTGCTTATTTTTTGTGCCATTTATCCCTTTGTCAACCCTATAATAACTATTATCAATAATGTTTACAAACCTTCTACTGGAAACTATTGTATCATATATAATGCTTCAGTTAGGTTTAGTTATAGCTTACAATATTGTTTTTTGCCAGTTCTAATAACAGTTTCTTATAGCGTTATTTGTTATGCATGCGTACAAAATCTTACGGCTTGCTTAGAAGATCTTTGCCAATTTACTTATCGTTGCAAGTTTGTGTTAATTGAAAAAACTTTAGAAAATTATCTAGAAATCGACAAAAATATACAAAATTTTGAAAGAATATTTTCCCTTCCAGCGTTGATATTAGTCATCCTAAATATATTTGAATTGGCTTTTGTGGTTTTGGATATAATTACAATAAAATCGTGGTCTGTAGGACTCAAAGTAGTCATTTCTCTGTTTTTAATACAAATATGCTCAAATATGACATTAATGACTTTCACAGCAGCCGAAATACCAATAAAAATGAAACAAATTAAAAATGTCGTGCTGGAATTTTCTGCTATGAAATGGTATTCGAAAAATTCTGATTACGTTAAGAAATTAATGAGAGTTGTATCAGAAAAAGACGTTATTACTTTAACAGCTTACGATATGCTATCTCTGGAACGAAGCTTTATTTTCAGAGTGATTGGAACTGTGATTGCTCATACGGTTGTTATTTATGAAATTTATCAAACTGACAGAGATTGCTGATAACAATAATATTAAAACAGTAACCAGAAGCTTGAAATGGTACTAAAAATTAATTGCTCTTTTCAAATTGCTGCTTAATCATCTTGGCCACTTCTGTTTAATCATGATATTTCAGTTTAAGTATCTTGATTTTGAAATCATGTGTAACATCTAGAGTTCTCGGATATAAAATTACTTAAATAATCTAGAAACAAATATACTTTACTTTATTGCTGATTGTTACATATTTTGTAAACTTTAACGTTAATTGTAGCATATTGTTTTAAAATTTAACATTAAGTGTAGCATATTCTGTAGCATTTAATGCAATTTGCAGAACTAATTCTCTATACTTAAAAATTGCTTAAATAGGGTAAACTAACCAGCGAAGGAACACTTAAGCTTCGCTTGCCTTTTAAAAAAATCATATCAATTTCAAAATTCGTAACTTTAGTTAAATGGCAGTGTCAAAATATTTGTTACTAATTGCAAATTATGTAAAAACATTTTAGAGAACTTACATAATATTGCTTTAAAGTTTTGGAGGTTCAAATAACAAGTAGTAAGAAGACCAAGTGAAGGAACAGCTCTTACCAGTGAATGAACACCCAGTAAAGGAACACTTAATTTTGGTTAATTTTTAATGCTCTTTATGAATTAATAAGCCTTACACATATTTAAAAACAAGCCTATTCTTGAAATTATAACATATAAATACTTAGAAAATGTTAACTTTTTTTTTTGTAATCATGAATTGAAAATTAAAGTATCAACATATTAACACATACTGTTCATTCTCTGGGAAATCTATGCCCAGTAAAGAAACATGCCTGTTCCCTCTCTGTTTAGAAGTTGTTTTTCGTATTTTTAACATACTTTTGATGCGGGGCATCACTAAAGGTACAAAAAAGGTAAAGTTTATCTTTTATTTTCATTAACTTAGAAAAAAACCCAGTAAAGGAACACTTGTTCCTTCACTGGTTTTTCATCGTTTGGTGATCCAGTGAATAAACACCCCCTTATCTGAGTACTTTATTATGCTATGATGCTTAAAAAAATAAAACGTAACTTCAATAACTATATTTTGAATTCTCTTTACCACAGTGAGAAAAATAAAACTATTACATGCAATTAATTCCACTATAAACATATAAATACAAGCACTCACCTTATAATTTTTCAAAGAAACAAGATATTACGGAGATAATAACAAATTTAAAAAAATTTCTAGAGAAGTGTATTTGACCAGGTAATCCAAAACATTGCTAGATGACTTCCTATTGTTTGGCACTAAGCTATTGTTACCAATCAATCTAAAGAAAAACTTTCAAATTCTTATTTTTAATCAATATATATGAAATGTTCCTTCACTGGGTAGTGTTCCTTCACTGGTTGGTTTACCCTACCTACCTCTCAAAAAATCAGTTTAACGTTGAACCATAGTTTCAGTATCCCAAACTATAATACAGTGCAAATTCTCAACAATCTAATGTGTTAAACTGAACAATGTTTCCATTAATGTTAAACCTTATTATCGTATTGCAAAGTTGCTGATGCAATTTTTAAGGTTTCAACTTTGCTCCTTGTTAAGGTTGCAGTGGATTTAAAGGACACACAATACACTTCACAATGTCAAAGAGTGTAGACATTAATTCTCAAGAAACAACATAATAGATTGTAAACGATGCAACCATAAATTTTTCGGTGTTAACTCATATATCATAATACAAACTAAAAATAAGTTTGAATTCGTGATCGTTACTGATAGGTGAAACAGCCATATAAACTAATTAAACCACATTCTACGTTTCATTTGATAAAATACAACCTAAATCCAAAGCTTATTTCCTTGTGAAAAACATAGTTCCAAAGTCCAGTTCAATTTATTTTTACGGTTTTGATACCATGCTAGTTGCAAATGGTACAAAAACCGTAAAGTTTTGAATTCACGGTTTTATAACGCTAATATATGTAAATGGTTTTAAAACTGTAAATGTAAGAAATGTTCTTTACCATAAAATTTACGGTTAATTAGATAAACAGGTTGCTACTGGTTAATTTACCGTTATTTTAGAAGGAAACTTTTAACTGTGCTAAAGGCAACTATTTGCATCACAAATTTGCATTTTTTGTGCCATTTTTTTAACATCTTAATTAATTGGGGGTAAGTAATAGAAAAAATCATATTCAATGATGATGGGAAAAGAAAATATAAATAAGACTTAAAAATGATCCTCTGATTCATGAAAAACCGAAGACTCATTTAATAATGTATAATATTAGTAAGTAGTAGATGTATTTGTACAGTATGGATTTTTAATCTTTTTTCATTTATTTTCAATAATAATAATCGCAATTTCCTTGTATATTGATTTTTAAAATATGAAAAAACGTAAAAATAAGATCATTACTAGCAATGAATAGCAATATTGATCAATATCATTACACAGCTCCAATTACTATTATTGCTTCTGAATTTCTTAAATGCTCCCTAGATTCATTGAAATTAGATTCCTCTTTTTCATCAAAACCGACTTTATGTTTGTTACGACTCGTCATTGCTTTGTTCAACCAGTTTTTTTTATTTTTTACTATGAATTGTTTTTTAAAAATCTATATCTCTCCGTGTACTATTCATAAGAAAAGGAAATATAATATGAAACAATATTCATTATATTTTGTAACAATTTTAAACTATTTTATTGTAATTTTGCTATAACCATTAGTAAAACTGCTGAGTACTGCGTGTAGATTAATCTTCATCTGTTGCTAACAACAATATAGTTTCAACTATTTAGGAGTTAAATAAAAATTATGAAATATTTCCGTGAAAAAGCAGTTGTGTCTGTTAGAAGTGTTAACTTGTGGTTCATGAGTTGCTAAAATTATAGAAATCATGTTGAAGAGTGCTTTTAGTTCGAATAGTTATGTTTTATCAATCACTTATCTGGTAGTTCATTCATAGTCGAATGCAAAATGTAATAAATCTCTTCATTTAAAAAAATTTTACAGTTCCTTTTACCAACGTCTTTAAAAGTCCTTTAAATAATTACTCCAAATGAGCAGTAGTTGTGAAATAGCTATTATAACGCATTTGTGCTAAACTCAAAATATCCTTCATATTTATAATTTATAAAGTTATAAAAAAATTTTTCCTGCAGAATTAACTGATTGATAAAATATTTTTAAAGTGAAATGCATTCAAGGAAAGCAATGCCTACAGTTCCTGAAGCATTTAAAAGGAGAAATTTATATGTTTTTAAAAACAAATTCAAAATATTATGGAAAATGTTGAGTCTTATTGGAATTTTCCAGGAGGAAGAAAATTCTAAAAATAATATTATCAATTTTCTGAAATCTTCGTTGCGCATTATTTTTCCTGTTTTTCTGTTCTCAAACGGCCTTTTTAATTTGGCAGTAGTACTTCATGGCATGAAATCATCAATTGAATATATTAATTTATTTGATTCTGTACTTATTACCTTGCCATGTGTTATGTGGATGATAATGTACTCAAGAAGACACCAATTTATTAATTTAATAGCAAGTATTTATCTAGAAAACAAAATTATAAATAAACTTAATAGACTCGTTATATTAACAAACATATCGCTTATTTTTTGTATCATTTACCCCTTTTGTAACTCTTTAGAGTCTATTATCAACGATTACAAACCTTGTACTGAAAGCTATTGTATCACATATAAAGCTACAGTAAGATTTTGTTATAGTTTACAGTATTCGTTTTTGCCAGTTCTTATAGCAGTTTCTTATAGCGTTATTTGTTATGCATGCGTACAAAATCTTACGGCTTGCTTGGAAGATCTTTGCCAATTTACTTATCGCTGCAAGTTTGTGTTAATTGAAAAAACTTTAGAAAATTATCTAGAAATCGACAAAAATATACAAAATTTTGAAAGAATATTTTCCCTGCCAGCGCTGATATTAGTCATCCTAAATATATTTGAATTGGCTTTTGTGGTTTTGGATATAATTACAATAAAATCGTGGTCTGTTGCACTCAAAATCATCATTTTTCTGCTTTTAATACAAATATGCTCAAATATGACATTTATGACTTTCACAGCAGCTGAAATACCATTAAAAATGAAACAAATTAAAAATGTCGTGTTGGAATTTTACGCTATGAAACGGTATTCGAAAAATTCTGATTACGTAAAGAAATTAACGAGAGTGGTATTAAAAAAAACGTTGTTACTTTAACAGCTTACGATATGCTATCTCTGGAACGAAGCTTTATTTTCAGAGTGATTGGAACTGTGATTGCTCATACGGTTGTTATTTATGGAATTTATCAAACGGACAAAGATTGTTGATAACAATAATATTAAAGCAGTAACCAGTCAGGGCTAAAGAGAAGAGAAGGGCTAGTTCATTCCTCTCTTAGAGATGAAGTTACGATTTCCCTCCTCATGACGTCACTGTGTACACAGATCTCGGAGATCGCTAGCAAAGATACTACGATAACTTTGCATTTTTCTCTCTGTAAAAAAAAAGTTAGGCTTTTTCTGGTTATTAGCTTTCAAACTTTACATGATTAACACATTATTTCCGTTCGAAAACATAGCTCAAAAAAACTTTCTTGGTCATTATATAAAAAAATACCATTTTCAACTTATAAAAATATTTTACTAGTTGGTGAAAATAACACTATAAATACTTTATTTTAAAAAGTTCAGTTTTAACTTTAATTATTAAGAAAAATTAAAGCATATATCGACACTTTTTTATCTACATATTCTTTGATAAGAATAAGTTGGGTTAAATTTAGAATCCTGATTTTAAAATATGCCGTTAATAGCAATTTGTTCGTACTTAATCATTAGGAAACATCAACCTTAAACGCTAATTACTGAAAAAAATGATAATTTAGGTTCATAATGATATTAGAAATTTTACAATTGTTTATAGATATTTAAATTTAAGATAATATAATTTATAGATATTTAAATTTAAGAGAATAAAATTAAAAAAAATCCTAAATATTTAGAATAACTTCATTAAAAAATATGTTATGAAATTAGGAGAATTTTACCTATATACTATATATTTTATTTATACTTTTTATTTTCGCTTTAATTTTCTTTGACTTTATCCATTTTTTCAATTTTTTCGCCTGCCTTTCTTTTTGAAGTAACGAGGCCTTTTTCTATTTAGATGGTGAATTTTTATAAAAGTTATTAACGATAGAATAAACGTATTGCTGTTTTATATTAACTGTGTCATTTCGTTTGCAACGTTGATTCAATTCTTTACTCGGTTGTTCATTTACTTTAATGAACACGTGGAAAATTATATTTTTCCTTTTGTGTTTCTATCAGAATTTTTGCAAGTTGCAATCGCGCAAACTGGCATTCCGTTGTTTTAAATTTTTGTAAATTCACTGCAAAAAACTGAGGAAAGTCATTATAGAAAACAACAAATGTCTTGGAATATGTCACAAAAAGGAATGTTCCAATATTAGTTAAAGCTAGTTAGACCGAACGCTCCGTTCTTGAAGTAAAAGTGCAAACTTCGCGCCACCATGACGTCACTGGAGAAAATCGGAGGTTTGGCGAGGCGAGAGTTTCTTCGAAGGAGTGAACCAGCCCATCTATTCTCTTTAGCCCTGGTAACCAGTAGCCTGAAATTGTACTAGAATTTAATAATGTTTTCAAATTGCTGCTTAATTATCTTGATCACTGCTATTTAATCATATTATTTCGACCTAAATTTCGATTTTGAAATCGTGTATAACATCTAGAGTTCTTTGATCTAAAAGTACATAAAATATTCTAGAAGTAAATATACTTTACTTTACCGTTAAAGCCAGTTTTCATTATAAACTAAAGTTTTTCTTTGATGTTTTATTGTATTACTTTTTACTTTTAGAAATTAATGAGAATTGTGTCCAAAAAAGAGTTGTTAATTTTACGGCTTACGATATGCTATCTCTGGAACGAAGCTTTATTTTCAGAGTGATAGGAACTGTGATTGATAACAATAGTATTAAAGCAGTAATCAGGAGCTCTAAATGGTACTAAGAATTAATTGCTGTTTTCAAATTACTGCTTAATTATCTTTATCACTGCTATTTAATTATTCTGAAAAGTGCTGAGAGTGAAATTGCTAAATCAAATAGCTTGTAATAAAGCTTAAAATAGCAAGGGAGAAATTTTCTTCAAGAAAATATACTCAATAATAGTCCAAAAACACCTCGCTAACTTATATAACGCATAATACAGAAAAAATTAAAATCATTAGTCATTAAAATCATTAGTCATCATGTTCTGCGACAATACATTTGTAGAAAAAAACAAAGTCACAACTGTGTCAAGCTATGATGAAGTTACTGCAGTTTTCAAAGGTATTATATTATTTATAAAATATTTAGACAGTATTTTTAAGAGAAAAAACAAGGAACTGAGTAAAGAACTAAGCAGATGTATGAAAAAAGGTGACTGATAATATGTCGGGAAAACTAATATATGCTATGTAGCTAATATTTAGTTTCACCAGCAAATTTTTTTAGCATGTTAAAAAAAAATGCATGTTTTTTACTGATTAAATACTTGTAACTATCATTCTTATCAATATAACCTGTATTTGTTTGTTGCGTCCTCTTTCAGCAAAATTTGCATTAAAATTACGAGGAAAATATATAAAATCTATTTACTGTTAAATAACTGTTAAAATGTTTATACCGTTTTAAAGGCGTTTATCATACTCTGTTGCATAATAAGGTAATATAGAATTTCTTTATAATAGATTGATGCCTCTTTTAAGATTTTAGTCCTTCGTTTGGAATAATAATCAACAAAAATGGAATAATAAGAAAAAGAATAGTAAATAAATATTTACAGTTCAAATATTACAGTGAAAATGCGGTTTAAAAAATAGATAAGGAAATATTTTTTTGGTAATAACAACTTTTAACAGTTTTATACTGATTAAAACCAAGGAAATCTCCTTTTTAATTAAGAAACAGTATTGTGAAATTTTCTGGCAAATAAAAATTACCCTTTAAGGATGATAAAAGATATTAGAATATAGTGTTTTTTACGAACTTTAGAGACGCATTTGTTTAACATTTAAAAAATAATGAAAAATTCTTTTTTAAGGAGTAAGAAGATACTGCAGATTATAATTACAGATTATTAATATGAATTTAGCATTATTTTTCCACTCAATTTAACGTTGAACCATACAGTTGACATTTTGAAACTTTCAACTTTACACTTAACAACCAGCATCTAATATTTTGAACTTTATTTGGTGCAATTTTATCATATAAATAATATTTTAAACCTTTACACTCCGATGTATGAGGAGCCATCAAAAGTCACCACTCTAAAAGTGAAAAATTTGGTCACTTAATAATTAGTAACCACATTCACATAATTAGAAAACAAATTTCCCGAATCCGACGTCCGCGCGGACGGCCATTTTCCCGTTGAAGTTCGTGATACATTTTCAATTTTTGTTATCTTACAAGAGTCTATCGCCTCACTTCTATAATGACCCTCTAATCTAGAAATACAGCAACATACTGCGCTTGGTGGAATTGATGTTTTCTCTGTCTGGGAGTACTGCAGTGGTTGAAAAGAGCTTTTCAGTAATGAACTTACAAAAAAACACATTACGTACTGGTCTTAACAAGAAGCGTTAAACGCAATTATGAACATCTACCTAAATGGAAAACTCCATTCAGATTTCTGAGCACAAACCTCTGTAAATCATTAGATTGATTGTGGAACTGGCAAACGTCATATTTGATTCATTTAAAAAACGTAGTACCCTCGGATAAATTGTCATTCCAGATAACTTGACCTTTGTCATTTAAATTATTTCATATAAGAAATAAATTATTTCATAAAATAAATACTAGGTTACTATTAGTAACCTAGTATTTCTTTTATAACTGTATAATGTTATCCTAGTATTTGTAATCCTAATAACTACTAATTCATTGTGCAATTTATATGATAAATGTTTGTAATAAATAAGAGAAAATTATATTTTTATTTATTTAGAAGTGACGGGTTAGTTTCAAAGGAGGACGGGTACATTGTTGGACAAGCCGTCCTCGGGGACGGTTAAAATTTCCGAGTTTTTTCGAGCCCTGGCAATATGTAATCGTTCTCTTTCTCTCTCTCTCTCGCTACTTTTGATTGACATCTACTAGAGCACGTAGAGGAGAGTCGGGTAGCCCCGACCACTTAAGGAGTATTGCTTATATTTCTGTATAATATTGAGTAATAATCAATATTTTTGTATGTTTCTATTGTTTTATCATCTAATTAAATAATGCAAAAACCAAAAAAAGAATAGTTTAACTTTAAAAAATAGAAATTTAAAAAATTTGACGACTGCATTCAACATATTTTCAAAACTATTGTTTAACATGTTACCAGCTGCATAAATACTTGAAACTTTGAAAATATTTTTTTTAATATAACAATTAATGTCCGATGGCCCATTAATTTGAAAAAATATTCTATACATATGAAATTGACAGTGGGCGGGGGTACCTGCTGGGTGGGGGAACCCGACACTCCCCTACTAATAAAACAACAAAATAAAGATCTCGTGAGTATATTCATGTATATTCAGGAGAAAATAAATTTTCTGCAACAATGGATGAATAGTCAACATTTAAAGCAAAAAGCACTTAAATTTGCAATAATTTTCGTGCGAACGGGAATTTCAGAAAAGAATAATAAAACTCTTGTAAAAATTATAATACAGAATGATTCCATAAGAATATCAAATTTCAACTCTTTAGTTGCATTTCAGCGATCGGCCAACAAGAATTTTGTTTACTTCAAGTTTAACAGTTAATAACTCTTGAACTCACAACTGAATTGTTTTATTCTATCGCACTTTTTGTATATTTTTTTCACATCATCATAATTTCAAGTCTTAAAGGTTTTAAGCAGTAAAGCAAAATGTAACATTAAACGAAAAAATGAGGAAATTTAAAAAAAAAATATATTAAATAAAATTGCAATAATTCACGAATAAATTAGAATATCGAACCATAAATTCTGAGTTAGATTAATAAACAAATGTATATCTTTCTTTATGACAAATTGCAATTCTGTATCTATATTTCGCGGTCAGTAGAGCGGTTCGTGATGTATTTTTTTCCCCCAACAAATTATCAGTTAATAATTTTCGAACAAATTATCGAATGTTAAATTGTTTCTTGCTCCATCGTTATTGACATGAATAATTTCATAAATAAAGCATACTATAGTTTCATACAAATAAACAGAAGCTATGTTCAGTGCCGAGTTCCGCAATCTATTCTGCGTTTCGACACTGAGGAAGGTTCTTCTTTACGGAATCAAAACTACAGTACAATAACTGCTTTCCTACCGTTATTTATCTTCTTGTTTATCTTGATTTATTAGCAGCCCAATGTATTCTATCTTCATTGGAGTAAAGGTACACATTGCAATATTTAAAGAAAATTTGAAACTTGATCAAAAACATTTTAAAATTTGGAACTAAGCCTCTCAATAATTTAAGCCATGAAAATAATCTTTAAATCACCACTGAAAAGAAATAACACATTATAAAAAGGGTGTGGCTTTTATTATTTTGTGAAAAAATGTCTACACTACTCAGTCATATAAGCAATCCATTAGGAAAAAAGTGTTAAAAAATCTCATATAAAACAATAAAAGGGAATTTTATTTATTTGGATGGTCAATAAAATGAGTTATAACCAGGTAATGTCTTTGTAGCTTCTTCTTCTGTTTCTTTGATGTTTTTCTTCTTTAATTTTGGAGCAGCCTTAGATGAACTGCCACAAGTCACAGCATACTTGATTTCTTTCATCAAAAGTTTAAACACAGACTCCTGAAAAATTATGCAAGAAAAATTTTAATTCTAAATGTTCTTGCTTTGAAAGTTAAATTATAATGACACCCTCAAACAAAATATTGCAATTCAGTTTTAATTTTCCGAAATATTAAAAAAAAGGGGAGAAAAAAAGAAATTTTTACTTTCAAATTCAAACGAAAATTTAGGATCGAAATCGTTAACGTAGTAGAAAAGAATAACATAAGAAGATGAGATGAGAAGATAACGCGAATAATAATAATAATAATAATAATAAAGATTAAGGAGAAAATAAGAATCAAATGGAAATCTTTAACACAGAAAAGAATATTAAATCATTATACTCATCAAAAATGAAATATTTTAAGATTTATGGATATGTAATAGAACCTTGTTTATTTTTTTTCTGTTTCTGTTTCATTCTCTTTTGAAGAGGTCAAATAATTTTTCCGACGTTTGATCCTTAAGAGAGAAAACAGTTAGAGTTAATGGAAAAATTGGAACGAAATCACCCTTAAGAAGGGTGTTAAAAACGATTACGGTTATTATTACTCTGATAAAATTTGGAAACTTTCAAATAGCAACGCCGATTTTTTTTTCTTGATAGAAACACAATTTTTACAGTAAAATTCCTAAAGGGAAATGAAAACGATCTTTTTAGAGCAAGAAATTGCGACACTTGGCTTTTGTCAAACGTCACCCATTTTTCGTGACTACTAACTAGAAAAAGAGTTCGGTACAAGCATTTGACAAACAAAGAAGAAACTATGGTTATGTCAGACATGTAAGGACGGATATGTCAAGCAATTTTAAAATCAGCAACTGACTTTTCTTTGAATTTTTTCTATGTTTTTAAGGATATTAAACAACACTATCTTCTAGTTAGCGGTCACAAATAATGACAACACTTGGTAGAAGCCTTTGTTTATTGCAATTTCTAGTGCTTAAAATATCGCTTACTGTAAATATTACTTTTTGATCAAAAAAGGGGTGTAGCTATTTAAAATTTTTCCCGTAATTGTAACCGTGAGAGAGATGAAATTATTTTTTATCATCATTCTTGATTGCGTAGATCATAATGAATATTTTTAAAATTTAATAAATTCTTTAAAACGTTATGCACTGAGTCATATGACTGCAAAGCTATTTTATTATCATCCAGTATCATTTTTTGTGAATATTTTAGTTGCAAGAACAAGAAGAATTGATGATTTTTATCTTGTTATTGATGATTTCTATTGTAAATTGAACTGTCGAAGTCTGAACTCAATTCCAGTGAAACCAAGTTTAGTATTATTTTTTTATGTGGCAAAAGTTAGTCAGAACAATCCATTAAAATATAGAAGAAAATTCCTATTTTTTTTCTTTAATTTCTTCACTATTTGTCATTTGCTGCAGAATAATCTATACTTGAAGTTTTTTAGCATGTTATGAAATAAAAATAGTTTTTTAAGAATATTTCATAGTTTTGTTCCTAAAAATTTACAGATTTGTAAGTGTTTGAATATTTCGGTAATTTTATCAAGTTTTCTAAAATGTATCAAAAACCGCAATGACTTAACAACTGTTATTTCGCTATTTACTAAACCTATGTGATACAATTTTAAATAACCTTATCATATCTTACATTATTTACCTGAGATGTTTTTTGTAGCTTTCTCTGGAACCATAAAAATTCCACAACTCCCATGCAAGCTGATAAACATATTCCCATTAACATGACCAAGAATACGCCTCCTACATTTCCCAGACCAAGTTCAGCTACAGAACCGGAACCGCTGACGACACAACTTCCGCCACCCTTTTTCTGCTTCCACCAACGCTCCTCGAAAGTGTGAAGTTTCCCTTCTTCTGTAAGCTTCAAAATCCCTTTTGAGAGCCAATCTCTTAATTTGTGTCGGTCTAAAATATAAAAAAGAAAATCATAAATTCTTTAGTTGATGTTTGTTTGCTCGCTAAGTCAATGAACCTTTCTCATTGCATGCTGAAAATTCGCTTAAGATCAATGAGAATCTGACATGGGGAAATACAATTTCCAGAAAAAATTCTCCAGTCATCCTGTTCGTCTTTTCTGCTTTAATTTCGCATGCAGTGAGAATGGTCCCTTGTGGGCTCGCGACCAGCTACGTATGAGGTAAAGTGTACTATCGGTAAGCTGACCAAACGCCTTTAAATCTTGAGGATAAACGTCGAATTTCGTTAACTGTCTCAAGTTTTAAACTCTTTGAGGATGGAAAATATTCCCCAAATTTTAACATGAGTTCTCAAATGGTCTCAGTTTTTTCTGCAAACTTAAAATTTTTTTAATGCAGTCAAATATCAAAAATAATCAGAATTATGCACTCTTTTCTAAACAAGATAGTTGCGTTTTACAGATAATACAAACGAAAAGTAAAAAAAGTAACAGATGAAAACAACACGCTCATCTTAAAAGAATTTCATCAAAAAATAAACAAAATTTAATAATCCCGTGCTCATTCTTTTTTCCTATGTTCAAATGCAGAGCAATATATGCTATTTCAAAACTGCTTAGTAATAAAATCAATATCCTAATGAGAAAAATTCTTAATATTCATTGCGTAGTAATTTCATTTATTTCAGGCAGTTGCAATCATTCCAAAATAATGAAGTCTAATTGCATAAATTCCTAATTAAGGTTTTTGTTGCAATACACTTAAGCAAAAATAAGTCTGTTTCAGTAACTATTCACACATTTATTAATTAGCTAAAGTCAGATGGACTGATTTTAATCTGCATAAATAATATGAGGCAGACTTTTCCAAACCAAACAAAACAAAAATGCTTAATACATTTGTATTTTGGCCAAGCAGAACAAAAATGCCTGCAAATTTTTTAATAAGCCAACGACATATATATACTAGCCTCTAAAACCCCAGTTTCACTTTTTCAATATTTATTTCCTTCTTAATTCAGTAATTTGAATAATTTTATAATGAAGGATGCAAATTGAAAAACTCACCATATTCTAAGCAAGCAGATACTAAGATATGAACCAAACAGATATGGTTACGCACTGAATGCAAAATATGTGTTTTCATTATTTTGGGGCTTTTTTTTCGTGGTTGTTCCAAATTATGAACATAGCGATTTGTTTTTGTCCTGCAGTGGACTATTTTTTGTTCCGCAGTGACCGAATTCAAGCATCACTGGCTGCGGTCAGTAAGCGGGTTGGTGACCACTTTGATCAGCCTACGTAGGGACCAAGAGTGTGCCGTATTGGTCCTTGTTTAACTGTTCTACCTTAAAGTGCTCGACTTTGAGCACAGGTCGTCGGGCTGCCAAATCAGAGAAGCTATCCCCTCTGCAGAGGATCAAAAGTGCGATGGGATGTCTTCGGATTATCCTCAGGGATGTTTCCCAGACAGTCGCTAATAGCCCATAGTGCCGCTCTAGTACGACGTAAATAAAGTACCTACCTACCTTCCCGAATTTTTTTA
Organism: Parasteatoda lunata; assembly: GCA_949128135.1. Classification (NCBI taxonomy): domain Eukaryota; kingdom Metazoa; phylum Arthropoda; class Arachnida; order Araneae; family Theridiidae; genus Parasteatoda; species Parasteatoda lunata. Next base: position 49,589,058 of record OX421975.1, read on the forward strand.
AGGATCGATAAACAAAAGGATGTAATGAGGTGGTACTGTGTGAGACAGTCTGGTCGCCAAAGGCAGCTAGTTGAAAATTTATGGCTAAGGCGTTGTTTAAAAAATACTATGTCCATCGGTTCACAATTACTTAACTTTAAATATGATAAACATCAAACTTTGATTTCAAAACATACCTTTCTTTATGGCGATTCCATATGATTTAGAATCCAGGGGACTTCCAACTTGAGTAAGATTACATTCTCTTTCAGTTTTATATTCAATTGACTTAATTTCCATCAAATATGCATAGTTGCCATCCTTTACTTTTCGAATGCCTTCGTCATTGCTTTTTACCATAACGTCAGAGTGCTGTTTTTTCATAAACTCATTCATCTTTTTATATATAGTCAAATTAGCATCCTACACAAGTAGAAATAAAAAGAAAATAAATTCCGTTTATCAAAAAAAGCTATTTTGTTTTAAATCTTTATTTTTACTTATTTACATATTGTATTATTATCTTCACAATAAATAAGCATTTCATCAATACACAATTTTTAGATAAGGGAACAACAGAGTTTGAATGTGATTATAAACTAAATTGAAAATAATAATAATATTCATGCAGAAAATTTATGTATACACAATCTTTTTTATCATTTATGTCTGAAAGTTTGTTTTTATTTTAATACCATTGAATCAAACTTTTCAGTTTAAAATGTGTTGGCCATTATTATTTGCTTTATAAATAACACAAGGGCTTATGAATAACATGAGTATTATGAATGGGTCTGCAAAGGGTTCATTGCATCATTACAATTATTACCATATTCAATTTATCCGGAAGGATCAGTTTTATGCAAATAAAACTGTATCGAATTCATGTTCATTTTAAGTAAATCAAATTATTTAAACTTCAACATTTATGTGCTACAAATCACTTTAATGTAGAAGGAAATTTTTTCTACATTATTCAAAAAGTTAAAATTTCCTTTCTAAAATTACGGTAAAATAACCGGCAACAGTCTATCCGTCCTATTAACCATAACGTTTACGAATAGGAACATTCCATATTCTAAATAAATTTGAAATCGTTTACAATTAATATTGTAAAAAAGCATGAGTACAAAACTGTAGGTTTCGTAACAAATTAAAAAATAATAATAATTTCAATTCCGTAATAATAATATGTAACAGAGTTATTAGGCATTGAAATTAGAGGATGGTTAAGTTGTGCTTTTCGAGTGAACCTTGGAATAGGGCTTAATTAGTTTATTTAGTTATACTATATATCGTTAGAGAGGGGAAATACTAGATTATTTTGTATTAAGCAGCTCGGTGGTGCTACCATCTATGCGAGAATGAGAGTTTATTACTGTAATAGCCCAGTCAACAATTGTGACATGAAGGGCACTGGAAACACCTTATGTATTGAAAGATTGTGAAAGAAAGAGAAAATATTGTGGTGTAAACCCTGGGATTCGAACCCCCGTTCAACCGTTCATGAGATTAACAGCTTAGCTTTTTCGGCTAAAGTTTGGCCCAAGTTGCAAGGAACTAAGGGGTTTCATAATGTTTACTACACACTTAAAAGATTATCATTTCGCAGATGTGTTAGGCATCCGATGATAGAAAGTAAAAATATGAATTCGTAATCCTTATCATATAGCTTAATTTCCAGCTTTCGAAAAAAGTCCTCTTGATTCTCATTGGCTGTGGGATTTGTTGGCGAGTAAGAAATTTTGGTTGTTGGACTGATTTAGGCGAAAACGGTTAATAAATGATTTTTCTTATAGTTAACATTTTGAGAACTATTTTTTATGGTTATTTGACTTTTCAGTTGAATACGGTTAAATAAATTGTTATCTAGCAATTGTTGCTAAAAAAGTTTAAAAAATGTCGGTAATGCATCACCGAAAATAGAAAAAGAGTATTTTTCTACAAAACATATAATGCAGGTTTAAATTTATAATTTGATTGTAACGACTCACTTCATCGAACTCAACCAGTTTAAGTAAAAGGGTTATAAAGGCACTCCGAAAAGGATTAGTCAAGAACATAATAAAAAAATTCCACTCATGTATAGAAAATTTGTACCTTAAAAAATTTGTGCGTTGAGCCATCTTCAAGACAGCCATACTTAATCTTCTCCTGGTTTGCCAACTCATTGACGTTATTGATTGGAGATACTAATTTTTGAACAGTTAAAAATGACGCAAGATTAGCGGTATAAGATGATATCATGATGAGACAGAAGAAATACCAAATACTTGTAACTGCACGAGTTGACATGGCTCTGAAATTGTAATTTAAATGAAAACATTAATACAAACTGCATTTTAAAAATACAACCCTATAAATAATATGAGATGCCATTTTTATTTCTTGCTTTTTACAGGGGAACTCTCTATCTTATATTGAATACACATTGAAAATTCCTAATGCCAGATACGGTTAAATGGCCATAATTCGGGTTAAGGCTTTGATGTACAGAGGGTCCAAAAAGTATTTACGAGGTCAAATAATTTGTGAGGCAAAAATATCTATAAGCAAACTTAGAAAATATTTTCAAAAGATGATTCTGCGGTACCAAGTTTGACCTCATAAAGTTACCCCCTGTTGTGGAATTAGGGCAACTTTAAAATCTTGAAGGGAACCTCCCTTTTTTATAGCAAGGATTATATATATATTTTATTTATTTATTTTAAAAAAAAAAAAAGAAAAGAAAAAAAAAAACAATTTGTCTCGCCTAAACGCTTTATTAGGCATTATAATCGCAAAACGAAAATAATTTGAAACATTGTTTAAAATGAAGATCTTGAGATATACATGCCAGATTAAAGAAGGAAAAATAGAAATTCTTAATATTCTAAAATACTTAACTAGGTACATCGAAATTGACTCATTCACCATCCCTTAGTTTGGGGGAATTCCATAGGGTGGTGTCAAGTTTGGGTGTGAGGATCAAATTTTGCCGTTATAAGTTAAATTTTCAAAATTTAACACACTGTTTCAGTAGCAAAGTAAATTTTTTGAAGGTATATTTTTTAAATTTTTCATCCAATGAATATATTATATCATTATTCTCAGTGAATATAAAATACCATTATATCAGCGAAAATAAACTAGTAGATTTGAACAAAAATGTATGTCTTTTTGAATGTTAAAACACGCACTCGCTTTTTTTATTTGTGTTCGACACAAAATTTTGAATTATTTTCAGGACAAGATCTAAAATTTCTAATTATGGCTCAGTATAACGAACATATCAATATTTAGTGGACTTCTCAGTGAAAACTGAAAACGAAAGTAAACAATGCCACCTGACACTTCGCATAACTTTTGACTGGTCTGAATAGGACTTAGTCTGTCAAAGCTATAAAAAAAAATTGAGATCAGAATGATGAGAATCTCAGCTAAAACCGGCGAAGTACATAAAATTGGCGATACACTGTTACTTCTTGTTTACTTCCGCTATCAGTTCATGAATAGAGTATAGTTTGTCTAAAATAAGAACTCCTCCAGACATTCATCTGGACCTGTGGCGGTGACTATGGTAACGAGGTATGACTATTTCAAGTAGGGGTGCTGTTTTGCGAGTGGTTTTAGCTCGGGTCGGTGAGAGAAAGTGAATCTCTTTCTTCGATCTGTTGTGTTAGTCCTAGAGTGAAGCACTATCCTTCCTAAAATACACCATTCTTGTTTCCATAGCACCAGACGGCCTCAGACTTTGTGGCGGGAGGAGTTCTTAGCTTAGACAAACTATATAGCGTAATATCAGTTATGAAAATCTTACGTAGGAGCAATATCCGATCCTTGCTGCATAAGTGATCCAATAGCAAACCACATGCTATTTAAAAGACTGAACACATTCTCTTCTACTTGATCATTTTGTCGACATGGGTGTGGATTAGCCCATTCATACGGACTCAGTCTTCCCACCAGAAAATAGCTGATACTGATGAATGTGTAAGCTGCCATCACAAGAGCCCATACACCTCCTGAAAACGGTGAAAGAAAGGAAAACAAGGATGTGACTTTTTCCGTGGGTTTTCGGAAAAGTATTCCAATTCCTGTCTGCATAAATGGGTGAGTAAAATCTACTACTGCTAGCCTGCTTGTTGTAATTGTAAAATCAGCGATCGCTAGGTCAGCCTCCTGAAATAAAGAAAAATGCTGTCAGAGGGTTCGTGGAGTAACTACCACTATAAATGTTAAATACCAATTCCTTAGTATATAAGACATGTTAACTTAATTCCCTCATGAGGTACCTTTTGATAGATGAAGGTTGACATAGTCTATAATCAATTCCCCACATTGGTGTCCTGTGGACGTGATATGAACTTACTAACATTGATGGATGGTCCGATTTAAACAGTTGATTTGCTTAATATATACTGCTCAAAAGAAAAAAAAATCTGGTAAAGTAAATTAAGTCTCCCGGCTAATAAACAAATAGGAAGAAAAATAAATTAGCGAAATGCTATAAACAAAAAAATGAAGAAAAAATATAATGAGCAAAATTTATATAAATAAATAAACAGCGTGAATCAACAAGTGGTAATCGTTCATCGAATTCTATCACAGATAAAATTTAGGAAGAGGAGTAATGTGGCGTAACTACCACTATAAATGTTAAATGCCAATTCCCTAGTATATGAGACATGTTAACTTGATTCTAACATGAGGTACCTTCTGATAGATGAAGGTTGACATAGTCTATAATTAATTTCCCCCAGGTTATAGAAATTATCTGATTCAAATTATTACCAATCATCTGAGCTTTTTGAACAGTTTCAATTTTGTGAAAAATATCAGTTTAAGAAAAAAAAACAAAAAAAACAGTTGTGCTCTTTTTTTTTTATATCAAGAAAAATTTTGATTTAAACTTTCTTGAAAACGTGTAATCACCGTCATTTGAACACCATCTTTAGTTCGTTAATAATTAATTAAAAACAAGGAAGATATTTCAGTATTATTTAGTTGATGAAACTAAAACATTTAAACGAAGTTGCTCTAAAAAATGTTTGAAAAATCACTATAAAACTTAAATCTAATTTCTTATTTTTTGTATTTCAACTGCGTAAATTCTTGTGTCTAAATTCTGCGTCTAATTTCTTGCGCTTTGTATTTCATCAATTTGTATTTCAACTGCGTAAAGATATGCACCTAAACAGAATTATCCGCAATTCACTCCCTTATTTACGAAACCTACCTTACCTACTCACTGGTGGGAAGGGTAGGATAATAAAAAAAAATTATTTAATCAGTGATATTGTGGGTTTTACCTTGCAGGTGTTCTAAAAATCAGCTTCCAACTGCTTTTGCTATCCCTCGTGATGAAACAGGTTTTGTTGCTTTTAATATCACCATTTATGTTAATGAGTTCAAAGGTTTAAATAACATTTTTTTTCATACCTATATACTAATTTGAAATTACTCATGTGTTAACTTTAACTTTTTACTCCTTTTTTGACAAAGCTTATTAGAATTTAACTAAAGCAGTTTCTTTATGCAACTAACATGAGTTTATATTTTATTTAATTTCATTATTCATTTTTTTTAAAACAAGAAACGTATATTTGTTTGTGACCACAATGGGTTATTATTAATCATCAGATTAATCAAGATAGTAACCAGGCCAGTCTCGTTACTTCTGTTTTTACCATGGGAATTTTTTTTTTTTTTAATATTTAATTATTCTTGCATTTTATTAAGTACACGAACCGCATTAACTGTTTGTATAAAGATTTCAATCCTGATGTTGTTGGCATTGTTCTTGAATAAAAAGTATAAATTTACTAAATAGCCATCATGTATCGTGCTTTATATAACATTTTATATCTAAAATTATTTCTCTTGATAAATGAAGTTTTCTAAAAGTATTTTTTAATTTTTTAATAATGTTTGCACAAAGTTGTAGCTAGAATTTTGCTAGATAAATAAATATATCCCTTTCGTGAGGTGATTGTAATTATTTATTTCAAGAAAGGATTTAGAGGCATTAGATACTTACACCTCTCATTACCCTTCCAATCATGCCACTCCATTCTTTTGTGACCTTATCTTGGGAACCGTAATTGGACTTGTTTTTCTCTTGCACAACGTGCACTTCGTAGGTGAAGCGCAATTTTGAAGAGAGAGCTTCAAGCAAATCCATAGCAAAACCTTCATATCGATCATTTCCAACCTTCTTCTCAGATGATTCTGCATACATTGTGTAGGGATCGACCTATGTGAATATCAATAGCAACTATCAATTAATATTCTATCATTGGTATCGGATTATTACAGGGTGTGACTATTAAATGCCATCACTGCTCTTTTAATTCTTGAAAACATAATGGGAATTATATACTCATTTAATATGCTTTGAAGTAACATCCACCTGCAGCAATGTATTACTGTACTTGGAGAAAGTTTCAAAAATCACTTTGAAGCAAATGGGACACCGGTGTCCCATTTATATATTTTTTGACTCTTTCATTAGAAGCAAATATATATTTCAGTATTTTTTAATTATAAAAATTGTCTAATAGTTGCTAAAAAAATCTGTTAGATTATTGGAATTAATTATGTACTGAAATTTAAAATCTAAAAAAAAGTAATTAGAAATTTTCTTTCTATTCATATTCAAAAATTTACAAATAATTGATTTTGAAAATTAAGGAAATTTTACTGATAAATAACTGTTTCTCTTTGATCTAAATCAATGCGAATGACAGAAAATTTTAAAAAAGCATTCTTTAGAAGAAGAAATTGTTTAAAATTTATTTCTTACATTTATTCAATTTTTTTCGCAGGAATTGAAAAAAAACTATGTTTATTTTTCATGCTGGCAGTTTGAATTTTAATATCTTATTATAAATCCTTGAAAAAAATTAAGTAATCAGCTTATTGGGTAAAATTTTCAGAATGTATTTTCACTATTCCAGTAATAAAGAAAATAAAGATATAGCTAATAATAAGTAGTATTTATAGTTACTTTAAAATTTACATAATTTGTAATGTGTCCTAATAATTCGCTTCTCATACTCACAATGACTGTTGCAACTTTGAAATGCGAGTTTTCCAATTCAGTATACTCAAAATCAGAAGATTCAGGAGACGTCACATTTATTCCTTTGTCTGGCAAAATATAACCAATCTACAAAAATGAATAAAGAATTAATTATGACAATCATCTGCACTGTTAAAAAAATTCTGTAAAAATATAGAAAAGGTGTCCTAATACAGAAAGGTGTCTTTCTGCAAGTTTGCAATATCTAGGAAAGGTTTCTTTGTATGAAAAAGTGTCCTAATAATTCCAAAAATCTGCAAAATCTAGTAAAGATGACCTAATGATTCCGCTACCCTGCAAAAACTAGAAAAGATGTCATAACAATTCTGCAAATCTGCTAGTGAAGCTTCCTAGCACAGAAATTTGTTTAATAGTTCTGAAAATTTGAAAAATCTTGGGAAAATATCCTAATATGGAATAGAACCAAGATAATATCAAAACACAATAAGCTGTAGCGTAATCTTGGACAGTTATAGACAATTTTGTTACAAAAGAGAAAGTATGAAGACTAATAAAGTATTCACTAGCCTTTGATTAAAAATAATAAAATGACGAGATTTATGGAAACATCATTTAAAAAAAAATATTTTTTTGGAAACACCATCAATGCTTTTATTTTCTGACTGTCATTTTCCGACAACCTTCACAAGTGTTTTAGAGGGTCTTAGTTTGAATCCACCATCTTCTATTACTACAATAGGAGTAATAAAGCGACGTGATGTCAAACGCGTATTCTGAATTTTTAAATTATTTTAATATTATTTATGAATTTTAAGTTTGTATTTACTTCAAATTTCATTCTTATGTTTGGTATTGTATTTCTTGTTGTTCTTTTTATTTTAGTTTTCTGCTATACTGGTAGCAAATATTTGATGACAAGTTTAACTAAAGCGCCTTATGTATAAATTGTAAACGAATGTGAACTATTTTTATTAAATTTGTTTATTCTCTATGTTATTCATTTTACTAGTATTTACAATATTTAGGTATAAACTTTTCTTATATTCGAAATTCTAACTGAAATGATTAACAAAACACGCTTCGTTCAACAACATAATGATCTTGGATTAATGATCAGAGTAATATTTTTAATATATCTTAATTCATTCCACTCTTTGAAAGTTAAAATACATAAATTTCACATTCAAAAGTGTTTTTATGTTTTCTTTCCATTTGTATTTTCTAACCAAAAGCGTTTTTAATATTTACACTAAGTAATATAATTGTTATGCGTAAATTTAATTTTTCTTTCGTTCTTTTTCAATAAATAAATAAAATTCCAATACCGAAATATTTATTTCATAAGTTTTAAAGTTAATTTTTGAACAAATTAAATTAAAGATTAAAAAAAAAAATACCTTTTTCAGACCTTGTTGCGTAACGTACATCACGTCCAAACTCACCGCTGATCTGAAACCTTCCGGATCAAATTCAATCAGTCCGGAGAGTCCAGTTGTCTTTCCCTATAAAGACAAAACAATAATAAATTTTAGTAAAATTTTTGTTTAAATTTAATTGTAATTCTTTTTAATTTCCAGTGTAAAAGCTTTAAATATGTGCAAAAGCCTTGAAAAAGCACTATTTTTTTTACAATAATAAAATTAAATAAACTTGGCAAAGCATTTTTTTTTTTTTACTGTTCTGAAAAAATTTAGAAATTTGGGCATTCTGAAATATTTAGAAAGTGATCAGCATTAAAAATGTATGGTGTAAAAAGCCGTGGTGGTTTAGGAGCACTCGCCTCCTAATAAGGTAAACCATGATAGAATCCCAACTATAGCTGGGATTCGAAGTCTGCACCCGACTAGCACCGACGACAGTTCTTGCGTAAAATATCCTCAATGGTAGACGGATCATGGGTTAGAGTCCCCTTTCAGTCAGGCTATACGTTTCGTGGTTTTCCTCGCCATGTGACGTAAATGAGGGTTAGCTCCATCAAAAAGTCCCCCACGAAAGCAAAATTCTTCCAATACTTGTTCCAGAGCCGCGATGGCTTAGGGGATAGAGCGTTCGCCTTCCAATGAGGCGAACCGGGTTCGAATCCCAGTCGATACGAATTCCGCATCCGGCTTGCACTGACCACAGTGCTGACGTGAAATATCCTCAGTGGTAGACGGATCATGGGTTGGAGTCCCCTTGCCGTCAGGCTAACCGTGGGAGGTTCTCGTGGTCTTCCTCTCCATGTAACGCAAATGCGGGTTAGCTCCATCAAAAAGTCCTCCACGAAGGCAAATTTCTCCCAATACTCGATCCAGGAGTTCCCTTGTCTTCTGGATTAGGTTCAAAATTACAAGGCTACGGAGTTGAACATTAGTAGCCGTAAACCCATTAAGTTGGGTCGGCTGTTCAACGACGGTTATAAAATAAAATACTTGTTCCAGGAGTTCCCTCGTCTTCTGGATTGGGTTCAAAATTACAAGGCTACGAAGTTGTACATTAGTAATTGTAAACCCTAAATTGGTGTCGGCTATTCAACGACGGATATTAGATTTATAAAAATTATATAACATAAAAGCATAATGATTTTATACAGTTTTTTGTTGTTGATGCATTTTTGTTATCCCACATTAACTTCCATACTTTTTGATTGTCATCAGCATAAAATTAATAAAAGTCATTAAGGTATTACTTTACTTTAATATTTTATATCCCTTATTTAGGGCTACTTTTAATATTTATTTAATAAATATACCATTTTTTATTAATATATACCAATATTATTATATATCTGTATTATTGTATACCTGTACTATGTTATTAACATATACCTGTAATATTTATTTTCTTATTTTCCTTTTCTCTACTATTATTGCGTTTTTGATTTTGATTGTTTTCAAAGTTTAGAGTTAAAAGCCAAAATAATTGTTTCTATATTATAATTTAATTCTGTGAGAAATTACCTTACTAAGCTATAATTTGCGATAAACATAGTTAAGTCGGTGTAGAGTGTAACTACCACGACAATAATACAATATCAATTCCCTATAAAACGAGTTATATCTAGCCATCTGGTTTCTCATTTGAGAGTTCACGGTTGACCTTGTTTTTACGCTAGTCCCACAGGTGTATAAACTTATTTAGTCTTACAAACATTATTTTTAGTGCATATTACATTAATATTCTATATATTAAAAAGATTCGTTAAATGATTTTGCGATCAGCTTCATGCACAATGTGGCGCAATCACAAATTGTATTTGATATATCAACATGTTTGTTAAGTGAAAATATTGAGTTACGAATCTCAACTAACAAAATTTGTAAAAATGTGCTTTTAATTTAAAATATTTTAAAATATGATTACTAAACAAAATTATATATGTTTTAATGATTTGACTAATGGTTAGGAAATGTTTTGACGTGAGAAATGATGATGACATAAGCGCAAGAAAGCAGAATTTCTTTAGTACATATATTTCATGAAATAAATTTCAACTTTGGTAGAAAAAAACTGCTTAATACCAAAAAGAAAACAATTATTGTGACGAAATCATCATCGAGGTAGGTGAGCGGCAACGAACAGGAAGCTTAGCTCCTTAGTTTGAAATAGATTCTAAACTATTCAATTTTGAAATTAACTTAAAAACTATTCATTTCTGAAAAATGATACTATGCTGTTATTTATTTCATTATTATTATTATTTACTTATATAATTATTTTTGAAAATACAGCTCACATGGTTATTATTTTTTTTTTCTGAAACTCATATTTATACGAGTACTGTTCATTTCTGAAACAGATCCTCTTAGTTATTTTAGTTCATTTCTTAAAATTAAAATAAAAAAATTTAATTCCTAAAATTAAAATCAAAATAGTTTTTTCTTACGATCATTCTCGAACTATTTATAACTAAAATTTGTGTTCATAGGAATAACAGCTCTTATCTGAAACACATGCTCATTTATGGTTGTTCATTTTTTAAAATTCATTCAAAATCTATTAATTTCTTAATTTAGGTTCATCAGTACATTAAGTCATTTTTAAATCCGTTTCAAGAACTGTTCATTCTCAATCGAATCACACATGACACATAAACGCATGCTCGTAAAAATATTGAATTTATTCAAACACTATAGATTTCTGAAACTTTAGTTAAAGAAAAAACTGCATTATAAAATGAGCATGAGCATGTCCCAAAGCTTAATCAAGAAATAGGATTTGACCTTAAGCTTTATTCAGAAGTTCCCTTATCTTCAGAGTTAAGTTCATAAGTATAAGAGTTAAGTGTTAAACATTGGTAACCGCAAAAAATATGGCTGCTGAACTCCCAATGATAAATAAAGTTTTAAAATTTTAAGTTATAGATATTTCTTTTTTTTAAGCCATATAAAAAACACGTTGTTATGAATTAAAAAATAGTGATAAAAGAACTATTTCTGTAAAACTAATGTTTATAATTTCTGTTTATGATAATTAATCTTACTTAATACTTTCAAGTAATATTAACTCATAAATAAAAGATGCTTACATTTTTCATGAAATTGAATAAACTTGTTCCGTCTATGCCTTTATTCATAAGGTTACAAGAAATGGGTGGAAAAACTGCAATATTTTTGGCACTATCCATTTGTTCAAGGGCATAAGCAAGTCGTTTCACACTGTCATACATCAATACTGATTCTGTCTAATGAAAAGCATAACAATTAGAATAAATTGAGGCAGTATCAAGGAAAAAAAGCAAAAAATATTTAAAGCAATCAAAATGGCCATTAATTAAGACTCTTTTAATCGGATTTTAAACAAAAAAAAGATGAAATTTGTACGATTTAAAGGCTTTCTATTAGGGCATAAAATGTATGTAGTTAAAGAAAGGCATTTGGACAACGCGTAACAAAACAGTATCGCTCTTCTTAGATGGATGGATCACTGACATGGTACAAGTAGAAGAAATTATTCAAGATCATCTAACATGTAACTTTTCTTGTCATCGCGTCAAATCTAGTTTTGAACTATGTCACCGTGCTACGCATTTTTTTGATGAGTTGTAAATTTTCAAATTGTGTGCCTGCTGGGTACCCAGTTCCTTATCCAAAAAGTAGATATCCGCACGAATGCTGTGCAATCTCACGTTTCTTCAACGATACCATTCTAAGAGACAACTATTAATTGATCACATCGTTACTGAGGACGAAACATGGCTTCTTCAGTTCGTTCCCACATCCAAGAGGCTCTCTATAGAGTGTAATTGTATCATCTAAGCTAAAAACCAGAAATAAAGCACCTTGCAGTGCTATATTTCTGGATCTCCGATTTTCCAGAGGATCACCAACGAGAAAGAGGTTTATGGTTACACGCTCTGCCGTTAAAGATACGATGAACATAGTCCGGGTAAAATGCAGTGTTATAATGATTAAGTATCTGGAGCGACATCATACCGTTGCCGTCGATTATTATAGTGCCACTTTGACAAAGTTACATGAAACAAAACACTGTGACACGTTGAGGGAAGCAAAATTAAACAAAAGTTTAAGTTGATCAATGTTGTCTTCAGACAATACTTTGAAAACAGCTGCCGAGAACAAGCTTCATTGGCAAGGACTGACCATGAAGGGTTCATTAGTTTATTTTATATTCCGATAAATGTCTGACTAGTTTCTATAATTATTTATAAAGTGACCACATCGTTACTGAGGATGAAACTTGAGTTCGTCAAATTGTTCCCACAACCAAGAAACTCACTATAGAGTGAAATCGCATCTGAGCTACATCTGAACTATGACACCTTGCAGAGTTTCACTTTTGAAGTTCCAATATCCTTAAAATTCACCAACAAGAAAAAGGATTAAGGTTACGCTTTCTATTATTAAAGATATGATAAACATATTCCAGGTAAAATGCGATGTTATACTGATTAAGTATCTGGAACATCATCATACCGTTGCCGTCGATTATCATAAGACCATTTTGACAAAGTTCCATGAAACAAATCACTATGACATATTGAGTGAAGCAAAATTAAACAAAAGTTTAAGTTGATCAGTGTTGTCTTCAGACAATACTTTGAAAACAGCTGCCGAGAACAGGCTTCATTGGCAAGGACCGACCAAGATGGGTTGAACAGTTGATCCTGTATTACGATAAATGTCTGAATAGTCTATTTAGATTTTTTTATTAAAAAAAATGATATTTTTAAAATGAATTTCGTTTACTCACTGCAGAAAAATTAGAATTTGTATTGAGGGTGCACGTTTATTTAAACGAAAGTAAGATTATGAGATTGATATCACATTAATCATAAACACTAATCAATTGAAATTGACTAATTAAGCACTTGCTGCCTGTTAACTTCAAGATAATTCACGAAAACTTAATCATTATATTGAAAATTATTCAGGCTATGAGATTTTTATCTTGCCAACTCAAAATATCAGAACTGCACTTAACACCTATTTCCATTTGAAAAATATATTAAAGTTTTGTAATTGAAAACAGATGCTTTTTGTAAGAAAACCACTAAAAAAAATCTTATTTAATAAAATGAACAAGGCTCAAATCAATCTACCTTGAAATTTTACGTGTCTTCAAATATAAAAAAAAAACACAAAGATTCAGGAAAGTAGACAATAAAAAAGAACAACTAGTAATTTTCAATAGTAATTGCTCAAATTCACAAAAACTTCTCTTACAAACTTATTTCTTCAACGAAAATCAACATTTCAAGTGTATTAAAATATGTCAAGTTACACTGTAAGTGGTATAATAATACTTCGATATTAAATAAAACGTTCAGCACGATAGTACTTCAATATTTAATTTCGTTTACATGTTGCATTTAATAAAAAATGATAAATAGAAGATTAGAGTAAGTCATATGCATCTCATTCAAACACGTAGTATGAATGCATGAAGTGTAATATCTTACAGAACATGATATGTGACCTTGAGCGTCCTCAGGGGTGGTTGTTCCCTCCGTCTGACCAATCTTTCATTCACCTCTTCCAGAAGCAATTGGAATTCTTTGGTTTCTTCTTGGACTAATCTCAGGCCAGTAATATTGGTCTTGCTGTATTGAAAGTCATCCAAATCAATAGTGTGTAGATCCTGCGAATACAAATTTGAATTGTCTAAAAAGCTCTGTATCTCTAAAAAACGAACAATAGATATGATTCTTTTGTTCTCGCGAATCCCGATTGCAACAAAATCAAGAAACGATAATGCGCGTGAGAAAAAGAAGAGTAGAATGTTGCACAGCGTAAAAAAGGGTTCGAAACAAAAATCACTTCAAAATCATGCATTATTTACTTTATTTATAAAACTAAAAAATGCTAAAAATTTCGCTTTGAACGGAGAAAAGCAAATACTTAATTCCCAAGTAGAACACAGGTTAGGACTTGGTTCAAGTGTTGCTAAAACGTAAAGTGTTACGAACGTTGTTCAAGTTGAATGTATATATATGGAACATCGTTTCTTATATATATATATATATATATATATATATATAGCAGTTAAAAATATAGAGAAAACATGAAAATAAAACATAGAAATGAAGAGTAAGAAAAGCGAAGTAGAAAAATAATTAAAATAAAATATTCTAAAAAATTTAAAACCTTGGAATGGTCAGAAAAGGGGTATGCACAAGTTAATAATGTTTTAATGGATAATTTAAAGTTTATAATTAATAAGGTTGATATTTAATTACACTATTTTAATGATTTTAGAATATTAATATTTATTTAAAAAAAAGAGAAAATTAATTTGCTCGGTTTGCATAGATTTTTAGCCACAGCTTTGCTTGAATTGGATTTGCACATGGTAAAAATAAAGATTAACAAAAAAATTTTTAGTAAATGTATTAATAATAGCATACAAATAACTCAGTTATTTTATATAATACTTAATTGCATTAGTTGGGTATCCATTTTTTTTTTTTTTTTTTTTTTTTTTGTCAAATTTTGAAAGAATTTGTTTATTAGCTTTTTTCGATAAATAAACAGTACTACATATTCTTTTAATTTTATTCTTTTGATTAAAAATTATATTTAAATAAACGTTTTCAGAAACATTAGAATTCCAAGTAATTTGTTTATTTATATTAAAATTAAAATCATTTCTTTTATCGTATAAATCAACAAAGCAGATATTTTCTTCTTTTTTAATACTCAAATCCAAATTAATTAGAAAATTGAAATAAATATTATCATCATGATTACGAAGCAAAATTAATACCTCGGGGTAAATATTATTCGACAAAATTGTATAATCTTAAATATATATATATATATATATATATATATATATATATTTATATATATATTAAAAACGCATATAAAAAAATTGAAGTGCAGAGGATCTCTGCAGGATGCATTCCTGTACGAAATTAGTTATTTTGAAATAAAGAATAATTCTCCTAAGATATAAATCACTCTTTACAAAGTGAAAAGCATCGACAGCTTATTTGCATATGGGAGTTAGTTATTTTGTTCTTTTTTTTTAATTTCCTCAGTTTAATTGTTTTTACCGGTGTAAATAATCACTTGCATTGGATGAAAGGTCAAAATTACTCATCACTTCCTGTAAGTTTATTTTCGAATTCAAGAGCAACAAAAAACGAGAAATCCTAAATTGGCCCCATCTGTTTTTCTAGCTTTAAATCATTTTAGGAATATTTTTTACACTTGCTTTTATTTTGTAATTGTGTATCAATAGTTTTAAACATTTTTACACTTAAATATGATTTCAATATGTAAGGCTTTTAAGGTAAAGACATTTCTTCATGATAAAACAGTAAAGACGCGGTGGTTGGGGGCAGAAAGTTTGCCTCAAATTGATATGGCTCGGGTTCGAATCCCTAGAATGACTGGTCGATACGAGCTCTGCTCCTAGCTTACACCAACTACAGTAAACATAAAAGAACCATATGGGTACAGATTTACTTCTTAAATTTCAAAGAGAAAAAAATTGTTTTTGTACGGCAAAAACTTTTGTACGGCAAAAACTGTTCACGGAAATGACTTGTTCTTGCATGGTAAAGAATCACTGAGACTACGGATTTATTTCGTAACTTGTACGTTTTTGCACAACCAACCAAGCTGCCGGCTTAGGGCCGTAAATCTTACGGGACTTTTATTTTCAGTGTACTCTGTGTTTAAAGCATGACAGGAAGTTTTGTATGCACACACTGAGCATGTTAAATAACTGTTATTTCTGATTTTTGAATAAAAGTTAACTGAATGTTAAAAACTCACCAAAGATGTTATCAAATATTTTTGGTGTTCTGTCATCATTCCCACCTGTTGAGCCTGTTAATAAGAAACAAAAAAGTTCTTATAAAATACATTTTTTATGCTTTAAAAATTAAAAATAATTTCAAAAATTAATTTCAATCTATTAAAAATATTTCAAATTAAATATAAATGAAAATTTAAAATAAGAAATCATCTTTAAATTACAAATAAGCATGTATTTGTAAAGTGCTATTTATTCATGAATAAAAGCTGATTTTTTTAAAAGCATGCTGGCATTTTCATGTTATTTTAATTACAAATAATTGATCTATGTTTAAAAAAATAGTATATTTAACAAAGTTCTATATTTAAAAGATATCTAAATTACTTATAAAATCAATCCATTGATTACTTTCTCGTAAAAAATTTTGAAATTTAAAAATCAGCTTACTAGAATTTTAAAAAAAAAAATTTATTTGGATCTTTTATGCCACTAATGAAAAATTCAAAATTTCAAAAAGAAACTACCTAGTTTAGTATTAAAAGTAATAATTTATAAATTTATATGCGAGCAGTTACTCCTTAAATGAAAATACTGAATAGGGATTTTTAAATCCATAGTCGAAGTATCAGTTAAATATGAATCCAATCAATTAAATATGGATTAGATTTAGATACCAAATAATCAATGTTTTATTGTAAAACAAGTTTGTTTATTTATGTCAAAATTTATTTGATAAACATAATGTAATAATAATAGTTGTCTATAAATGAAAATGGCAACCAAAATGATGTTCCACTTTTTTTTAAATAATGTTGACCCCCTTCACTTATTTTCCCCACCCCCATCACATGTAACTCCATATTGCATAAATATATACTAGCAATTCAGAAACAAAACACGTGTTATAAATCCTATTTCAAATTTTGTTTCTGAACTTAAGTTATTTCGAGCATAATAATAGCAATATTTACGTCGAATCATTATTATTATTAGGCTTATAAATGTCATTCTATTTTTATGACATTTATGGGCATAATAGTGATAACTGTTAGATGTACACTTATTTCGATAAAGAAAATGTAAAAATAAATATTATATAAATATTTAATGTGGTAATTTAAAATTTTCTAATGTCACATTTCTTGTTATCCTCTCCCTCCCCCGTGCCACACACAACTTTCCTCCTGGCAAACGAGGCATCATTTGTGGGAAGTCCTATACCAGAAAACATGCTAAAATTTTAAAAATGCTACAGATTAATAAGAGATAAGAAACGAGACAAAACGAGAATATTGCAGGCTTATGTAATTTAATTAGTGAAATTCAAGCAGTCAATTAAACCGGACAATGATAACTCCAGTTTTTTACAAGTGATTATGACATCTTTTTTTTCTTTCTATTATTGTCTGGTTTATGTTCATTTGAGACTTGAGCGAAATATTTTATTCAAGCGGTTAGGAAAAGCAAAAAATTTTAGAACAATCTTAATTTTCATGGAATTTACATCAGTACTTAGCTTGACCACATTGCATGGTATAAAATGCTTGTACTTTGGGTGCATCATCAGTAAAATCCAACTTTACCGTAATATTTTGTACCATAATTTTTACTGTAATATTTGTTTGAGTAGAATGATTCAGTGGTTTTACAGTAAAAATTACAGAATATCTGGGTTTTTTTTTTTTTTTTTTTCCTAACAAAAAAAATGGATTATACGGTAAAAAGTAATGACACCCTGAGTGCCGGTACTTTTTGCAGTAATTTAATCCGGAATTTTTTACAATAAATAAAATATTATCCTCATCCGTAAGATAGATTTTACTGTAAAACCAGTGTTTCCATTGAAATTTTATACAGTAATTTTTTCAGCAATATTTATTTAATTACAGTGTTTCAAAGGTATTATGATAAATATTACTGTAAAAGTTATGGTATATCAGACTTTCTCCGAAAATTTTATGGTAAAAATGGATTTTACGGTAAAAATTGTACCGGTACTCTGAGTGCTGGCACTTTCTTACGTAATTTGACATGGAATTTTTTACTGTGCAGATGTGTATCTGACCCCTTTTATATCTGTTTAGATTTGAAGTTATAAGCCGAATTCGTTTAATTCTAACTTATTAAGATAATAATACATTATCTTTGCTACCACTAGGAAAAATATCTAATAAAACAACGAAACTTCCTTGTTATTAAAGGGTATGTTTACGCGTACTTTAATTGTAACGTGTAATATCAGTTGGCATGTCATGTTTTTTTCTTCCGAGCTTGTTTTATATGACGATTTACTTGAATAATGAGCTAGTAAGTCCATTAATTACAAAAAACTCAAAACGAACAAAAAATGGGCTCTCATATTAATTCAAATGAGGAAAACACATATTTTCATAATTATTCGTAGCAAAAAAGATAATTTCATTTAAATAGTGGGTTCGTTCATATTATCAGTGTCTTGAAACTTACTGCCTTCAGAACTGTATAGAGGTTTTTTCGAGGCACATCCAAAACAATGCGGTGATCCTTTATTTCATGTTTTTCCAACTTTCTTCCTTTAGATTGCCTGAACTGTTTCTCTTCCCAAAACGTTTCTCTATAATTTGAATTTTTAAACTGGTAAATCCGAATAGACCATTTTTGTTTTTCACCTTCCTCTAGAAAAGGCTTCAGTCGAATAATTGCTGCAAGATAATAAAATTGTACAATTCAAATTAAGAAGATAATGTTATACTAATAATTAATTTTATGTATACTCTTAACTGTTTTATAATTCTTAATAATTTATTTAAGCATCGGTATTTGATGACTATTAATTACTTTTAAACTATAACACTTTGATTTATTTACTTTTCATTAATATGTTTCATTAATTATTTACTTTAAGTGCCAGTATAACTTAATAATACAATAATATAACTTTATGAGTTTAATTTATAAAGTTATTTAACTTAACGTAATAATAATAAAGTTATATACCCTTACGTAAATATAACTTTTTATATTTAACGGTGTGAATAGAATTCCAATAGTTTGGTCTGATGAGTGGTCCAAAGTTTGAACACCTTAATGTTCATTTTACTTTGTGCGCAAATTTACACACAAATATAAAATTCGTTTATCCAATGGTAATTCTATGCAAAATATAACTCTTGGTAAAAATTTATTATTTATTATTATTTTATTTAGTAATAGTCACTAGAATTTTGAATTGTAAGTTTGAATTGATTTTGAATTGAGTGTTTTATATTATTTTAAAGAAAGTAATTCTTAATGGCAAAATACAAAATTTGAGTAAAATCGGTCGATTACTGTAGTCATAAACTCAAAATTGGCTCAGCTGTTTAATGAAGGTTATAAAATAAAATATATTTGATGTAATCGGACCATCTGCTGCTATCCGATGTAAAGCAAATCAAACTGAAAAACAAACTATCCCAATACCGAAAAAAAAAAATCCTAATATCTTGTTTGATGTTGATTTTAAACTTTTCTTACAAATAATAATAATATAATTGATACCAATGACGTCAAGTTAATCACTGTAAAATTCGGAGTAGTAATTTTCAAAATAATTATAAAAAATTAATTTTTTAATTTTTTTTTTCTTTAAAAGAATAGCAGATATGGAAGAATAAAATTTGAGATATTCTAACATTTTTGCAGAATTTTCGATAACAAGTGTAAGATAGGTAAAAAATAAGATTTTGTATTTATTCGGTTTACAATGTCCTGAATGATGTTTTGATCGATTTTATAAAAACGAATTAGGCGCGCAAAGTTTCCTCCCCCAAAGAGCCAAAGAAAGCAAATTTTTCAAAACTTTGCAATTTAAAATAAATATTCGAAAAAACCTGAAAATTTTGCACAAAATCATCTCTTTTCATGCTTTTGTGGCGTAACTACCACTACGAAAATTAAACATAAATTCACTGGTATATAAGCCATGCTAACTTGAATCAATCACGAGGTACCTTTTGATAGATGACGGTTGGCATGGTCGATAACTCCGCCCCCACATTGGTGACCTCCGGACGTGATTTGTACACGCAGTAACGCCTACTTCGATGGATGGACCACATTGAACAGTTGACTTGCTATTTGTCACTGCAACCCACCTACTCCCGCTGTTGCTACTCAATCTCGTCTCGATTAAATACGTCTGCCTGCATACACTCGACTATTAATGGCAACACAGGAGCTACAACAACTGTGAAGTTAATACACCTCTCACATTCAGCACTCAAAATTCCGGTGACCGCTCTCCCGGTCTGTCACAAGTACAGCAACTAGTGGTATCAATACATCGAATTCTATCCCTGATAAAATTCTGGTGGGGGATTATTGTGGCGTAACTACCACTATGAAAATTAAACATCAATTCACTGGTATATAAGCCATGCTAACTGGAATCAATCACGAGGTACCTTTTGATAGATGAAGGTTGGCATGGTCTATTGCTCCGCCCCCCACACTTTTGTAAGACGATATAACTAGTTTAACCTATATTTACCCGATTTTTAAATCATAACAAAAGGAAAGTTTTGAATTCTTATAGCGGGTTTAAGTTACCGCATATAGAGGATAGCTTACATCGTGTTTTAATCAAATTGCATGTTTTAAAAAGATTTCATTCATATAAACATCTGTAAATGTACAATCAAGTCATAACAGCTATTACTATTACGTTTTACCAAACGTAATTTTTGGGAGTCATTCTATATTTGGAAAAATTCTAATAGTTATTTATCTTTCCAGTATCCCATTGTTTCCAAATGCTTGGAAACCTATTCTAATTTAATCTGCTGCATCCGAGAGTTCACTCCAAATCCCCGCGACTCTCTATCTTTTAAATATTATTTTGTTAAAAAATGTCTCTTATCTTTTTTAAATATTATTTTGTTAAAAACTTGTTTCCTATGCCCCAGTTGGTTAAACCACTTTCTGCTTGTTTGTCTCTTTGCTTTTCCACCACCATTTGGTATTTACATACTGAGGAAGTCTCTTGTTTATAAGCCGAAAGTCTCTTGTTTATAAGAGCCGAAACTATAATATGTCAATTTCATATGTTAAGTATATTCATTTGTGTTTTATCCACGTTGTTTTTTGCTTTAATATATATGTGTTATGTAAATCTAAAAAAAGACCAAACGATTATATATGATTATTATGAACTTAACTTTATGCAAACGATTATTTAGGACATCATTTGTTAGAAGTCATTAACGTAATTAACGTAATTAGTCATTAACGTAAAAAAGTCATTAACGTAATTAGTGTCATTAACGTAATATTATCCAGTTTTTATTAATTTTGAGTGGCAACGTAAAAGAATAGTTGTTCTAAAGTTTTATAATAAAATGGTTGTTTAGATAGAACGCAGTTATTTATTTCAGAATTTCAAGATATTTTTATGGCTTTGATAAATCGGGTTGGATACACGAATCAATATGCATACCATTAAAAACCTTTTCTTGATGAATAATTAAAACTTAAAGTATTTTTTTGAAATTTCCATAGGTATTGTTCCCCACCTTTTATTTAATGAGTAAATCAAGGAAAGACATACCATCATCTTCTTCATAGATAATGGTAAATTCTTCCCAGTGAAAAATATTAACCAAATGAACAAACGCATTTGTAAATACAGAAGGGTGTGGGTACAAATTAACGGACAGCTGGTCTCTCTGGACTTTGTAATCCCATCTCGCCTCAACATGTGGCACTTCTAGATCATCACAAATGGACTGCACGTGCATGCTCCCAATTTCAGACTGTGGACCAAACAGGGAAGCCACTCCTTTCTGGAGTAAACCACAACCTGAAACGAAAGAAAAGTTTGTAGTGGCCATTCGAATTAAAAACCTTAGTTACCTGAACGTGTTAAGGAACAGTTCATTGAAATCTGCAGCTAAAGTCGTAGTTGAAAAGCTTAGTGGTAGAACAGGTTAAGAAGGACATTTGATAATTTTTTGCAGAGGATATCAAATTTGAAAAGCATTGAGAACGAACGTGTTAAGAAGAACATTTCATAGATTTTTGCAACGAATATAGTATTTGAAGAGTTTTGAGTCATTTTTTCCCTCTTACATTATCTATGATATTTTTTCCTTGTAAAAAACAAGGAAACTGAAAGCTAAGCTAGAGAAGAGAAATCAGTCGATATAAGTTTTTTTTCTTTAAAAAAAAGATTGTATACACTTAGCAGAAATTTCATTTTTCTGTATTTTCGTTGTATGCATAAAAAAAATATCACCCGAATCGATCAACTACACAATAATTAAAAACACACAGATGAACAGTGGCCCAATCGCTCAATAATAAATATTGCACAAATGAATATAAAACAATTGTACAATAATGAATAACGCACAAATAAACAATGCACCATTCGCACGAATGGAGTACGAATAAAACGCACAATGATAATTAATGTATAATTGAATGCTGCACCAATCTCACAGTTAAGAATAACAGACCATTAAGAAATTAGTCAATTTCCCAATGATAAGAAATTGCCAATAATTAATAAGGAAATACCAAGAAATTGTTATTGCAATTACTAACGGTAAGGGAGAAAAGGCATATGAATAACATCCATATGGAGATTATGAATAAAAAAAGTTCCAGCTATAAATTTTTTAAAACGTATCTGTAATCACAGTCTCTCGTATAACTAACTGTATGTTCGACCATATTTCTTTCTTTTCGTCTCAAGAGCCATCAAAATTACCGCAGTGAATGCTTAGCGAATTCTTTCTTGATAACAATCATCCAAAAGAACAAAAACAGATGGAAAAAAACTAACCACCCCACCTTTCCAATCCTATGCTATCCTTTTTTTCCCTTCTGAATAGGAAAAAAATTTTGGCATCAAGAAACTGTTGTATTTTTAGTAAACGAGCTTCAAAACAAAGCCGCAAAAATGACGTCATTTCGATTTTTTTTATTTAGCAGGGAGTTATTTATTTTTAGCCAAGAATGATACTTCGTTTGAAATCTAAACTTATTGTTCCTCTTTTTCACACCAAACAAAAGAAAATATAAACAAAATTCTGACTTTTTAAGCAGGATTGGCGTCATTTTCATCTATTAATGTGCATTTAATATAATATTAGAACCTTCAAAATTTGCCGTTTAAGAAATGAAAGCAATATTACATAATCTTTTGACATCGGCTCTATTTTAACTAAACGGGAACTGATGTTCAGGAGCAGGTCTCCAGCCAGTATCAGGATACTAAATACATGTTTAAAAGACAGTTTAAGAGAAAGACTCATTTCTTCTGAATAATAAGATTCTGGTTCGAATCGCAGAGCTGACTGTTCGATTTGTATGCAGCTCTCCCCAACCGTAATGCTTGACGTAAAATATTAGCAGTCGTCTATGGTTAACGCGTTAGAGTCCCCTTGCCGTCAAACTATCCGTAGAAACACTTTCTCTTCATCGCAAAACGCAAATGTGTATTGTTTCAATCAAAAAGTTCGTCCACAATGCAAGTTAGTGCCAATGCTTAGCTCAAGATCTTTTTTGTCTTCAGGGTGCTGTTCAAACATATTAGTTACAAAATAGAGTAATAATAGTGGCAAATCCAATATAGATTGGCTGCCCAATGATAATTATAAATATATGTATACCAATGTTATAAATAAGCAAATCATGGCAGAGAAGCGAAAAATGTTCTCCAGAAGATAAATATTAAACTTTTGAGGTACTAAATAAGTAATAAGTACTTAAAAAGTAAATCCATTTTAAATTTGACAATATTATATGGATGATTTTCACCAAAGGAGACTATGGACAGTATTTGCCACAAAAATGTAATATATTATAAAATCGTGAATTTTTGTAAATTTTATTCAATACCATTTTATTAGCTTTTTAGAATGACTTTTAACAATTACATACATTTTAAAAACGAAAGTTGAGTTTCAAAATGTCCTTCTCTTGGCACGTCACAAACAATATTTGTAATAAATAGATAAATAGCTGCTTTAAAACTCTGTTTACATTTTTCTCTATCTAAATTTTTACAGTTAAACTGGTAAGAGCAGATTTAGAGTACGTGCACATGAAAAGATTTCCAAAATATTTAGTCAAAAGCTCATTCCAAGTGAAATCGAACAAAAAAAAAATCCGGTTACTGTCATATCTCAGATTTTCATGGAAATATTTTTATCGAAAAGTTCTTGATTAAAAACGGTAAAATTATTTTTTTTAGAATATTTGAACCAAAACCACGATTAGTTGAAAACCACTTTGAAATTTTGACATAGTTTAAGAAAGTTGAGTAACTGTTGATGGTAACTCGTATGTTAAAAATGCCTCTATCATTTTTTTAAGTACAATTTTTTTTTATTTTGGAGTCAATAGAAAAAAAAGGTAAAAATTTTGCAATTAATCTTTTAAAAACCCAAAAATATTTATATAATTACTTAACAAAAATGTATTGAAATAATTTTTTACGAAATTTTTCTCAAATTTAAAAATATTTTTCCCAGGAATTTACATTTTTCACCACTTAAATTTTTTTTCTCAGATTGTTAAATGTTATACTTTCAACATTAGAATAAATTAGGAGGGGGCTTTTGTTTTATGGTTAGTAGGAAAGTGGTCTATAGCGGAAATAATTCAAGACAGTTTATTATAGCACAAATATAAAAAAATTTATCATGGTGTTAAACATCATATTTTTAATATGTTTTACTTTATTTTGTAACTGTCATTGAACAGCCGACCCAATTTTGGGGTCTATGACTGCCTTGGGGTAGCCTTGTAATTTTGAACCCAATTCAGAAGACAAGGGGACTCCTAGATCAAGTATTGGGTGAAATTTGCCTTCATGGAGGACTTTTTGATAAAACTAACACGAATTCGCGTTATATGGAGAGGAAAACTACGAAAACCTCCCACGGTTAGCCTGATGGCAGGGGGACTCTAACCCATGATCCATCTACCACTGAGGATAATTTACGTCAGCACCATGGTCGATGCGAGCTGAGCACGGAATTTGTAAGAGGGAATTTTTTTAGGGTGGGGGGGAGGGCATTATAAAATGAAAGTAAACCAATGGTAAACACACCGCCTAAAGGGCAACCATCTTTTTATTTCTCAACATATGAAATGGGGCAATTTCTCATTACCACCTCTAACGGTACTGGACATACCGTTAATTTATTATTTAAAAAAAAGTTACGTTTAATGTGAACGTATTAAACAATTTCATTATTTATGTAATCAATGAATAAGTAAATACTGCAGTCAAATTTAGTACTAAAATAATAAATGCATTTACTTAGCTGTGTTGATTTTATGCTATCAGTTGTTTCAAGTTTCACCACCTCCGCTATCATTCTAGAATTTCGGAGCAAAGTGTCATCTGTATTTAACCAATCAATGGCTATTCTGAAAGCTAAATCAGATTCGTCATCATCATCGTCGAATATTCCACCTGAAAAAAAATCACTTTTGGAATTAAATGTCCAAAAACATTCCGAAAGACAACAAATTTAAATATTTGAAGACTCTCAAGAAGACTCTCGAAAACTATGAATTTCAATATTTCAGCTTTATAAAAAAAAAACTAAGATTTTTTTTTTAAGAATTTATTCTACGAATCTATTCATTGCGTAGAATAAGAAATCAAACATCTTAATATCCGTTATTCAAAGGATCGAATTTTTGCGTACTATACTGCTTGAAATTCCAAATCAAATTACGGTAGAAAGCACCTGCAATTTGGGGGTATTATCCGTAAAACCCATTTTGACATACCATAAAATCCATTTTTACTTAATATTATTCCGTAATTTTTACAGTAATATGTATTTTAATTAAAGTGACGCAGTGATTTTATGGTAATTATTACTGTTAAAATTTAATTAGTTCCAGAAAAAAATACGCGAAAAGTGAAATTAACTTTAAGAGACCCAAACTTTCGACTGCACTCTAGCTTTAACTATTAAAAACTCTACTTTCCAGATCACAGCTATTACCAATATTTTAAGGGTCGAAAAGGTTTTTTGTTTGGAAGAAATTCGATACAAATAATATTAATTTCAATGTTTTGCATATTTCATCATCTCAAAGAAGTAGTATTTTTAAATTTTTATCTTTCAAGAAGTTTTAGACTAAATATTTTCTAATTATGGATGAGACCCAAACTTTCCCTTAACTCTTTAAAGAAACTCTTAACTCTTAAAGGAGACCCTTAACTCTTAAAAACTCTACCTTCCGCAGCTATTACCAATATTTTGAGGATCAAAAATACACAACCGTCTCAAAAACACGATTTTTTTTGTTCGGAGGAAATTAATCTTTGCGTCTGATTTCCTAACTTAAAGAATCATCTGCATTAATTAATAATAATATTTAAGGTTGAACTTCCGAACCAACAATATTGATTATCGCATGGGTAAATTTGATCATTAGATCAAAAGGTGTTTGCTTTTTTATGCACTTTACACTATTTTACGGATTTACTCCGTAAATTTAAAAGAAATCCATAAAAAAAAACATAAATAATCTGAAATTAAATAAATTTTATTAACTAAATAATTTTTTGTACATCCTTACACTCTCAGAAAAATCCGTTCAACGTTGAATTATAATAATGTGTAAATTTTGTGCGAACTAAATATTTTTGTGTAAGCTAAATTGAATGATCCTTCAATTCAAATTGAAGAACAATATAATCTAAGGAAATCTTTAAGAATGATTTACCTGCTCTATAATATGGAGTTTGATTTCCAATTTGAACAAATTTCGCTTTTTTTTTACATTAAATGAAAAAACTCCCCGACCACAGAATCAAATAGAAAGATTGAAAAAGCATTTAAAATATAATTAGACAACCTCTAAAAGACGATTTCTGTGAAAGATATTGTTTTTAGGCAAATAAGAGTGGATTCATAGAATAAATGTGTTTCCCATAATACAATTTCATTAGCCAAAAATGGAATTCAATTAAAATAAATCAATGAACTAATGCTGAACTAATGTTAAAAGCAACATTAGGTGAGGGAAAAAAATGAAGAAAAAAAATTATGTTTCAAAACGTCTTACTATCAAGTTTCTTCCTAAGATTTTGTTTATTAACATAAAAATTTTAAA
The DNA here is from genome assembly GCA_949128135.1 of Parasteatoda lunata. Lineage (NCBI taxonomy): Eukaryota > Metazoa > Arthropoda > Arachnida > Araneae > Theridiidae > Parasteatoda > Parasteatoda lunata. The sequence goes on from OX421975.1 coordinate 49,616,377, forward strand.
ACTCAAAACTCAGAAAATTCTAAATATGCACCAATTATAAAATTACAATCTAAAAACATTTAAAGGTTCTCAGTATTGTTTTTTGCACTGTTTACTGAGATGTGCGTGTGTTTTTTACATTATTTTTTATACAATTTTCACAAAATATACATTAAACGATTTATTATATTTAGTGGATTTTACTCTTCCACCAAATGTAATAAAAATAAATTTTAAACAAATGAGAGCAACTTCAACCAACGGTAAAATTGCGTATGGAAATTTAAATAGAATAAAAATAATTAAATTAAAAAAGGAAAAGGTGAATAATAATAATAATACATTTATAATACATTTTTTAATAATACGCTTCGCATTGATTTACATCATGACACATCGTGATGTAAGCTTTTTTTTTAATACTTCTGAACATCATTATAATAAATATTTAAAAATTTACTTTTTGCTTATCGTTTCTACAAAAGTCTAATATGAGCCGCAATGGCTCAGGGGATAGAGCGTTCACCTTCCAAAGAGGCGAACTGGGTTCGAATCCCAGTCGATACGAATTCCGCATCCGGCTTGCACCGACCACAGTGCTGACGTGAAATATCCTCAGAGGTAGACGGATCATGGGTTAGAGTCCCCTTGCCGTCAGGCTAACCGTGAGAGGTTCTCATGGTCTTCCTCTCCATGTAACGCAAATGCGGGTTAGCTCCATCAAAAAGTCCTCCACGAAGGCAAATTTCTCCCAATACTCGATCCAGGAGTTCCCTTGTCTTCTGGATTGGGTTCAAAATTACAAGGCTACTGAGTTGAACATTAGTAGTCGCAAACCCATAAAATTGGGTCGGCTGTACAACGACGGTTATAAAAAAAAAGTCTAAGTTGCAACTTGCAAAAGTCTGAGATAATTGTATTGAAATTTCATTAAAATAATTTAACGTGGAAAAATTTATTCAACTACAAGGAAACATAAATTTAAAAAATTATCATGCACAATTTTTATTTATTAAACTTTACACATTAGTCTTTTTTTTCACATTTTATTTTCAGCATAATCTAAAAATAGCCTCTGACATTTATTCTTTTTTAAGCCATTACGACTTGTTTGAAAGGGAAAAAAACTACTCTCAGGGCGTTTTGTAAATTTACGATTTCCCCCCAAAACAACAAACGCGGAACGCGCTTTTTTCTTTCAGCTTTTAACTTAAGCTATATTGAAATGCGTCCGATAAAGAAAAAAAAGTGAAAAACAAATACAAGTAGAGCGTTTTTCCATGGCTTGATCTGTTTATGTTTTAGCACGATTTTCTTCATCTACAGTTAAGAAAAAATGGAAACCCTAAAAGCATTTGAAGAAAAAAAAACTGATCTTTTTATAGTTTTTCTTCTGAGTAACTTTTGAGTAAACACGGTTGAATTAAATTAATAAAATGTTTGTTAAAATTAGAAAATAAAGATAGAAGGCATTATAAAACATTTATCGAACTAATGTAATCTATGGAAATTACATATTGTGAAATTTCGGTTTGCTATTTTACATAAATGTCTAAAATTAAAGTTAATAATATGAATTAACTTCGTAGAAAACAAACAAAAATCGAAATGTTTATGCGTGAATATTGGATATTTTTGTCCAATACTACCAATAAAATCAATTTAAAATAACCAATATTTCGAATAAACTGATTAAAACTGTTTGGTAAACTGAGGCAGCATATTGATGGCGCAAGTTCTCATAATTTTTTTTATTGAAAAAATTTCCTGATCTAGTTAGAAATATTTCTAAAAAAGAATAAAGCAATAAATCTTAGTGAAAAATAATTCACTTAGAAAACTTAACCTAATTTTTAATGAAAAATGAATATTTACAAGTGCAAAGTTATACAAGTACGAAATATGCTTTCATATTGCTATTGAATAAAAAACTGACAAAACTCTTATCTACTGAAAATCAAATAATAAGGGTAATTGCACTCTAATTCTGTTTTTTTTTTTTTTTTTATACTTTGAAAAATATAGCTACAGTGTTTGAAAATATGGTGGAAAATACGTATTTAGAACTGCAAACATTATGAAACTGCAATTTAATCTTAAAAAATACTCATACTCATCAGTTTCATACTCATCAAATTTAATGAGGCGAAAATACTTTTAAAGAAGTGCTAATTGAATTTAAAACAGAATTCTGACTTTGCGGTCCTAAAAAATTCTGCAGATTTCTTTCCGTCTTATGAAAATTTACAAAAAATATTTTTGCAGATATTATGCAGATTTTCATGCCTTCAAAACCTCTGCAGAGATCTTAACAAAATTTTCTGCTGATTAATTTTTAATAGTATCAAAATGAAAACAAAATATGTTAACGTTGATTTCTGAATACTGTTGCAGGTCAAAGAGGAATCTTCTTTCTTTGAATTTTCAATGAAACATAAAATATCAGAATAAAGATTTGAATCTTCTTTATTTTCCAGTGCTATACATAATAAAGAATGTTTTCGAAATGTTTACTAGAATAAAACAACAATGTCTTTTTAGTTTTATTTGTTAATAAAGTTTGTTTTAAATTTTCATGAAAAAAATAAATATTTTGTTTAATATTGAGGGAAATCAAATTTAATCAAACCAATAACAAATAATTTGAAGAAAGTAACTATCTTTAGAAATTACGTAAAAAATATATCTTTTAATTCTTTGTAATTTTATCATTTTGATAAACATTAATCTAAAGAAATTAAGCAGCACAGCATTTCTTAAATCATTTTTTACTATACAATCAATAAGTAGCGAAACAAATGTTACTTTTTTTAATTTTCTAGGCTTAAGTAAAACGAAAGATTAAACTAATTTTAAAACAATTGAAGTAATAATTAAAATCATTTCTGCGAAATATTTTTGTGTAAATAAATTCATTCAAAAGATTTGGTTGTGTGTTTATAATCTTTATAATAGGATATTAATCATAAATATCAATCCTAATCAATCATTAATCATATATATCAAAACAATCATAAGTTTAAAAACAATGTGTTAATAAATACATTCAAAAGATTTGGTTGTGTGTTTAAAATCTCTATAATAGGATATTAATCATAAATATTAATCATAATCAATCATTAATCTTAAATATCAAAACAATGTTTCAAGTAAACAATCTGCGTACCGTTTAAAATATAATTTATTCTTAAAAAAAATCTATTTTTTAGAAAAACATTTCTAATTTATATTCCTATTTAAAGTTTTTTTCCTTCTTTTAAAACTTTCCTAATTTGATTCCATTGGCATTAAATGGCATTGGCATTGGCTAATGACATTAAAAACATAATTAAGTGCCTAACGTTAAGAGTAAATAATTGCATTAATGCAAAATGGAATCTGCATTACTTTTTTTTAAAAAAACATTCATTTTTTTCACATTCAAAAACTTGTTCTCATATATTTTTACATCAAAAGATTTCAACATAATAAAAATTTGCATTAATGAAATTTTCATGTTGAAAAACTTGCAGTAATATTTTTTACACACAAACATTTGCGTCAATACATTTTCTGCATTCAAAAACTAGTATTCACTTTTATTCACAAATTTATAACAATAACAATTTTATATTACCATATTACATACAAAAAGAGTTGAGTTGGCATATTTTTTTTACACTTAAAAACTTGTGCTTATAGGCATTTTGTTTAACATTTACAAGCTAGTGTTAACATATTTTTGAATTAATAGATTTTTAATTATGTGTACTAATATAAGTTTTTTTCCATATATTTAGGTAAGAAAATTTGGCAACATATCTAAAGCTTCAAATTCTATGCATGTGCTCTTAAGTGTCATGTTACTTACCCACGTGGATGCGCGATGGCAAACTGTGCCCAATTCCGAACAGTAACCATGTGACAGCTACGATCCAACAGAATGTCCTCATCATTTTGTTCCGATTCTTGAGATGTTATGATGAATTATTGAAACATGGATGATCGAGGTGTTCTGCTCAGCAGAACATTCCCTCATCTGAGTTTACAAGGAGCAATGCTTCCATCAAGCTCTGTTGATTTTTGTTTCTTCCTGACGTCATTAGAAGGCGGGAGGTACCGTTGTGAGACATTCACTTCTGGTTCCAAAAAGTTTTTATTTTTGTTCCACCGTCTTTGATGTCGCGTATGAAGAACTGGAGAAACTTATTCACTTCTAATGAGTTATTATTATTTTTTTACATTAAAATTGCTATCAATTCTGAGTCACTCTGCGTACTATGTCATTATGTTTATTTTTACTGAATGCAAAGCTTAATGCTGTTTTTCCCTAATATTAAAGCACAATAAATCTTATATTTCATATTTTCTTTAAGTATTAGCATTACTATTAAATTACTATCAATTCTGAGTCATTATTTTTTTGCTTACTAAAATTGAGGTTTAAGACTGCATTTCTCTAATGTTGAAGCACAATAAATCTTATTATTCACATTTTCTATAGACATTACCATTATTATTTTTTAACATGAAAATTTCTATTAATTCTAAATCATTATATTTTACTTGATTATGTTTTTGATTACTAATATGAGGTTTAAGGCGTTTTCTCTTCTCATGTTTAAGCACAATAGATCTTGTAATTCATATTTTCTGTAAGTATTAGCATTATTGATTTTTAACGTGAAAATCGCTATCATTTTTTAATCATTCCGCGTACTATGCCGTTGTATTTTTTTTCCCACTGAATCTGAGATTAAAGACTGTTTTTCCCAAATGTTAGAATATAAATAATCTGAAAATTCACGTTTCCTATAAGTATTAAGGCTGACATCTTCTAATGTTAATGTTTAAATAAGTTTGGAATTAATATTTTATATACTTTTCAAGGCCGTTTTCTCATAATGTCAAAGTATAAGCAAACTTGGTATTAACAGTTTAAATAAGTTTCAATACTGTTTTATTTTATTTTAAAGAATATAAAATGAACTCTGCATTAACATTTTGTATAATATATATATATATATATATATATATATAAATACATATTAAATTGGTCTTTATATGTTTCCGATTTCATAAAAAAAAATTATGAATAAATTGAACAATTTTTTACGAAAATTTGTTTTAATTCATTTTATTATGGTAATGGTATTTAAAAAATAAAAAAATAATTTCCATTGATTCTAAAAGTGTTAAGGCTGTATTACCCAAATGTCAAAGCATAAGCAAGCTGAGCATTGATATAAATTTCAAGGCTGTTTTTCCCCCACATATATTAAAGAATGAAGAATAAGCTCTGTATTCCCGTTTTCTACTAGAAACATAAGAAATTAGTCTTTAAATATTCCACGTCAAGTAAAAAGTAACCATTATCGTGATGGGTGACCTTCATCTGGAATAACAACTATTTTTTCAGTAATTTCTGCGAAAGTTATATTATATATATATATATATATCCGTCCGGCTTGCCCAACATTGTACCCGTCCTCCTTTGAAACTAACCCGCCACTTCTAAATAAATAAAAATATAATTTTCTCTTATTTATTACAAACATTTATCATATAAATTGCACAATGAATTAGTAGTTACTAGGATTACAAATACTAGGTTACTAATAGTAACCTAGTATTTATTTTATGAAATAATATATTTCTTATATGAAATAATTTAAATGACAAAAGTCAAGTTATCTGGAATGTCAATTTATCCGAGGGTACTGAGTTTTTTAAATGAATCAAATATGACGTTTGCCAGCTCCACAATCAATCTAATGATTTACAGAGGTTTGTGCTCAGAAATTTAAAAAGGGTTTTCCATTTAGGTAGATGTTCATAATTGCGTTTAACGCTTCTCGTTAAGACCAGTACGTAATGTGTTTTTTTGTAAGTTCATTACTGAAAAGCTCCTTTCAACCGTTGCAGTTATCGAAACAAAATAAAAGTTTTTATTGAGTAATATGTATGGAGAGCAAAAAAATAAAAAATAAACCACAATCGACGCGTATCTCTATCAAAAGCTAGAAAGGATCTTTCAAACAAGTCCCGATGAATTTTTAGATCACATGCAAAAAAGGGAAGCGTTAGTACTTACAAATGGTCCATAAAATTGATCAAGGGTATAATATGGTTCTCACAGTGTGTAAAGGTAAATAATTAAAATGTTTATCCACTTTAAAAAGGATGAACACATTTTCAAGTCAAATTAGCATTATGTGTAATAAAACAGCCTTTTGTCTTAAAAGATTAAAATAATTACAAATTTAAAGTAGAAAATAAACGAAAAATTACAAATTATAAAAAAAAAGAAAACATCGACAAACACTTTATCTTCCAAAAGTTTGAAAAATATGCTTTTAATTGTTCACTGGAAGCGGAGGCTTTCTTATTTGTACTATACCATTTTTTATTTAACCAAATCGTTTTTGAACATATCATACTTACTTTGTGCTAAACTACTCTGAAAATATGTATGCCAACTTTCGCAAACCAAGCAATTTTGGTGAATTTGCCTCCCAATTCTTTTTATGAAGTATTCTTACATTTGAAGTATTCTTACATTGAATATTCTTACATTTTTTTTACAAACCCGTCAACCCACCACAACGCCTAAACATTTTTCTTAGTTTCCCTGCCTAATCGATGCATAAGCCAACTCTCTTTAACCGTGCATTTTTGACAATATTGCACTTTTTTTTTTAATATAAAGTATTTTTACGTTTAAATCCACTCCTTAATAACTAGTCTACTTTAACGCCTCGACACCATTCTATGTTTTCTCGGAACAACAAAATCTCTAGGTAAACAAAAGAAAAAATATCTGGCAGGAAATCAGGAACTATTTCTTCCCTCAGAAATCACATCACATTAAAACTACAATAGCTGAGGCAAAATCCTCAAGTGGTACGATAGTAATGCCACAGTGGCTCAAGGTTTACTGTGGCAAGGAGAAAAAAATGAAGTCAAATGCCAACTTGTTCCTTTTGCCCCGCCTTTTCCTACCAGTGATTTTCTAATTAATACAGTTCCACTCATATTTGAGAATTTATTTTTAGTTCCTCTCTTAATTTTCTACAGTTTTTACTTAAACTTTCAATTCTACAAATTTGTTCCATCCGATCAGTAAGGAAGTATTTCAAGCAGACGACCAAGAGTCAATGTTAGCAGATGTTCATCGATAAGATTTTGTAATTCCTATTTTTTTGCAAGTTATACATTTTTAATGTGAATAATTTTGCAGTAGATGCGTTTATTTGTTTTATATATTTAAATAAATTAAATGGCCTGTTACTTTATCAATAAAATTATTGTTGCTGATTCTCAATGTTGGCATGATAGTTACAGACCACATGACCAACAAAGCAATGTTTCACAGTCCTTCAAATTAAGTTTGTGTTTTTCCTCATTCTAATTATTAGTTCATTTAGGTTGAAAACTTAAACTATGCTTTATTAGATAAAAACTTCAATTTCTCCCGGTTTTTTTTTTTTTTTTAAGCAATCGTAAGGGGGGGGACAAACGAGGCATTTGCATACGTAGAACTCAATTTTAGAAAAAGAAAAGTTTAAAAGAGTTTTTTAAATAAATAAATTTTTTATGTTAAAATTTGAAAGCATTGTTTTCTATTTTAATTGTATTAATAGATGCAAGAACCTTAGTATAGCCTTAGCGTAGGAAGAATTAAAATTATAGGAAGAATTATCTTAGAAGTAAAATATGAGATATGTTTAAAAATTTTACACAATTATTAGGCCAGGCTTTAAAGTCTAAAATTCTTTTTTTTTAAACTTCCGCTTTTTGAAATCACACGAAAAGTCATATTAAATATATAGAAAAGTCATATTAAATAATATAATATATATAAAAAAAAGATTAATAACAGCAATAATAATAGTACGAAAATGTTAAAGCTGTTCGTTCTTAAGTAGGAATTTCGAATAAAAAATTATGCAATCGCTTTAGATCATGCAAAGATCTAACGTAAAGGTTCCCAACCATTTTTGAATCACCATTCACTTTGCAAGTTAAAAAAAAACTTTCAACGCCCTAACTGACGGGACCATAATTGATCAATTTTCCTAAAAGCCCTAGCAAATTGTTTTGTTCAAACTCTAGAGCAAAAACAATTTTGACTTTTTTGACAAGCAATTTTGATTTTGAAATCATAAATCTCATTCTTTGTATTTAGGACTTGCAAAACATTTTTTGTGTTAAAAATTATCCGCGAAATTGAACTTCGCATAGAAATCATTTAATTTCTAAGGAGAAGTTAGCTTTGGATTTACATAAATGATTTTATCTCCTTTTTAATTTGATTTCTTCTTTAAATATTATGTTTATAGAAGTTACAGAAAAAAGCTAAATTATCGATTTTAAAATAACTGCCCCTTTTTCGTTGAAAACTGAAAGACTTAAAGAATAGCACTCAATTTTTCTTTAAAACTATATTTCTTTTATTTAAAATACTAAGCCTAAATATTTTTTTAATGTTAACTGAATGATAAAAAAAATTGAAAGCAAGCGATATTTTTTATTACAAATTTGTTTGAAGAAATAATGTGCATCATGTCTCTTTGTTTTTAATATACTGCTCATTGTCGATATACAAATATAGAATTTCGTGATTTAACAGTATAAAATAAGCTTTTCGCTTCGCTAAGTCTTACATTTATTTAAGCAGCTTTTTTCGTGTCATGTAATGCAGTTGACGTTTGGCTTAAAATTCTGGTAAGAGATGACCCTATTTAATCAAAGCGACTAATATAGTAATAATTATTTCTTTAAATCTTCTGAGAAAAGAAAATCTGTCGCATGTTCCCATTTTAACAAAGCTTTCAATTTATTTAAATAGCTATTTGCTGTCATATTATACACCTAGCTACGGAGAAGTATCAAAACGTTTCTACTTTAATGCTAGAACATATGAAAAAAGAATGATTTTTTTTTCAAAGCAAAGGAAATGGCAACGTTTCCACTTACTGCGTAGTACATTAAACTATAATTTCGAAAATTAATTTACGTTTATATTTAATGATTCCATCCCAGACTATTTTTAATTGTCTGATAATCTATTTACGTTATTTATTTACTTATTTGTATTACATAAATGGCTTGGATGTTTTTTTTACTTTACTTTAAGGAAGTAAAGTTATTATGAAAACAAAGTAATTTTGTCTTAGCACGCACCTAAAGCTATATATATATATATATATATATATATATATATATATATATATATATATATATATATATATATATATATATATATATATATATATATATGTAATACAAAAATTATAAATACTTTTGTATTAATTAAAGAATTAAAACTCTTTCGTTTTCATAAAATGTCTTTGTTAAAGAATAAGCGTAGAGAGATTCTATTTTGGGAATTCAAGGCTAATAACATACGATTGAGTTATTTTTAGAATCTCTCCCCCTTTTCACTTCCATATAAGGAAGCAGTAAATGATTTTCCTTAATGCGTAAGGATACAAGAATGTCTGAGACTGTGCCTTTTTACTCCAATATGTGTTAGTATAAAATGCGCGAGCAATGGTTTTCGCATGTCTTTTTCATCATGTTGTGATCCTGATAAGTTGTTTCAGAATTGTCAGAAGTCTTGTCCACCCCCTCCCTTGTGGAGAGCGGATGTGAACTGTTATCAATACCAACCTACCGTTAATAAACCATTTGAGAACGTATGATGGCTTACTGCATTATTTAAGCTAACTATAACGCTGATAACAGGGATTTTAGCCCTTTTATTACATATATATATATATATATATATATATATATATATATATATATATAACTACACCTTGTTCAAATATTTCAACTTCTCACAATAATTTCTTATTTATTAAATTTATTTATTAAATTTATTTCTGAAATAAATATAGTACATATTTACATGCTTTACATTAATCTCTAATTTTTTTTTAATTAATTGGAAAGAATATAAATTAGTTTTTTTTCAGTTGTTGTTATTGCATAAATGTTTTTCGATAAATAATCAGTATATATTTTTCTCTTCTTTATTTAATGTAGATGTTGTCATGTAACCCAACAATATGACATTAAGTAAGCTGAAATAAATATAAATAAAACGAGGATTCAAAATTGTAGCGTGTTTACACTTCGCATCGGAAAAAGGCTTTTTTTTTTCTCTAAAAAATTTTATATTCCTTCACTTTTATGGCACTGGCAAAGCTCATTTAATAATTATTTTAGTTGCAAATAATCATTAAAAGTACAAAAATCTTATTCTGCTAATATGTCTAGCTAACCACTAGAAAAGTTTAATCTTACCCTTCTTAATTTTTATTAGTGCTATTTCTTTCATTTTATTACTATATTTTAGAGACATACTAAATTAGTGAAATAAATAATACGTTTTATTAAAAAAAAATGATATTTTAAGTTGAAAAATATAGTGTTCTGAAAAATCAATTTTATGCCTATATATTTTATTTGCATTTACAGTAATATATTATAAAAGCACAAGGCATTCAAAAACAATTAATTTTTAGCTGAAATCTAATTGGTACGTATTTTCAACTTTTGTAATGTCAGATTCAAACCTAGCTGGATATCAAGTTTATTCAGTTCAAGTTTATGAAAAATGTCTAAATTACTAAGCATTTTTTTTTTTTAATTTCAAATAATATTCTATGTGCTAAAAGTAACTAACTCTACAAAACAATTATCTTTTAGGTTAAACATGATTTGCTGCAACGTTATTTCAACTAATTTCAACTTTGTTACTAATGGCACAAAATTCCCTAGAATTTAAATTTTTGTTTTATGTTAGTTCTAGTTATTAAAATTTATGCTCTAGATTTTTTACTTTGTTTCGTAATTTGCAAGTATTTTTTTCATTTACAACGAAATTCCAAAACACATTTCCTCTCATATTTTTTCAATATTATCAATATAACTGTTCTATATCAATTTTAAAAATACTAATATTAATCAAATGCTGATGAAACATATGCGTGCGAATTTGTTCTATTCTACGTTTTCATTTATTTTTTCTGTTCATTCTAAATTTTTCCGAGCTTTTATTCAATTTTCATATTTTAAGTCTAGATATTTTTTGGTTTGATTTAGTTTTATTATTTTGCGAATTAATTGTTTTAAATATAATTAAATACTTTTTTAGAGAGACTATATAAAAAAAATTAAATTATGATTTAAAATGAAAAATAAAATTCTTTTCAAATTTTCATCGTTTTTCTTTTCAAAAATTAAAAACTTTTAAAGGAGAGCAAAAATTCCAGTTTTTTGACTAATTATTCTGACAGTATAAATAAATAACAATGTCAGTTAAGAATTTATCACTTTAAACAATGATTTTTAAGCATAATAAATATGAAAAAATAAAATTCTTAACAATTATTTAAGTGTTATAAATTATTTATTAATTCTAGTTCATATATAGTTATGAAAAATTTTAAATGAAGGATAAGTTTAACTTTTCATGTTAAAAACAGTTTCTTCATTTGTTCATAACTATTTTGTAATTTCTGTTTAAAGACTTTGTACTCTTTTGAACTTTGTGATATTAAACCTAATATTTAATCCAATACATTTAGTGCAAATACAAAATAAATTTCAGTTCGAATTTCTCAAGAATAATCTTCTTTTATTTTTTCACCAAATTTTTAAAAACGCAGCTCAGAAAGTGTGAAAAATTAATCCTTAAATGAATTTTCGAATTTTTTATTAATCGATCTTTCCAATTTACATAAATAAATTTTTAGTAAAAGAAAAGATCATTTTTGTCACAAATCGCTCTGGCGTAGGCTTCTTCGTTGTTCATTTAATATTTTCAGTTTAACATTTTTTTGCAAAATATTGTCGATTATCATTCGCAACAAAATTAGATTAAATATCTATAAATATTATAAATCATTTAGATCAATAAGTTATTAGATGTTACCAGTAAAAAAATCGAATATCGAATGAAAATAAAAATTTTATTAAAAACTTTACGGGAGAAGGTGCTTTTTTAAAAAAAAAAATATTTTTAAGAAAAAATTCTTAAACTATCGCGTTAAAACAAGTCATTCTCTTTACCCCATCTTTTTTCATTTATTGCACAACCATTCTGCAATAAATACTCGCCAATCTCAACATACATTTCAGAAATCTATTTCTCATTGTCTTGCATCGACATCAACTCTTACCGATAAACACTGCCTGGAAAACAATCTATTGTCTACACTCATACCATGACATTCTATTTCACCGCCACGATCCTCCCTTATTGCCAGGACATATTTAGACTACCTCTTCCGCATCTTCTTCATCTACAGCATTCACGAACCTGCATCTTCCAACATCTAAAATCCCTCTTCGTCTTAAATACGCAGCTCTTGAAAGAAGGGGGAGGTCCGGACAAGTGAACAATGACGTATGACAACACTTCACTCAGTGGTTATGAAGAAAAAATGGCTTTTTTTCTAAGAAATTCTTTTGAATGCGATACCAAGCTCGGTCCTAACTAATGACGAAGCAAAAAAAAGTTTTGGAAAGTAAGCTTTATCAGTAAGTTAATATTCTGTAGATGTAGAAAATTATTTTAAGATTTTTTTGGGGGTGTTCAGATATCACATTTGTTCAGAAAAGTTTAAACGTTCGCGCACGCCAATTAGGAAACGCCAAACGATTTTGATGAGCACAATGCTGTTGAGAAAAAGCTAATTGAAGTAAATATAATTAGTAAATTTGAGTTCTTGAATGTTCTAAATTCTATATGGTATTAACAAAATGGAACTTTTTATTACTAGATTTAAGAGATATCTATATGGAGTCAATAAGAACAAGTGCTTCATTTGTGACTTTTTAGAAAAACCATAATACTGCAAGTTTACTTTATAAATTATAAAAACGATTTAGCTGCAAGATTACTTCAAAAATTGTAAAAAAGGATACTGATTTAGCAGCAAGTATGCTTCATTAATTAAACAAAAGATTATAAAAAGGAAAAACTATGCTGTAAAAACTAATTTCATCAACATCTTCAAGTTCTTAATTTATGACTAAGTTTTAAAAAAAAAAAATTCTAACTTGGTCTTTAGCCAAAGTGTAAGACCAGCTGAGAGAAAATCGTTTATTGCTAAGAATGACTATCGTCTGAATGTGACTATTGGATTTTGACTATTGTACTAACTAATGCTCAATTGCAATAATGACTGTGAGTTATCAGTATGACGTTGCATCATCTACCTCAGGTGGTTTCATCAGGTTGTTGTTTCGATGGAGGGGGAGTATTTGGAAGCTGGTTTATCTTGAAATGTTCTTTTTCACGGCGGCTTATTTTACTCTAACCATGATGTACAGATTTTTGTTCAACGAATGGCAGAGAGGGTAAGTGACATTTCACAATGAATATTATAATTCAATTCTGAATAAATATAATTAAATTCGTTAGACAATTATTTGTTTAATTTAAGCTATATTGTATTATCACTTATCAATCGATTCTAATTTCATATAACAAACAAAATCATTGGACGTTTTCCAGAAACAGCTTGTTAGAGCTTCAAAATTTTAAGTTAAATTTTTTTATTTAATTTTAAGTTATTTTTTTTTATTAGTTACACTTGAATAATGATTAGGTTTTACAAAGACCCTTTTTTCTAGCTATTACTGTTTTTCATTGATGCTGTCTCTAAAAGATATTTGACATAAGTATTTTTGTTTCAGAATTTATTATTTAAAAAATGTAACTATTTTGTTTTTAATTTACACAATTGAAATTTTAAATGATTATTTTTGATCTTTTTCTTTGCATTTTTGTATTATCATGACTTATTGGCATGTTTTGAAACAATAAATGATTTTCACAGTTCTACTTAACTGCATCATTGCGCATTATGTAAAGTGCGCAAAATAGAAAAAGGTTCAATTTTAAAGAATGCAATTTTAAATGGGAAAAATGCAAGCGAAATCGGTCAAATAGTTCCTGTAAAATCGAATTCTTGTTTAAAAAAATTGTTTTTTTTTTTTTTTAATTATCTCAGGAATTATTCGAACGATTTTAACTCAAATTTTCTGTTCTGTTATATAAAATTGCTTTATTTAAAACAATGTAAAAAATTATCTGCGTTATAATTAAAAAAAATTTCGACTATTATTAAATAAAACAATGAAAAATAATAATATAACTACTGAACGTTTCTTTTTACTAAGAATTATCTTTTGATAAACAAATTTTATAATTTTATGAAAAAAATTTCATTTGTTTAATTCGTTCTCGAGTTATAACGAAATACGGAAAAAATAAAATTAACATTAAGGGATCCAACCTTTGGACCGCTCTCCTGACCTAACTATTGGGACCATATTTATTCTGATTACCCCATATTTTGGGTGTCAGAAATCCGAATCCGTCGAAATAGAGGTGTATTTATTCAGAGAAAGTACGATTTTGTGTCTGATTTCATAACTTAAAATATCATTTGTGCTAAATAATTAGCGTATTTGAAGTTATTCTTTCGTACCATTAAGTTTGAGCTCTACACCATGAAGATCTGATCATTAAATAAAAAGTTATTAACAGTTGACTGTTTTCTTTCGCACTGTACATAAAATAAAACAACGTTAGTGTAAAAGGAAAAGTAAGTGGGAAAAATTAAAATTTATTTAATTTTACTATGCATGCTTTTAATATTACTATGAGTAAAATTAAAAGTATCTTTAAAACTTTTAATTTTTATGAGTAATTTAGTTAATGTATTCATAAATAATTATATCAGTATGAGCAAAATATTCTTCTTTTAATTGAAATTTCTTCGTCTTCAATAGCGCGTGAGCACAGGTTGGGCCATGGCCTTCCTCAGAATGAAGTTTCCAACTGCCCTCTTCTTGGATAGACTCTTCCAGTTTATAACTTTGATAGCTTTTAATTCTGTTTCTAGCAGGCTATCCACCTGATCCTTTTTTCGGGCTCCACATGTTTTTAAATCCGAGATCTTTTTGGTGGCTTGGTCATTATTCATTCTAATCAGGTGGCTTACCCATTTTAGTCTTTGAACTGATATAAATTTTATCATGCCTGACTCTGTACACTTTACACCTCTCAAAATACTTCGCAGTATTTTCTTTCAAAAACAGCTATAACTTCCTTATCACCTCAGTTACTGCTGACTTTTCGGCAGCGCATGTAACTATGGGCTTGATCAAAGCCTTTTAGAGCAGTAATTTTGTTTTCCTACCGATGAGACTCGATTTTAAATATTTGTGTGTTCAGTAAAAACATCTGTTACCAGTTTTTATTTTATTACGTACTTCTGGCGTTTATCTGATTTTAATTTTATTTTTTGTCTAACATCAACGTTCAAATTTTTTAGCAAATAAAACAAAGGAACAAGTATAAAAATTTAGTTTTAATGGTCTTATAATTCTTCTGAGCATGGTCTCTTGATAGTCTTCTTATATGATAAAGGCTTAAGAAATTGTCGATTTCGACCATACTTCATTTCATAAGTTTAACGATCTAGGTGTTCTGTTAACACCACATATTATGTATATTTTTTTTTAAAAGCAAAGAAATCAGAATTATATACAAATTAAGGATTTAAAATAATTTTTCAAAGAGAGATAAAAATAAAGCCTGTATTAAAGTCTGAAGAATTACTTATTAGAAAAGCCAAAAAGCTAAATTTAAAAATAAAAAAAATCAAAATTAGATTTTGGAGTCTTTTTTCTGAAAATAATCTTAACTTTATTCTTAATTTCCTTTGGTTCCTCCGCCGTCTTATTTTCCAATCAACAAACAAGTTTAAAAGAAAGGAGCTCAAAATTCGTGATATAAAAGGAGTGACATACAATGGTTTAAGGGGCAGCGTCATGTTGTACCATGGACCGATTTTCCTTACTTAAAAAAAATTCTTACGGATGTAGTAGAATTTATTAAAAAATTATATTAAAAGACAATCTTTAAGAAACATTTCCCAAATAATCTCTATTGTTTTTAACTATTACTTTCTGCAAACAAAAATAAAAAATTAAACTAGGTCCAATGTACAACACTCTTCCCGTCTGTGTAATTTATTAATCAATAAGAAATTCCCCATTTTTAATTAGATCGCTCGTTTTCGATCAATATTACTTTTTATTGAATATCGGTATACCCTTTACTTGCATAAGAAATCTCTTGAAGCCTAGATTTCTTAAAAAAGAAAAGAAAAGCTCACATTAAAAAAAATCATAGTTGTAATTTTAAAATGCCCACTACTATTTATTTTGTTTAGATGAAGAATTTTCTTGTTAGATGTAACATCTCTTACTCCTTTGGTAATTCAGTAAAGTGTTCATCATACTGTTAAAGTAGAAAAATCCATGCGTTTATCATGATTATTTTCTCATAAAAATATTAGTTATATTTATTTTTAATAATATTCTACAATGATATGAGTAAAGTTTGAATATATGGTCACAACATAAAGCTTAGCACATGCGGCCGTTTCAATTAGTTTTTTGTTTAGGTACCGTTATAACTAATAAAGTACTTTAATCTTTGATCCGGCACAGAAAAAAAAGGCTGTTAATATTTGAAGAGAACAAGAGAACAAAAAAAAACGTACGGGATTTTTGCTCTTAAAAAATAGTTTATACGTTATTTGAGGGTATTTTAATAGCTTTGGGTAATTAAAAAAAAATTGCCATTTGAAACGCTGGAGTTTTTGAAAATCTTTTCTGAAATCAGGAAATTGTTTATTGCCAAACTTTCCACTGTGGGCGAATAATCTAATAATACTTGATAAAAATAAGCTAAGTGTCAAATTATTGCTTTTAGTAACCTGTTACCTATATGGGGTAATTGCTTTTCACACATTTTTTGACAATACATTTTTAAGTTTACGTAAGCATCATTTCAAGCGAATTTTCGGGGCTACTTAGTATAAAACCTAGTTTATAATTAAATAGCTTAATAATCTACAAATACTATTATTACCATCGCATCATTAAAAAAAAATTATTATTGCTAAAAAAAAATTTTTTAACAATTTTTATATGTTACTGTCATAAATATTATTCTCGTTGTTTTTGTACCCGAACTACTAGCACCGGATAAAGGATCTCTAAAACGTAGCTTGGAAGAAGGTGTTTTTGTCACTGTCATGTTTGAAGGAAAGCATAATCCGAGTTTGATAACAAAATTGCGCAATGGAGAAGAGTTAGGCCTTGCAGTAGAATGCACGAGCAAGACCAAAAAGTCCTGAAAGTGGTCCGATAAATAGGATATTCTTTCTTATTCACGAGTGGACTGACATCAGGAAAAAAAATGAACATTCCCATGCTAATGATACGAGAACATTTCAATGTTCCCGATATGGATAATTACAAGTTATAATAAAAAACTTAGAATTGAAAGTCGTGTAAACAAAAATAAAGTTTTTATTATTTTTTTCAAAACAAAAAATTGCTTGTTTTTTTTTATACTTTTGCTAGTTTGTAGTGTAATCTCATTAGCATATTTTTGTGCAGGTTGTTACACTATTCTAATAAATTTGAATTGTATTCCATATCGATAAAAATAAATGAATCGTCCAAAGAAGCCGCGATCAGGGTTCACTTTGGACCAAACTTATAAAAATACTTAAAAATATATATAGAAAAAGGGGAAATTTATTTAAACGTATTGTAGAGTTTAACTCTTTATATTTTGTTAATTCATTAAAACTCAATTTGGATGTTGTAAGTTGGTTTATTATATTTGTTTTTAACAAACATGTAAGCAAAAGCACGTAAAAGGGGCTCAAAGTACGAATTGACGATATTTTACCTGAAAATTAAATTTGCTTTATCTACAAACACAATCAAGTACACTGTAAAAAATTCAGAATCAAATCATGGTAAGAAGCACCGGCACTCAGGGTGCCAGTACTTTTTTCCGTGAAATCCATTTTTAACGGAAAATTTTACGAAACAAGAAAAATCTGATATACCGTATTTTTTACTATAAAGTCACATAATTAAATAAATATTATTATAAAAACTTCGGTGCGTTGAAAATGCATTTTAGTGTAAAATGGATTTTACGAATACTGTACTTTTCACCGTAATTTGATCCGGATTCTTTTACAGTGTAACATCGATCAGAAGTGTGATAACTTAAAATAGCATTATGACTGTAATTTTCTCAATATTAATTACAACTAGTATACAACTACAATTTGACCATTTCTTTGACTCTAATGTATGAATTCAAATTATTTTGTTGATTGTAGCATCTTCGAGAAAATTGTATTCCTATGTTCAACATTCATGGATCTCATTCCCTTAAGTTTTGTCCTTGGGTTTTATGTGTCCTTCATTGCTACAAGGTGGTGGAATCAATATATCGCCATTCCTTGGCCAGATAAGTATGACTTCCTTTTTTTTAATAATAATATGTTAGACTAGACCATTCTAGAAACATAAAGGATAAACATCTTTTGGGAATTTTTTTTCTGGGGAAGAATGAAATAAATCAAAGTTCTAAAAAATTCTCTTATAATAGATCTAGTAAAATGCAAAAATTACTTTTTTCAAAGCAATACAAAAAAATAAGAAAATAAAAAAATAAAAAAAATGACCACCGTACAGTTTTCTTTTGATTGAGAATTTATTTCTAAAAGAATAATGGTCGAACCAACAGCATATGTCAGGATGAATAACAAAATTAGTTTTCTTATTATGTATGATGTAATGTTTGAAAATAACTACACAATCAACTTAGCATTTTCGAATTGTACCTATTCTTGCAAGAATGGCGCGTTTATGAAATTCAACATTCTCTGACAAAAATTGTATATAATGATCAAACTATGAAGTAAACTGAAACAATACTGTGTAATTCTGTAAAAAATTAGCAATGTAAAAAATTAGTAATTCGTAAAAACTATGCAATTCTGTAAAGATTTTAAATTTATTCCGTCCTCATGTTCGTACAATTTTTGCAATATGATACCACGTAAGAAACATTTTACAATGAATTTACGAAAGTACTGGAACTATAACTATACATAAAATTTCCATCTCGTACTTTTTCCTAAAATGAAGGAACATAATGTTCTCGTAAAGTTAGCATATTGCCACAATAGAAAAAATTATAATCTTAAAATAATTATATAACAAAACTTTTAAGATTTTCAGTGGCTAAAGTTTGACCTTTTTTTGAAAAACAGAAATATCTAATTCAATGTACTTAAAATTCATTTGTTTAAGCATATATTTCGATATAATTCAAATGATTGTATGAAGAACAGTTAAAATATTTTTTTTAAAACAAAATCAGTTAAAAAAAGGTATATTCATTTAGAAGAGAGCAATTTTGGAACCATAAATATATATTTCCTGCCAAGTAATTGAAACCATACTATTGTTCAAATAAGAATTTTATCGCAACAGATTCATTAAAGTCTGAAATCAGAACATCGGACCAAAAAATAATTATTAAATATAGATTTTTAATCGAGATTTTTTTTTCAGCTGTACATGCTACTAAGACAAGAGGTAAATTCTTATTGAAAAAATGTGGCAAGAGGCCTTTTGGAAACTGAAATGTAAAAAAGTTTTTGAAAAATCTTTACATTTCCCACATTAAACATGGAACTTATAAAATCAACAAGATTACAATTTGACTCTAAATGTAATCAGCAACTACATATGCTTGGTTTCAAATTGAGTAATCAAAAATATTACTCATATAAGAACCGTTTTTGTAAGTTAATTTACGAATTAACAAAGGCAAATCTTGATATCAAACGGATCTTCTGTTTGTCTTTTTCTTGTCTTCCTAAAAGCCTAACTTTTTGATACTCAATTGTTTACACAAATTCTACTGTTCCGTCCGTAAATGATGGGATTTAAGTTCGATCATGAAATATATACTTTCCAGTTAATGATTTAAACTTTTACGTATAATCGGTTCGTGTTGCTCATGAATTCGTTGTTCTTTTTAGGTTGATGAACAGTATCGCATTGTATGTTCCAGGAGCTGATGAGACAAGTCGTGTACTGAGGAGAACGCTTATGAGATACTTGAATGTCGCTCTAATTCTGGTGCTCCGTTCCATCAGCATGGCAGTCAAGAGAAGATTTCCCACAAGAGACCATTTAGTAGAGGCAGGTTTGTGCTTCACTTTAAAAACAAAGCAAAATGAAATGAAAATAAAACACATAGTAAATTCTAAAATATTAATTTATTGTTTTTAGAATATAATTGTTTTATCCAGTGAAACATCAATGTACTGCCGAAATTTCAATTGAACGAAACTTTTAAAAATTTTTAAGTGGTTTAAAAATTTAGTTTCAAAAAACTTAACTTTTTAAACGCTTACTTAATTCATTATTGTCGTAGTTATACCTAACTTTTTATGAATTAAATTTATGTGTGGATACATCAGCTTCGTAAAGTTTTATTTTTATTGCTTGTTCCCTATAAGTTTCGTCAAAGCTCCCACTTCGGGGCCGACAAACGGGGAGGTTGTTGTTAACTACTTTTAATAATTTTTTTGATTCAGCTTTTGACAGTTACTAAAGATGAATTACTTCTAAAGTTTTTCTACAATTATAGTAAAAATTACTTATTTTTACTATAAAATTTTAAGATTCTAATTAATATTTTTCATTGCCATAAAAATTAATATAAGATTATCATTGTTTTTACTTAACTATATATTAATAGAATTTAAATTAATCTGTGAAAGGGAAGCAGAAAAAGGAAAGAATAGTTTTACCCAATTGCGAGAGTTATTACGCCTAATTAGCTTACTTTTTCATTATTTCGCCATACTTCTGAAGATTCTAAACAAATAAAACACTTTTTGAACAAAATTGTGAAAATAATTATTCTTTGACTTTTGTTTATGGATTTTGATTTTTGAGAGTCAAATTTATGTCCCGTTTGTTTAATCGAAAAGAGGTTGAAAGTTTGAGTCCCTATATACAATTTCATTTTACTCCTTGTTTATTTTCCCTGATCTGGGGATTCTTTTAGCAAATCGAATTTTTTTAATCTCACAACAAAAAAATTCGTCCAACACAACTGTTAGTTCAATGTAAAGAACAGTTTTTAATAATTTCTTACTACTTTTGATTATTTTTGTTAATAATGTTTAAAGCATTTATTTTAATCATAATTTATGCAATTTTTTGTACTTTTTTAAAATATGTAATACGAATAATGAGTTCAGAAAAATATCGATCGATTAGTTCATAAGAAATAAAAATTTATGGTATGGCTTTCTTTAAATTTTATTCCAAAAAAACATTATTCGACTGATTTCGTTCAAATTGTGTACTTTGTAGTTTAAAATTACATAGTTTAAAATAATGGAAAAATCTGTATACCTTACAATTCAACTTTTCGACTCTAAATAAGTGATTCGTTGAAATTTTTCCCAAGAAATACACGAAAAGGAAAATTAACATTAAGAGGCAGAAACTTTCATTGACTTTTCAGAATATCTATTCAACCGAGTCCATATTTTAGCGATGCTAAACTATTATGATCTGATCTTATTTTACAGACTGCGTCTACCCTCCATATTTTGATAGTTAAAAATCCAAGACCTTCGAAATTTAGATACGTTTTTTTTTCCTCCAGAAAAAAGGCATTTTATGCGTGATTTCGAAGTTAAATTAATAAGTAACACTAATTCATTGAACTATTAATATCGTTTTGACTAAGAAAAAATCTAATCGATAGAATAATGTGGATATTCATTATATTTTTTCCTCTTAACAATTTTTTTTAATTGTTAGATCAGCATATCTAATTTAAACAGTTGTTTATTTTATTTTACTTGATATCTGTCAGTTTGTTTTCTGATTTTCTTCTTTCTTCTCAACTGAAATTATTTTTTTTTTAATTTTTTAGAGGCATAGAAACACTATAAAGAGTAGTTTTAATCTGAAGATAACTTTTCTTTATTACTAGAAAAATAGGATAATTATTCTTTTAAATATCTCTTTCGATGTCGTAAAGAAATGCGTCCTAATGAAAACCCTTACGTTTTTCCATCCTTTTTTTTTTATTTATTTCCTAATTATATTATGTTTCTATATATAATATGTAAATTTGTATCTTATTTTCGAAGGATTTGGATCAAAACCTGGAGAGTAGTCGGAGTCTGAAAAATAAAATCCCAATACTTCAATCTCTGGAAAATATGGTCGCAATAGAATAGATATTTTAAAAAGCCGTCAAAAGTTTGGGAATTGTAATGTAAATGTTCCTTTTTGCGTATTTTTGGGAATTTTTTTCAATGAATCGTTTAGTAATAATTGAAAAAATTAAATTGTGAGGTATTCGGATTTTGCCATAATTTTAAACTAAGTAATTTCAAACGACCTAGTGCAGAATTTGAACGAAATCAGTCGAATACTCTTTTCATAATAAATTTTCAATAAATCCATATTTAAAATTTTTTATTTCTAGTGAACTGTAGGACTGATTTCCTTTCTGGTTTTATAATTCGTACTGCATACTTTAAAAAGTAAAAAAGTTGAATGTCATTCGATTAATTTTTTTTAGCACAAATAATTGTATGTTTTAGTACTCCATGCTTAATGCATTAAAATCTTTTCTTGATAAAATTTTTAAATTTTTAGGTTTCCTGACTAAATTAGAACTAGAAATGTTGAACTCTGTTCCATCACATGAGTTTAACACGTTTTGGATTCCTTGTACTTGGTTCATTAATTTGCTGCGAGAATCGAAACAAGAATGTAGAATTACAGATTCAAATGGTCTGAAGTTAATCATGGAGGTAATTATAATTCCTAAAATTGTACATAACATAACAAACCCGCACATAAAATCGAAATTATTTTGTCTAAAAAACTTATTTCCTCGGAAAATTCGAGTATAATAACAGTTTCTTAAGCAATAACTATATAACGTACACTACAAAAAATTCCTGATCAAATTACGGTTAAAAAATACCAGCACTCAGAGTGCCAGTACATTTTGCTGCAAAATCCATTTTTGCGGTAAAATTTTAAGAAACAAAATATCTGATATACCGTACTTTTTACAGTAATAATTACTGTAAAATTACTCAATCACTGCAATTAAATAAACATTACTGTAAAAATTACGGTGTAAAATTTTACAGTAAAATGGATTTTACGGATTTTGCTCGCAGGGTGCCAGTAATTTGATTCAATATTTTTTTCAATTTGTATCCCAAATAAAATGCAACCCAGAAAAACGAAACATGGACAACTGAAAAATGGAATGTTTATTGAATATGAATTACAAGAAATTTTGAAAATGACCTCCATTAACGTTTTTACAAGCATTGGCATGCTTAACAAGATTTTATTTTATTTATAACCGTCATTGAACAGCCAAACCAAATTTTGAGTTTACGACTACCAATGTTCCACTTCGTATCCTTGAGCCCAGCCCAGAAGACAAGGAAACTCGTGGATCAATACCCCAAGAGGTATTGAATTGTTATGGGAACTTGGAGGACTTTGTAAACCTGACAGATTTAACGTGCACCAGTCACCATTTAATACACGGCGATTCTTCGGCAGACAGGAATCGAACTCCCGTTGTCACGAACACGAGTCCAACGCTCTACTAACCAGGTTATCCCGGCCTCCCTTAACAAGAGTATCAAAAACCAAGATTTGTGGAAAAACTTTTTAGATCTCTTGTTCAATTTCAAGCTTTATAACGTATAGATTTATTTTACAAGAAGTTTGAAGTTCACAGTTTAATTTTTTTTTCTTTCATTAGGATGAAAAAATGTCTAAAAAAACTATGCTTTAGCTTTATTTTATAATGATAGTACGTTACAGATTTGAATATGTTGCAATGCTTAATAAACATGCAAAAAATTTAATAAATAAATTCAACCATGAAGTTTTTTTTTCAGAAAAACCTCAATTATTTTATAAAAGCATTAAACGAAATATTAAATTTTTCCTTAATTATTATTTTAAAAATGTTCTATTCATGGTAAGTTTTATTTCCTTCGGTAGTTGTTTTTATTAAGATTTTCTTTGGTATTCTTCATTAAAAAGTGACTTAAAAATGAGTTTAATTATTTGTTTCTAGACCGCCTTTATTCGGTGACTTGTTATTTTAAAATTAAAAAGCAAAATAAATATCAAACTACATTCATGACTAAAATTTGTGAGACGAAAAAACTGATCTAGACAAATGAGAAAATATATTTATAGTTTAGAACATTGACATGAAATTAGAAAAAGGAAAGAACAAAAATCTTGGAGATGTTTTTGTCATGTGACTTTAACAAGGTAGGGAAGGGTCTGTTAATAAAACAATCATTAATATTATCTTTTCTATGGACATATGCCAGCTTTGTTCTAATTGTAATTTCTCCCTTGAGTTGAAGTAGTAGTTTTTTTTTTTCTCATTTAATTTCGTTACACGAAATGAAGAAGGAAGCTTAATTTCTTTTCTTGTGAAACTGATCCAACATAGATAACTTCCACAACAAATTGGTTGCGTTGTACAAAATTCTGGTTCTAATAACTCAGTGACTTTGCCTTACACTTGAAAGAACATTAGGTACTTCTTTGTCTCGAGTACTTGTTGTTAGCACACAATAAGTTTTTATTCTTATTAATGTTTTACACTCAAGTAATTTACTGATTTTAAACTTCCACACACAAAACATGCGTTCGTCTTCCAATAAAGTGAACCGGGTTTGAATGCCAGCAATGGCAAATCGATAAGAGTTCCACACCCGTCTCGCACCGACCACAGTACCGACGTAAAATACCCGCAGTGGTGGACGGATCATGGGTTAGAGTCCCCTTACCGTCAGGCTAACCGGGGGAGGTCTTCGCAGTTTTCCTCTCGATGTAACGCAAATGTGGATTAGTTCCACTAAAAAGTCCTCCACAAAGGCAAATTTCTCCCAATACTTGATCCACGATGTCCCTTGTCTTCTGGATTGGGTTTAAAATTACAAGGCTACGGAGCTGAACATTAGTAGTCGTAAACCCTAAATTGGGTCGGCTGTTAAACGACGGTATATATGTATATAGACGGTTATTTATTCGTCAAATGCCTGTTAACAAAGTTTAAATATGATGACAAACTATTCATGAAAATAAAAAAATTAAAAAAATCATGGAATTATAAAATCAAAAGCTATACTACTTTTGCTTTACGATTGAAACAAAGACCATTTTTTTTATGTATGCAAAAATACTAAAAACTTCGAACTATTTTCAGTTAAACAAAAATAAAGTATTATCTTTTCAGAAACACCTTAAGTAATAATTTTAATTAGAAACAATTTATTATTGTTAATGAGAATAATAATAATAATAATAACAATAACATTGCGTATTTTGGGTATCAACTTAATGTTTTTTTCCATTGCAGAAAGACATGCTCCTGAAATATTAGAATCGAACTTTTACTAAGCGCAACGATTTTTTAATTTTTAGTTGGATCGGTTTTATGAATAAAATAATCGGAAGTACAGTTTCATATAGTTTAGCCTTCTTTTATTATAAATAAGGCAAAAATAGCGAAATCTTTTCATTTTCTTCATTCACTTGACAATTTCAAGACAAAGCAAAATTCGTTTCCTATTTGCATTTAAAATATTTTACTCCGTTTTGGTTCTGACATCAGTGCTTGCTAAATGACAATATTTATTGACGTAAATGAAAAATATTGATAATTATGAGAATATTTTAACCTTTACTATTTGAATGACAACATTTGCAAGTATGAGGAAAGAAATAATAATATTCATGAAAAATAGTTTACTCAAAATTTCCGTCGATTAATCTTAATTCACTGTTAGTGTATGTTAAATGTCGACATTTTCCTGGGTACGTGATAACAAAGAAAAATTTATTCAACTTCTTCTAGCAGTTGATACTGAATGTCGTCATTTGCATAAAGGAGTGAGAGATATTTAAGGAAAAAATATTTCTCAACATTCACCGCTAGAGCATGCTGAATGTTGAGATTTTCCAGCGTAAATGAGAAATAAAATAAAATAAAATAAAATAAAATAAATTTATTCAACTTTATTCATAGTGCATCCTGAATGGCATCAGTATAAAAAAGAGAGAGAGAATCCTCGGCATCAGTATAAAAAAGAGAGAGAGAATATTTAATGAAAAGAAAATTCTCAACATCCAGCGTTAGTGTAATGCTAAATGTTAACATGTGCCGTAGTAAGTGAGAAATGAAAATCAAAGAGACAGTAATTCAACTTTCACCAGCAGTGGATACTGAATATTGATATTTACATAAAGTAGTGAGAGATAACATTTAATAAAAAAAAATTCTCATCATTCACCGCTAGAGTATGCTAAGCGTTACCAATTCGATTCTTGCAACTCGAGAAGAAGACCATCACTGGTACACAGGCACGTGACCTATGACCTCAGAGTCAGCTGAACGTTTATAAACAAGATGGCGAGTTAAAGTCGAGCTAAGTTTCTCCACATAAGTTAGAATGACGTCAGAAGTTGACGCGGAGTTAATTAAATACAACGCCGTATCGCTCATTAAATTTGTTAAAAAAATATATAATTCTTTCACGTCTGCGTCTTTTACTTAA
This sequence comes from Parasteatoda lunata, assembly GCA_949128135.1. NCBI lineage: Eukaryota > Metazoa > Arthropoda > Arachnida > Araneae > Theridiidae > Parasteatoda > Parasteatoda lunata. The sequence continues at coordinate 49,642,908 of OX421975.1, forward strand.
CTTAGATTTATTATTTCTTAAGGAATTTTATTATAACCGCGATACATTTTTGTTTTGTGTACCTGGAAACTTCGATGTTTCATCATTAGTTTTTTTTTTATGTTCTACATGGTTTCGTGCCTGCTTTTGAGTTAAATAAGAAATATGTTAGAGAAAAAATTGAAATCTTTGTGAAAGAATATTAAATATGTCGCTTAAGAGAATTGATACTTGACGGGCTTGGCTTACTCGAAATAGAATGGAAAAAAATAGCTAACGTAAACAAATGCCACGTTTCAACAACCAATCAAAATTGAGATACTCACACTAAGTCACTTGCAGGTATCCCATCGCCAGTGTACGTGAGAAATGAAAATGAGAAAATGAGAAAACTGAGGCCGATCAGCCTGAATAAGAAGTTGGCGGGCCACACAATATGTGCGGCCCGCGGGCCGCCAGTTGGACAGCTCTGGTCTAAATGATAAATAATAATCTTTAACAGATATTTTAGAATCTGTGAGATTCTCCTCACTTACCGGGCGATGTTGACACCATCAATTTTGATCTTTTAGAGTAAAATATATTTTGAAGGAATTTTTAATCTTGAAAATGTATTAATTTGTTCTAGGAATTCAATGAATTTCGTTCGAAATGTGGACTCTTATGGAGTTATGATTGGATTAGTATTCCTTTAGTGTATACGCAAGTAAAAACTATTTACCTAATTTAATTTTAATTGATATCAGTTTCATTTCTACCATCAAAAATATTTCAATTTTTTTTTTAGGTTGTCACCTTGGCGACTTATGCATTTTTTGGAGCATGTATATTTGGTAGGCAGTATGTGGAAGTACCTGATAAGCCTGACCACAATTTCGAATTTTACATTCCAATTTTTACAATTTGTCAACTATTTTTCTATATGGGTCTTCTCAAAGTAAGCATAAGTAATTCGAGTATTTTTTTTCCTTGTACAATACAAAAATAATTTAGTAATCTATTTTAAAACTATGTTTGTTATAATACTAAACATTGCTTAGAATCGATCCTTTTTGTTTGTAAATAACTATAAGTTAATTTTTCAGAAAAGTAGCGTATTTTTTTTTCTCCAGACATTAATAAACTTTGTGTTAAATTAAAATCTTTGTTATTCGTTAACATAGGGAAAAACTTGAATCGTCTATTTAATGTTAAGGCAATATACAGACTTTAATAAAAGTTGAAAAGGCAATTTTCATTATTACATATTTCATACGAATTATTATTTTTATTTAAATATTCTAAAAAGAAATAATCTAAAATCTAGCAAAACGCAAGGAACACCATTTTTTTTTTTTTTTTTTTTTTTTTTAATTAGATCATGTGAAACTTTTTGAAAAACCTAACTATCAAATTAAAATAAAATAAAAGCTACAAAACGTGGCAATTATTACAAAAAGTTAAGTTTGAACAATACTTAAGGATGAGTTTAAAAAATAAATTGTTGCAACAATGACCAACGTATTTGTAATTACGGAAACGAAAAAAACGTTGTTTTGGGGGGGAGGGGGGGAATATAAGTAAGGAAGCAGCAGTGATTAAACGATTTCGATTAAATATAAATCAAATTATTTCGATTTTAATTATTTATTTAACATTAATTATTATTATTTTATAACATTAATAATTATAATTAGTATTGCATATTATGAAGCTGTAATTTCACGTAAGTGTTGTGCAAAGCTAATGCTAATCGCGATAGATCCTATAATACAAGATAAATGTATAATCATTTCATGTTCATGTTTCCTTTTTTTTTTTTTTTTTTTCTTTTTCTTCTTTTTTTTTTTTGCACATGTATATTTGGTAGGCAGTAATTAAATTGAGAAGCTAAATTGGTAGTAAGGAAACCAAGTTGAGGACCATAAGTGGCTAATGTGTATATTTTGGAGAACATTGCAGGTGTGTTTTGCATCAGGAATTTCTCCTCTAAATTTATTACATAGCATTTCATAGAATACAAAAGTAATTTCAAAATCACGATATTGTTTTTTTTTAGGTTACAGAACAGCTGATGAAATATGTTGCTAATCATAAGCTGATGTAATACAGGATACGTTTATTATCGTTTTCTGTTTTCTTTTGTACTTTTTTTTTTTTTATTTATTTAATTTTTTTTTTTTTTTTTTTTTTTTTTTTGGACGCATGCAGATTTGGTTGTCAGCATGCATATTTGGTAGACAGTAACTAAATTGGGTAACCAAGTTGACAGCCGTAAGAGGCTGCTGTGGAATAATTTAAAGAACTTTGAGTTATGTATCTTGTATCGCTGAAACTGCAACTCCGAATTTATTGCATAGCACATCATAGTATAAGAAAGTAATTTCAAAATCACTATCTTTTTTTTTAGGTTGCAGAACAGTTAATAAATCCTTTTGGTGATGATGATGAGGATTTTGAACTCAACTGGATAATTGACAGACACATGAAAGCAAGTTAACATTCAAGTACTTTTTCTTTAGAGAGCTTTTTTTTTTTTACAAAATAATTGTTTGTAATATACAAATATTTTTTGTCGATACTTTTGTCGGAAAAAAATTAATTAAATTATATATATTATTATTATTTGCATATAGGTCTCATACTTGGGAGTCGATTTACTAAATACAAACCCTCCGCCTCTGATTAGAGACAATTATTTCTATCAGCAGGATATGAAACTGCCTTACACAGAGGCATCTCTAGGATACAAGAAGAAAACGTATAGAGGCTCTGTCGCAACCATGAAGTATGTCAAAAAATTTGCATTAATAATATTTTCTTTAAATTGTAATTATAAAAAACATTCACAAATAGATTTCAAACCGTTAATATCAAAATAAACAACTTTATTAGTCAAATTTAAGATTTTTGAAATTTTTAAAACTGATTGCTTTTATTTTATGGTGTCATAAACGAAAGTTATTATTAAATTTATAAGTGGGTAGATTGTATCTATGTGACGAAATGGTGTGAAAATAGTTTGACATTGACCGCTACCAGTGATGCTTGACTTCTGCGATCTACTGGGAACCGTGTCTTAACACTTATATATTAAATACATTTATAGGTGTATATATATCATATCTGTATTTAAAAATTAATTGTACTCAAAGATCGTGTTATAAAACCATAATTGATTGATATTAAAGTTAAAATAATATTTTTAAATATGGCATAAATTATGAAATAACTCCAGTTTCTTAAAGCATATTTTACATGCCGCTCGCGTACTGTTTAAATTATGATGGAACAGCAAACAGGTTTGTATGCATGTTCCAAACTCTTCACAGTTAATGTGAATCCACGTCTTCTTCTAAAGTTTTTAACTTTAATTGTTACATTTTATTTATCCTCCAAATGTATAAACAATCTTTTTTTTCTCAAAATCTGACTAGAATACCACAAGAGAAACAGAACCTCTTAGTTCCAGAATTTGATGAAGATGACGACGAGGATAAAATAGCTGCTACCTATGGCATGGGCAATCGAGGAGCCTCCCTGTGGACATTGGTCGGTGGAAAACTAAACACTAGATTCAGTGTCTCCAACCAGAACCTAGACACCGTGACATTGGAAAGCGGTAGCAACAACTGGAAGGTTTCGAATCCATCGCTGTTTGTTCCTATGGATGGACTTATTTCAGAAAATAAACAGACCGGATCAATGCTTGAGTAAATATTCTTTCTTATTAAAACTGAATTCATAAATATCCTTTTTAATTTGTGGTTGTTGCAAAGGGAAAAAAATGGTAGTAGTAGTATTTTATTTACATCTGAATAGAACTGCTAAAGAACTACTGGCGACGGTCTAGGAAACATAACTGATTATGATTCGAAGACATGCGATCACAAATTTGATCCTCTGCAGAGGGGATGGTCTCCCCATTTTGGTATCCCAACGACCTGTGCGCAAAGTCAAGCCTTTTACGTTAAAATAATTTTACAAAAACCGATACCAAAAATTTCCTGTTCCTTCAACGAGTTCATAGATCGCAAAGAGTGATGCTAACTTCGGTGATCTACTGAGAACCATGCCTTACGATTTGTGGATAACGCAATATAAAAAAAAAAGTAGGTAAATGGGGAAATTTATATTTAAACATCTCATCTCTGTTAAACCAAGTGAGGAGAGGACAGTGGTTTGAGTGATTGAGATTGCTATAATCCCCGTCCCAATATTTTTCTTCGCAACTAATGACCGAATAAAGTGAAAAAGCAAGAAAGTCATTACTCCAATGATTTCTTACAAACATTATAAGAGTCGTCAATACTTTATATTTGTGACTTAGATTTGAATTCAGTTGATAAGCAGACTTCTTGCTTTGTGGAAAATTAAGCCACATTTTACATTTGCTCCGAGAAGATTCTTCTTAGCACTTTTTTTTTTTTTTTTTTTAATGTACGCCACCATTATTTTTACTTGCATTAAATAGAAAAGCAAAAAAGTTTCTCCCGTTTCCTCTCTTTTTGACATGCAAAATGCCTATTTCAAAAATGCAAAATCCAAATCAGATAACAGTAAAAAAGAGCAAAATATCTTAGCATTTTCAGTTATCAAGTTTTAAATTCAAAGGAAAGCCAGTCACACCCAAAAAGAGTGAAGCTGTCCAAAAAGGACTGAGGAATAGGTTCGTAGGGTTGGTGAGCGATAGAGAACAGGGTTGTAGCCTTTAATGTGTTTTAAAGGAAGAAGTATTAATGTGGGAATATTGAAGAACACTTAGACCAAAATGAACTCAGATGGCGAAGCAAACTAATAAGAACTGTGTAAGCAATTGAGGTGGTTGGCGAGTTTCAGCGATCAGGGGGAGGAAGTCCACAAATTTTGGAGGAAAAAAAATCTTCTGATTAATATCAATAATAAAGACTTCGAAAGAAATGCTTAGTTCAGTATAACAATTTCAAAATTTTTGAGAAAAATTTTAAAGATAAAATAGACACTGGTAAAACGTATGGATGATTAGAAAAATACACAAAAATTGCAGTCTTACAAAGGTTTACATAAAAAACATGCTTTATCGAATTTTGTCAATATATAATATAATAAACTTAGGGAGCCACCGTTTTTTTTTTTATACTTTAAATATTAGCTCGGGACGGCACGGCTGAGGTTGTTGTATAATTTTATTAATTATGGTTTCAATGTGATTAACTTCTATGCTTCCATACATGTTCAGGATTAAGTCTGCCTAGTTGAATTAATTTTAAAAAAATACACGAGTACAATTGAGCAAATAGTTGGAGGTGATATTTTCATTCTTAATTTACTGCCAAACTGTGTAATTATTCAAAATATAGATCACAATAGCTGTAAGTATACAAAAAGTAGTCAAATCAAAAACTAAACTAACTAGCTCAATGAAAACTCAATTTACAAAACTCCATTTTCGATACGAAATGAAGTTAAATGCGTAGATATAAATACTTTTTAAGCAATAGCTAAAAGTAATGCCATGCAATAAATGTAGTCATTTGGCAATAATGTAAAAACAGTAGTCATTTGTAAAATGCACAAGCATTCCAAAAAGTATGAATGCTTTATTTTAGTTATCCATTAAAAAAAAAAAAACGAATGCATGCATGCACAATACAGTCCTCTGCATTTAAGATTTTTGTGAGGAATAAAATTAGCGTATTAATTTTTTTTTTTTTTTTTTTTACATTTGTTCAAAATTTTCTTCTTTTTTTTGTTGCAGAAACCAGCTCTTGCAGATACCGGAAGACACTGTTCCTGAAGAAGAACAAATTCAACAAGGACAGTCCCAGCCAAATTTGGCCAAATTAAATCAGCGAAGATCATCTGATATACCAAAAAGAGCCCTCAAAAATGTTGTGAAAAAAGTAGTCCCAAAAATGGGCCAGAAACCTCAACTTCGTCGAAGAGCCTATGGTGCACACAACAGATGGGTATCCTTCCATTCCCCGAAGGGAAAAGAGGAGGGCAATGAAGTGCTGTCTTTATATCGTGGCGCAGGGGAACCGGAACCCGCTGAGCATTTACGACCCACTTCAGATATTCGACGATTGTCATTTGGTGACATAAATGCATCAGAATTCGACAACACTTCAACCCGATTTCAAAGCTTACCAGATGTGAAACAGTATGCAGCTGAAAGAGGGGTTGCTATTGATGATGATTTAGAGAATGATTATCTACCAGAAGATCAAGATAATCTGAGCACAGCGAATTTGCTTATGCTACCCGGTGGAGATTACGATGACGAAAGTGATTTGGTAATAAGACCAAGATTGACTTTTACAAGAGCATCGATCTCAAGGCAATCCAGTTTAGACTCTCTTACTGACCAAGTAGAAAGGCAATTAAGCACTCCGTCTGTATTTGAACAAGATGAAACAGAAGATAAAAACAAAACAGAGAGATAGAATCTAATCTAACCAACTAATTAAACTTATATTTGATCATCAGTCTAAGCAAGGGAATACGTTTTATGAAAATTTATTTTCATAAAATTCCGTGGTTTGGCAACGATGAGCATCCTCTGAATATCGCAGAAAGAGTTCCTTCGTAAGATAATCATGCTACATTTGTACAAAAACCATTAGCAATTCATATCCAGATTAAATGAAAGATCTGTTATGACTCAGACTATAATTAGAAATAAGAATGACTAAACTTTATATTGTATAAGAGTATTAAAGAAAGTATTTAAAAAATAGTTATCTCAGGAATTTAATTTATCCAACAAAACAAGCATTAAAACAAATTTGGAAAAATTTATGGTTCCAGTCTAGCAAAGGGGTGAAGAAAAAATCAGGACAGTTTTGGAAGGAAAAAAAATTCAGGAAAAAAAAATTCAGAGCATTTTTGGTACAGTATACATAAATCAGATATCTTTTTAAAAGGGCGGATGACCAAATAGGAAAAAATTTTAATTTTCCAGAGAAAAAAGAAAAAAACAGGACATGTTTTAGAAAATCACATTATTTGGTACAGTATAGATTCATAACTTTGTTTTGACAAAAATTTTAACAGTTTCCAGAGTATTGTCAATGAAGCACTGAACAACACATAGAAATTTATATCATATAAAGCATTATTACAGTACTAATGAAAAAAAAGAATAACCAATATCAGTTGATATTCCCTCATACTAATATTAAATTAAAACTTGTAATTGAATTCAAGATTTAATTAAATAATTTTAAAGTGGGGTTTCAATTATTTCAAAATAAAAATACATTGAACATGCCACTAAACAATTGGAATAAAAAAATAACTTAATGGATGATCCCTCAATTCGCCCTTTAAAAATTGTATGATTACTGTATTGTTTATTGCGTTCAATTATAAAAATAATATCAGATGAAAGATTCGAATAAATTATTGTCGTACTGCAAAACTTTAGCTTGCAAGATTTGGTACTGCATTTTCTAAAAATAATAAGCACATGACCCCTAAATTCATCACCATAAAATTTTCACAAGTGAAATTGTAAAATAAGTTTTCTTTTTCATATAAAAATTTAAAAAAAATTATTTCAAAATTATTCCCAAAAAATTTGAAACAATAAATCTTGTGAATAACGCAGTGTCTGAACCATGTATTTAATTTGTGGATGGTACCTAGGTTCAAAGTATCAAATTTTACAAACATTATAAATTCCAATAAGATTCGTATACCAAACTATTTCATAGATTACATCATAAGTTGAAAACCCAGAGTCCTTAGATTCTTTAAATCAGTTATTTTGAATTCCGAATTCGTATTCTGATCAAACACAAAAGCATCAGAACAAAGAGCTAATTTATTCTTCGTTTTGCTTATTCACTCATTATTAATCAGAACAAAATATATTGTGTCAGAAAAATCAAGAATATGAAGAAAACTTCAACCCTGTCTTTTTAATAAGGAACAAAACAATGATGTTTTCAAACTAGTGTTTTACATAATGATTTGGACTTTACATAATTTGACAGTACAGTATTAGAGAACTTAGTCCTAAAAGTTAAAACTCATATAATTGATAAAGATTTCTGCATGAAAGCACTTTCAAATGAAATAAGCTTGAAAAAAAATTTGAATTTTTTTTTAGCAAAATAATGTTTTTTATCTTTAAACACTTAATGTCTCCCATTTTTGACCAATTTGATTAAATGTTTAAATTAGATTATTTGGGATTAACTGTAGTTAATATAAAACACACTAAGTGTGTAAATAATGAAGCTAATCTGAAATATATGGAATAAACTGTTAATATATATAGTAATAAATCGAAGTGGGTACCTAATTTATAAAAAGTAATAATCATACCATACCCCATACATACAATGCAGACATAATAATACAATTTTAAAATAAAAATTAAAAAGACATACATTAACTAAACGGCCGAATTAGGCTTTAAATTTTTCCTTGAAAAGGTAACTACAATCATCCCTAATCATGTGTTCTTACTACATTGATCAAGAAAAAAATATCTTCCAATTTTTTACAGTACTTTTAGTAAGAATGCACTTCACATATAAGAGTAATTATTGAAAATTAAAATGATTTCCAGCGATAGAATTAACTGAATAAGTAAATAGAAAAATAAATCAGCGTAATTTGCTAATAATAATTAATTAATAAATCAATAAATTGCCAAACAAACAAATGTGACAATAAATGAATCAATAAATAGCACAGCAAATCAACCAATGAAACAATAAACAAATTAATCATTAAAGTTAAGCATACCCTAAACAGCTCTTTTGGTTTAGGGTTCGGAAGGGAAAAAGCTTCCCAATTAAGTGACCAACACCATTATTGTAACAAGAACATGATTGTATATTGAAGCCTTTATTTTCCAGACAAGCTAGTACTCAGCGATTTGAAGCTCGGCAAATTATAAACCACTACTGAATATCAATTGCCTATCTTTCACAATGACAACTCGACCTTTAACAACTACGCCATTGAAGCATTAAGCCATTAAAGCTTTGAATCAAATAACAAATCAAGAAATCAAAAAGCTAATGTGTGAAAAAAATTTATGAATCGGCCTATCAAGAAATCAATATATAAAAGAATCAATGAATTAGTAGGTTAAAATATGATCTAATAAGCAAATTAAAAATCATCTAATTAATGAATAAACAAATTAACAGGTCCACAAAATTAAATTAATAATGAAAAAACAAATTAATGAATCAGCAAAACATTGAGTAAATGAATTAATAAATCAAGGAATCAGCTGTTAAACGAATTAATGAAATTAACAGGTTAACGAATCACCCGCATGAGTTGCTGATTCTTCAGTTTACTCATTCATTGGTTTGCCAACCTGTTACTTTATTCACTTTTAATAAATTCTCTTAATTATCTAGTTTTCCATTTAGTGATTCACTCTTAGATATATTTGTGCAATTTCATAATTTTCTGTTACATGTGTAGTAAGATTGAAAATTTAATTAACTGAAGGGTAGAGTTAACAGAACAAAATATATTTTTTCAACTGAAATACTTAATTAAGCTCATTTTTAGTCAAAACATCAAATTTTTCTGCAATAAATTTGAAGTTTAAAGCTTGATTAAAATATTTTTTCCAACAGTTACTATTTTGGAATTGAAGAATGCATCAGCATTTGGTAAAACACATTTGGGAGCAATTTGGTGAAAGTATTCATTTTGAAGTACTCATATGCCCCCCAAGCACGCATCAGGTTTTTGTGGAAGTGCTTTACTTTTACTCATTTTAAGCAAGTAAAAGCAACCCGAGTGTATTAGAAAAAATTAAATTATAAAAGAATATAATTTATCATAACGTATGTGTAGAATTATCACTATAAAGTAACAACTGATTTGATAAATATGCATTTTATTTTATGTATAAAATACATTAAAAATAGTATGAATATTTTCGAAAATCTGTAAATAAAAGAGCTTCACAATCAACCAACAATATATCAAAGCAACTATACAAAGAATCATACTAAAAGCAAATAATAAAAAAATACATATAACAAGTTTAACAAAACACTAGAACAAAAAATGAACACGAAAATTCAGGAAAATGTAATATTCTGGATGGCATAATTGATTATATCACAATGGGCAAATATCATTAGGAACATTGCAGATATTTATTTAGTATTGAAAATTGCCATCATAGAAAATCATTCAATAGAACAATGACCTACATTTCAGAATGAAAACACACAGGGGAAATCCTATTTAAAAAAATATTTAAACAAATTTAATTTCATTATTAATAAAATTGAGGAGTATATTTGATTTGCTTTATTTCTCCAGAGAGAAAAATCACATTTTTTGCTGCTATGTTTTCATTAACTTTTGATTTAAAAAATATTTAGATATTTTTAAAACTCACAGAAAGTTAGTATTTAAAATATCACTGTAGTTACATCTGTGTGTCTTCTTTATAGCAAATTTGCTAATATTACAAAAAATAAGAGATTGTTTTAATTCAGTATGGAAAGAAAACACTGTTCATCCTTGAATTCTAAGCAAGGTATCTTGGTATCATCTTGGAAGATGCCGCTCCCCTCAACCCAAGATCTTGTTGTATTTTCTGCTGATGAGGAACAATGTCCTAAAAATAGCTTTAATAAATATTGGAATGGCCCCTTATCTCAAATGTAATATCATTCTAATAGAAAAAATAGGTTTTGTTTATTTAATAATTTAAAAGTTATAAGTACATTTAACTTTGAACTTTATTTCAAAATCAATATTTTTAAAAATTTGCACACAAATCATTATGCATTTTGCAGATGAAAATATGAAATGATGACATATATTATCCAATAAATAACATATGCTATGACATATATTATCCAATAACATATAGTATTCAATAATTAGAAAAAATTAAGATAAAAAAAGAAACAATAACATGGAACATATAGGCATAAAGTATAGTAGACAAAATAATATACAAACCCTTAACCTAATTGTATAAGAGTATATAGACATTTTTTTACGAATTAATACTAAATAGTAAAACAGAGCAAAGTTAATTTAAATTTGTTTACTTACAAATTCAACAAATAATCAAATTAAGAAAAAATGAAAATTTTCTGAGCTTTATAAACAGATTTAGCTTAATTAAATCAAAATACACAATGCTCTTAATTACAAAACAATCTCATCTCTCAAACAATCAAACTCAAATTTTAAGGAGTTGAAAGAATAAACAATATAAAAATAGTAAAAAAATTTTAAATAAAAACTATAATCTTATTTATTCACATATGTCAATCCTCATAATATATTATTTGAGTATTTGAAATCCTTCTTGAGTAATGTTTATAAATATTCAAATAAACTAAGACAGCAGAAAAAAAATAACTACAAACACATAGATTTAAGTTCATCAAAAATATATTTTATTTAAAAAAGTAGCAATTAAAAAAAATTAATCAATTTGCTCGTAAAATCTCATATTTATATTAAAATGATAAGTTTGAAATGCAAATGGAGTTTGAGTGCTTAAAATACATAATAATGCCCCAGAACAAAGGCAGTTAAATAAAATGCAATACTAGTTATATATTTTTTACTAAAAATTTAATTTATTGTAATATATATTTCCAATCTAATTCAAACATTTAAATAAATTTTTTCAGTATACTATTTAGTCAATATTTTTTAGAGATTAACATTTTTTCAGTGAATTTTAAGAAGTATTCGTGCAACGTGCGGCCGAAAACAGTTAAGTAGATTAATGAGCACTATCTAAATTAAATGCCAAAAACTTTCCTTCCCTTGTATATATTTTTTATTTACTTTATTTTAAATAGGGAAAACAATCTTTGATTTTTAAACATGGAACTTTTCACGACTTACCACAGTTTGTAAAATGGCAATCAATTAAATTTCACTTCCAGAAGTAATTTTTTTTTTTTTTCCTATTCAAACAAAAAAAGAAATAACTCATTATCGGGGGAAATTAAGAATAATTTTTTTTTTTTTGATTAATAGATGCCTTAAACAAATACTTATTATAAATAAATAAATACATTAAATAGTAACTAACTGGATAAACCCAAAATATCAATTACCTGCAAAATATTTAAAAACTGATTAATACAATAATAAAATATCTCAAATCAATGTATAAATTTTGAATACTAATAACCACAATAATGAAATATTTTAAATCAATGGCCAAAGTTAATCTAACATTTCAAACAATTAAAACAGGTTAACAAATGTTTCTACAGCTTTAAGATAATATAATTCAATAATATTACTTTATTAAAGTCAGTTCCATTTAATCAGGTAATTATTTTAGGTAAGCTTAAACTGTTAATGGCTATCAATTTATGTATACCATTCTGTTGTGTTTACAAAAAATAGCATATATAGAAAAAAGGTGGAGAAAGCAAAAACTTGGTACAAAACCAACATACAAATCATGAAGTATTTTTAATGTATAAAAAATATGGAACGGACAAAAACATTTGGAATGAATTCAAGAAATTCTAAAATTATAACATGTGACATTAAATAAATCCTCTCATTAATAAAAATTCAGAGATTTATATATGTTTAAGATAGGTATAATTTTAAACAAAAACTGCAGAATTTTAATTACATACTGTATATTTTCATCTTGGCATAAAATTAGAAAATGAAAGACAAACATAAAAATTAGTGGCAAGTTAGCTTATGACCATGAGTAAAAACTCATGGTCTAATTATTAGTTTGGCATAAAAACACTTTAATTTTAATCTCAATAGTAACAAAGAGTAAATAATAAACATATAATATCTGTTATAAATTAATATAGACTAAATCAGTTGAATATTTGAACATATTTATAAAATAAAATAAAACAAAAAGAGAGGTATTGGTAAGAATCTCAGATAAAACAACTTCAGACAAAACAGTTGTGCTGACCCAAAAAAGTGATTTAAAAATACTTTTAACAATTGAATACAAAGGCTTTAATCAACTACTAAAGCTTACAATTCTATAAAAGAACAAAGAAAATCAATTTCGTTGATTGTAAAAACAAGTAAATTGTTGGGGGGGGGGGGGGGGGAACAATGAAACGCAAAATTTTATGAAACATATTCTGTTATATGATGTACTTTTGATTCAGGAAAATTTAATATATCAATGATAAACTTTAAAATGCTAACAAGATTTACAATATAAGTTGCATCCTTTTTTAAATGCATTATGAATTATATGTTAAAAATTGTTGCACTATCTTCCTTTGGATAAAATCAAAAAGATTCTCATAAATTTAATTCCAGATAAGACAGAAAGACAAACTGATTACAGTATGATTGATTACAGTATTCGTTTAAGGCTGTTCTTCCCTTAAATAGAATAATATATTTTTCACATAATATGCAATTTTCATAACTATTTTTTATTACTGATACATCAAGTTTCGTCAATCTCCAGATAAGGCCCGCTATGCTGATTATAAAAATTGTGTAATATGTGATTAAGTAGAAAAGTCATAATTCTGTGAAAATGAAAAGTATGATCTAATTTTTTTTTATCATTTGAAAAGTTACATTAACACATAACTGTTTGAGTAAATCAAATTATGAAAAAAAATTGAGAATTATTCAATAATTTTAATAATTATCATTCAACTAGGAAAATCTCACCAATGTGGTGTTTTTTTATTTATTTATTTTTTTTCTTCTTCAAAAATAGACCTTTTAAAATGTTGAAAACATCTGCCGATTTTAAAGTTCAAACAAGGCAATATATATAGTTTGAAACTAAAGCTTAGCAATCTTAAGGTACAAATTTTTTTCTCTTTCCTTTTTCTAAGCAAAAGAATTTAGAAGAACATCCTTAATCAAATGAAAGGAATGCAACCAAGTTTTCAATGCATTGATTTTTTTTAAACATAATTTGATTTAAAATCAATCACTAAAATTGAAGCAGATATTTCAAAAAATGATAAAGAAGAAAAATATAATGAATTGAAAATAAAGCTTATTATAATCTAATACATTTCAAAAGAAATTTAAAAAATTACAAAAAAAAAAAAAAAAAATTCACGAAAAATTCATTAATTTCCATTAAATACTTAGATTAAATTTCACCATAGAGCAATAGCTGCCATTCGAGCAATTTACTCGTAATTTGTTAATTAGAATATAAAACATTTAAGAAAAAAAAATAAAAAATAATAATTTAATAATTAAAAAAATTATGTTCATTTTATTTTGTATATGCAATTTTAAAAACTATAAGACTAGATAGAGTATTCACAGAATGGATGCTTTCGTTTAGTGACTCTGCTGTCCATAAATTGGATTAGGATATTCAGAAACAGCTTCTTTGTAGATGGGATTTGTATGCTAAATAATGAAAAAAAAAAGATATAATTATGTATTTGAAAGGAAAAATGGAGCAAAAATGATATTTTAAACATTATCTGACATCCACAACATAATCATATTATATATACTGTTATTTAGAATATACTATAATATACTGTGAATATTAAAAAAATATTAAAAAATAACAAAAAAAGTCAACTAAAAATATTCTTTTTTGATAAACAGCTTAAAGGATTTCTGCTATAATTTATACTGAAAATGTTTAGAAAATAAACATTTAAAAATGGATTTTTTTTTTTTTAAAAAATAAAAGAGAAGAGAAGGTATTTATTTAAAAAATAATTTTAGAATTTAAAATCACTTAAAAATATTAATATAACCCCTAGAAAAAAAGAGAAACTTTAAAAACTTTAACCACTTGAGAATAATCGTAACAAAGTAAATATTTGTAATAGTAATAGTCATCAGAATTAAATTCATAAACTCAGATAATTTTTATGTGTAATTATTATTTTAACAGTTAATTAATTTTTCTTAAAAAAAAGTTTAGAATAAAAAAGGCAGTGCTTTTAAGAGATGGCAGCTTTTCTTTTATACAGTAAAGGGCATATTTAGGGATTAAAGGGCAGGCAGGACGGACTTCCCTTCAAAAAATGCTTAGGAAGAAGGCAGCTACCCTGTCAAGTAAAATGATTAATTCTATGTATTAATGTAGAACAATAATTTTTTTATTTTAGTGCCCCGCATTTAGCTGACTTAACGCAGCATATTATTTAAACTTAAAAAAGAAATAACGAAATATTCCACTTGTGAATGACTTCGATATTTAAAGAGATTGATACAGAAGAAATTTTAATAATTGGGATTCAACTGCACTACATTTGTATTTAATTTATGAGTTGATTACAGAATATTTGACATAAAAATTAATGAGGCTTAACTTCTTTTTACCTAATATGGTTTTATTTCATAATAAGTAACTTCCTTTCTTAAATATTATGAGTCATTTGTTACTAATATTTAAATAAAATTAATTACATTATTCAAATTTATGCCAAATTAAATAATAAAATGACAGATAATTGCAAGGGTAAAAACGTGCAAAAGCAATAATAATTTTTCAATAGTTTTAAATTCAAATCTATGGTAAAATTATTTTCAGAAACTTAAAATCAAAATTAGTACTAAATAAAAACTGATATTAAATATTATCAATAAATATATTAAAAAAGCTTCTTATGAACACAGAAAAATTATCCTTATTGTCAAAATATATCAACATAACAACAAAAGAAATAAAACCACTTTAAAGCTCAAATTCAAGGTAAAGGAAACATTCAGTGCTCAATGGTAAGACTTCTAAAACTTGCTAAGACAGTTTCTCAACTTTGAGTCAGAGAAAGATACATTATTCTACAGGTTGAACTGTTTTTATTTGTGCTTTCATAAGACTGTAATTTATTCCATCTGATTTTGGTATTTTTGTAACAAAATTTTAATTTTTAAAAAAAAATGAATACTTACATTGCCCCACTGAGTTTTATCTACTTCTTCAACGAATCTTTCAAAATCTCGTTTGTCTTTAAGATAAATAAGAAATCTTCCAATTAACAGAGCTATTAAGCCTATTAAAAATACACCAGCTGTTACACCAAGAGCAATCCATAATACTGGTTCTTTCGAAGGACAATCTGCAAAGTAAATTACGAGTCTATTACCAGTAAGAAAAGTAAATAACTATAAATATAAGATGTCCAAAAAATGACGTACTACTTCAAAGCATCAATGAAAGAGCAACAAACTGAGGTTAAAAAGTAGATTTTTCTGGATTCTGCCTCGACAATCGTTCTCTCTCAACAAGTTTCAAAATTCTTCACAAAGTTATATTTATTCAAATAATTTTAATAAAATTTTACAATATATTGATGTAATAAATTACTTTGTAAGGCCAGAAGAAGACTAAACATTATTAAAAATTAGTGTTGTGAATTGCTAGAATTGTATGTAAACTTATTAAAAAATTGAATTTAATAATTATGGTTCAGGTGTAAGTTTAAAAATATGAATTGACAGTCAAATTACGCCAACATTAGTGAAGGAAAATTAATTTAAAACTAAATATAGCTTCTTTGTGATTAGTGCTATTTTGTCATTTGTAGAGATTCCCATGATGTATGCTTCATTACACAGGGAACTCCTCTATTATGTTATTAGTCTATAAATAACTTTGTTTTCTTGTGAATAGTAAAATAACATATTTTCTTATGCAGAAAATATTCTTGAAATGGATATACCATAAAAAAAACCAATGAAACTTAACATTTATTTACCTTTGGTATCCAAGACTCTAATCATAGGTTTATTATTATCATCATAACTATAAACAAATGAGAATGAACAGTCTTCTTCATCCTTAAAAATACATTTCCTCTCATTTTGAAGAATTTCTGAAAAATAAAGTACTTGTTAAAAAAAAGTTTAATTAAAAAAGATAGTCATTTTTAATCATACAATCTAAAAAACCCATAGCTTAGTATATGCTTCAAGTTTCAGTTGTCTATTTTTTTTTCTTTTTAGCCTCAGAATAAAAAAACAAATTAAAATTCATTTGTAAAATATGATTTAGTTTCGACATAGTCATATCAAAATATAATTATTATTGGCAAAAATAAATTTTAAAACTAACAATATAATATTAGTTATTTTTCAAACTTTTTAATTAAATTTCTAACAAATTCATTTTAATCACAGATTTTGACATTAAAAGAATATAGGAATTCAAAAAAGTACTTGTAATGGATTTATTGGGCTAGGAGGATAGTAATTTAAATTTACACTAATATTAGTTTCTTCAATAGTAGAAGAATTTAATTCAGCACTGCTATTTAACTTTCCCTTTATTTTAGTCAAAAATAGCTTAATCTTCATAATCACAAATATGCAAGATTCAGAACACATGGATTCAGTACCAAAAAAAAACATGAAGTTTTCAAATTCAAGCTGCATCTAAGTATGCACAAACTTTAATAAATTTTCAGTTGTTAATTTCTAATTTTTTTTTAATGGCAGAATTACAATATTTAACTAATATTACCCCTGCGCCAACACAATTTTTAATCTTATTGCTGTAATAAATAAATAACAGCCAGTAAAAGATAGACAATTCAGTACCTTTTCTGTATTAACAAAGTGTGTGCCAATTTCCATAATAAAACTTTCTACAATACTCTTCTATTTATCTGATTTAGAATTTAAATTAAAACTCTTATAAAGAGATGATCAGAAAATTATAAAGAGATGATCAGAAAAATTAAAATACAACTTAATTTATGTTCCTCTTGAATGCATTAAAATTGAGTTATTAGTGATATTCATATTTCAATTTAAGCCAGAGAAAGGTAATGAAAAGAAACCATTAATTTTAAGCATGTTCAATTTTTTAAGAGGCAAATATTATAACACTGCACATGTATTTTAATCAAGTTCAATTTCATCTAAGTTCTTGTTGAAATGCTTGTACTCAATTATCGATTATATGCTTTTTTTTAATAAAAGGTTTTTAGAAAGATCTTTTTGAATACATTTTAAGCCGTGCCTTGATAACTCGCACATGCATTAAATTAAAGTTAGATTTCATCTAGGTTTTTCTTGAAGTAGTTATATTCTATTATTGATAATATGCTTAATTCTTTTTATGAAAAGTTTTAAGAAAGATCCTTTTGAATACATTTACAGTCAAACCTTGCTGATTTGAAACAGTATAATTTATTTATTAAATATTTTAAAACATTTATTAAATTTTATAATTTAACTATTTAATATTTTAAATGAAATATTTTAAAAACTTGTTGAAAAAAATTTCTTTAAAAACTGTCTACACTGTTTATGTTTTTAAAAAAAATTGTTGATGAAATGTGTTACACTTTTTATAGTTAGCTATTTTTTTGCTCTTCCTTTATTAACTTGAATTTGTTTCCCCGAACACAATTAAAATAAATTAAAAAAAAAAAAAAAACATACTTGAAAACAAAAATTTTTTAAAAATGGAAAAGCTTTTCAAAAAGATGGTAGGAAAACTCAACTTTAACTTTATAAAAGAATGTAATGACTACAGACATGAAAATGAATATTAAACTTCTATTGACTCTTCTAAAAGAGAGATTAAAATTTTTATTATGCAGTGTTTATCCATCCTTTTTGTCTTTTTATTCTCAAAGGTTAGAGAAGGGGCAATATGGCTTTAACAAAATAAGAAATTAGCTGCAAAAATATGCATAACTGGCTATAAACTTCACCATTTGGGTTGGCTAATTTCTGTGATTTCCTTTAAACTTGATCAATTACTATTTCTCCCATGTCACACTATGGATTTGACAACCAACTAAGAGCAGGATACAATACAGAATTTGATTTGGCACCTCAGGTAACCGAAAAGTACCAATAAAACCCATTAAAAAAACTATAAAAAACAAGAATATTTAAATGATTTTTGCTAATTAAACGCTCCTCATTTGTGACATAAAAGTTAATGAGTTCATAACTTTTATTATTGTATGAACGACTATTTAACGTCAATAAAGTTTATCTAACCTCCAAGATCCTCCACTGGTGTAGACAAAAATGTACAGTTAAAGCATTCCTCATCTGACAACAGTCCAGTTCCAAATGTTTGACACTGTACACAGTCACGAAATTCAGTGCATCTACCCTCACATGTCTGGAACTGAAATTTTACAGATCATAAGCAAGTTGTTAGCAAAATACACAGCAGATTCTGAATATGCTCAGAAAATATGTACAGTTGAAAAGAGTCAAAATTAAATTACAAATATAGCATTTTTTTAAAAACAAAAAAAAGTTAGCTACATAGCTATCAACACAGAAAAAAAAAATACAGCAGATTTAACAAAGTAATCAAAATTTTATGCTAACTATTGTGTACATAGAATATTTCACAAAGAGAATTTTAGAGATTTTCTTAATAATGACCATGTATATCAATAAAAGGTAATAAAATGCAAATACTACATTATACTAATTTCTATAACTTTAAATTGGAAGCATTATTTTTTGTTTTTGATAGACCACTGAACTCAAAGAAAGGTGAAATGCTATGTAGGGAGAAAATGTGAGATACAGTTTCATACAGTTTGGTGACAAGGTAATATAGTTTTGAAAAGCTGTTTGATCGTGATTAACATGAAACATGTGTTTATTGGCAAAATTATAAGCTTATAAAAAAATATTTTTTAGGATTTTTTAAAAAACATTCTTTTTTTTTAAATTAAAAAATTATAGAATGTAGGTATATTCTATAATTTTTTTATAATGTAGGAATGTAGACAAATTTCTAGAATTTTAAATTGGATGCAATTCACTGTGTTTTCGATAGACCATTGAACTCAATGAAAAGTGAAATGCTGTGTAGGGAGAAAATGTGAGATACAGTTTCCCACAGTTTAATGACAAGGTAATATAGTTTTGTAAAGCTGATTAATCTTAATTAACATGAAACAGATGTGTTTCATGTCGTCAAACATATGCCCATCAAATTTGGGGCGGATTGGTTCAGAATAGCAGATTTGAATAAAACATGTACACATAAACATTCTATTTTAGCTATATAGATAATTACAATGCAAAGATATTTCGATAATTTTTCTTCCATAAATGAAATAATTTCATTAAACATATTAAAATATTTCAGCATAAAAAATGAGAGATTTATATCCCTTTAAAATATATATTTTATACAAACAATAATAATCAAAACAATTTTTTTACATTAAATTTGTTTTCATAGCAAAAAAATATATCTATGTGGATTACTCACACTGCAGTCACCACAGAATGGTCCTCCAAAATGTCCTCTTTCATCATCTCTGTAACACTGACATTCACCACAAACGCAATCTCCTCTTCCACTACAAAACTTACCAGTTTCTACGTCAGCAGGTGCTATGCATGTATCATTTCTGGCTTTGCATTCACAGGCAGGACCGGTCCAGCCTTGATTACAAATGCACTCTCCGCAACATCTTCCACGATCTTCTCCACCACACACAAGTCCATTTGAATCTCTTTCACACGAAAAAGTGTCACATTCACAAAATGCACCATATATTTTTAACTCACTACTCTGAAAGAAAAAAATATATATTTATAACAATTAATAAAATTAAAAAAAAGTTTAAAGTAAATTCCTACTTAGGTCAACAAAGAAAAATCTTATTTTTCTTACTTTTTATTAAATAATTAAAATTTTTCTTTCCATATAAAACTGAAATTAATTAATTAAATTCAAATTAATTAAATTTAATTTAAGAATTAATATTTGAAAAAACTGTATTAACATCAAGTGTAATCCATTACAAGTTTAATAAAATGTATTTGAACTTGAATGGATGAATAAAAAGTATTTTATTAATGATTGAAAATTTGAAAAAGATATATAAATATATATAGGAAGAGTGTGAACTAATAGTAGGAATAGAAAGAAAAGAAAAAAAGGAGCATGGTATCAGATAACTATAAAAGTATAAATCTGGTGACGTGGACCACAGGTGCTACCCCATAATGTTCTTTATTGAATTTATCCGACACGGCGAATATAAAATAATTAAATATTTAAATGTGCGCAATAAACTATTTTTTTGTTCAAAAAGAGCAATAAGTTAGAAATTGTCACTGATGTTATCTTTAAAATACGTGAAAAAATTAATCACTTATAGTAAAATTTAAACAATGATTAACCCTTAATCAATCAGAAAATTCCATTTTGTTTTCTGCTCATCCCTATTTAATTAAAGAATTAATATGTGAAAAAACGGCATTAACATCAAGTGTCATCCACTACAAAATTAAAAAAAATATATTTGAACTTGAGTGGGTGAATAAAAAGGAATTTATTAAAGATTGAAAATTTGAAAAAGAAATAGGGAGAGTATGAACTAATAGTAGGAATTGAATAAATAGATATACCCAGCTAGCAGTACCAATTTTTAAAATACAAAAAATTCGAAAACAAAAATTAAAAACAAAAGCTGGAATAACATCAGAATTAATAGATAACTTAGACCAAACAACAGAATAAAAGTGAAAGGAGTAAAATAAAAATA
The DNA here is from genome assembly GCA_949128135.1 of Parasteatoda lunata. Lineage (NCBI taxonomy): Eukaryota > Metazoa > Arthropoda > Arachnida > Araneae > Theridiidae > Parasteatoda > Parasteatoda lunata. Next base: position 49,664,306 of record OX421975.1, read on the forward strand.
AGGATAGATTATGATACTTGAGATTTGAGACAAAACTAAATCAGATTGAGATAGTTCTTAGTAACAAAAATGAGACAAGTTGAGGCCTTTATTTGTAACAAGAAAAATAGAACAGCTTTGAACACTTTTTATAAAACAAGTTAATATATACAGCAACTAATTTGTAATAAAATTAAAAGTCACACATTCTAGAGATATTTTTCATTTTAAGATTAAGAGAAAAATTAATGAATTAAATACTTTATTAATCAGTAGTGGAAGCTTATGGTCTTTAAATCTACTATACCTGTTTGGAGCAATACATGAAAGCAATAGCTTATTATGCAAATGCTTATGTTATTATCTTCATTGATTGAAACGAGAATTGACCGTACTACATATTGAGTGACCATAAATACTTTTAAAAAAATTCCCAGACTACTTTTACAAAAATTCGGTTATCAGTGACATGAATTTTATTAATTATACAGTAATACCTTGATCTTATAAAATATACTGTACTTAACTATTTATACTTACTATTAGAATTTTATTTATTTTAAAAAATTATTAGAAGACCAATTTTTAAGTACCACGGGCTACTTTATTTTTTAATGTAGGTCAAACTTAATTTAATTCATTTCCCCCCCCCCGACATTTTGGTTATTTTAATTAAATTCCCCGATTTATCCAGATTAATAAAATTCCTTGACATTTTCCTGATTTTTCCAGATTAGTAAAATTCTTTCACTTATCCATATTTTCTCTGTTCTGTGGGCACCCTGCTTTTTGTGAGAAAAATGTTTGATTTGAACATTTTTTGTGCTGTTAATCAGCACTTAAGAACAACAAGGAATTTTAACATAAGTATAAAACATTTTAGATCGACTTTCTTTTAGTCTCATCAGTAGAGTTATTCACAATCGATTATGCTAATGATTGGGAATTATTTTAGATAGCATTTATTAATATATTTTATTTACTTTTTATATTTTTAATTATCATTTCGTAAAGTACTTACAGGCCCAGCATAGCAGTCACATACACCACAAACACAATCACCTCTTCCAGAACATACAAGACTTTCATCATTCCTACAATAAATATAAAAAATTACAGAATTTATTACTTCTCTCGACAACAATAACAGTAGTTTTACGAAAATAGAAAGTAGAGCAAAAATAAGAAATGACTAAGTAAATAAAAAAATAGCAAACAGCAGAAAAATGGCCTTTGACAGAAAAGCAGAAAATTGACAGAAAAGCAGGCATGAAACGTCAGATCCATCTGAAGTGTTTACAGATTTTAAGTCATCTTTAAAAAAATAATAAATAAAAAAGTGAGAGAGAGAGAGAAGAGACATCTATGCTAAAGTTATATTGATTTCCCAAGCTCTAACATTTTATTCATCAATTTTAAGTATATTATTTCATTTCATTTATATAATTCAATATTATTGAGTTAAGTATACATATTTTTATTCATACTTAACTTATTTATACAAAATATATTTTTATAAAGAACCTCTGTTCAAACCCTATTCCTTTGTAATAATTGTTTCCTTGGCATAATAAAATTTTTTCAGCAAAAGTTAAAATTATTCAGTTAAAATTTATGTAATAAACATAATTCTGGTTGCTCACTCTTGTGCCTTCATCCCACATCAAAATATTTCCTTTATGATTCCTTACAACCTATTAAATTGCTTAATAATTTTGCTTAGTGATCATTTTTTTAAAATAACATTTAAAATTAAAAATATATTGTTCTAACAAAATTTAAAAAATTCACAACTGTGATGTTATTTTTGCTTATATTAAATATGATTTGTGCATGTATCATATTGTGCATGAAACAAATCCTTAAGTTCTTAATCATAAAATGAATCTCTTGAACTGTAATTTAATAATAATAAATAAATGAAATTTGCGCCAAAAAACAATAATAGTAAAACGGTTTAGATAATAAGTTTAGATACTGATTTAAATAAGTTTATTTAAAAAAGTAACATCAGAATTTTATAACAATTTCAGTTTTAAACACTTAATTTCGAAAAACTAAAGATCAAAAACATAATTTCTTGCTGATGACAACCAAAAAATATAAAAATTAATGTCAGAAAACTTTATATTGCAATGAAAATGCATTGATAACAATGGAAAATTATGTTAGACCATTATGTTTTTATGTTATAGAGAAAACATTTAAAATATGTAGTGACCATAACTAATAAAATTTGAATTGAACATGTTTGCGGCTAAAAAGAAACATTTTCACTGTTAATGTTACAACTTTTTTTAAAAATAATTTTCACTCTAAGTGGTACTAATTGCTTAATTGCAATTAAATAAAAAAGATGTTTGAAAATATGCATTTATTAACAACATTTGTATTTAAAGTTTAATGCTCAGAAAATAAGGCTAAGAGATGCTAGTTTACAATAAAATGGAGGAAAAAAAGCATTAAGTATCAAACAACTTGCTTATTCTATCTTTATTTTAATTTTTTTAATTAAAAAATGTGAGATATTAACAAATGTAACAAAATACATACATCTTGCAAAATGAAAGTTTAGATTCCCTGTCTGCTTCATCTCCTGGACATTCGCATTTGCGACCAAAAAAGTTGGTATCACAGTTACATATTCCACACTCATAAGTGCCAGAGTAGCTGCACTCAGAACTTATTTCGTGCTGTGTTAAAAAAAAAAATATTAAAATGAAATCAAAATTAATACTTACTAACCAATAGTTTATATTAAAAAAATTAATATGAACTAAAGTGAACAATGGCTTTCTGTAATAAGTGCCACTTGTTATTGTCCAATGAAACATATTTGGCTCATGCAGGTGTGACCACCTTTTTGAAAAAAAATTCAAAGTTACTCTTAAAATTTCATTCAATATGTACTTTAATTTAATAATATGAAAAGCTCAATAATATGTTAGAACAATAATGAATATTATATGATAGGAATCACTTTTCTCTTGTTTTGTACTATTATTAAATTTTGTTGCATTTCCCCGTTGCAGGTTTGAATACTCTATTTTTATCTGGAAATAATCCAGATTAAATTTATATATCAACCTTGACATAATGCAGTAAAAGATATAATATACTTAAAAATTGCACTAAGTTTACAAACTGCGTAGGACTTCATTTATTGCGGAAAGTATTTTCAATAATTATCCACAATCTAAGTGTAATAGCACTTGCAAACACAGCATTTAATCATAGTAAGATCACAAAATAAAGGTATTTCCAAATAAGACCTTCTTAAAAAATATAGGCTATTCCATATAATTTATGTTAAATGTGGAAAATTATGAGGAAAAAAAATAAGGAGCCCACAAAAGTAAAAATCATGGCACATATATTTTACAATATAAAAATTATGAAATGTGATAGAAATACAAATATAACAATAGCATTGAATTATAAGGACTGGCTAAATTTTATTCCAGGTTGAACTAGTTGAATTCCAATTTTATGATTAGACCGTTTATAGGAAATAAAAGACAGTTAATATAAATAAAAAAAGTCAATTGTCAAACCTCATTTTCAGGCTTTTCACAGTCACATTCACACTTCAAATCCACATCTAGCTGCACGTATTCACTTAAACCAACAGGTGATATTTGAATTTTGTTAGTCCAAAAACTTGAATTTTTTGGGCATTTTAACAGTTCTACTTCAACATTGAATTCAACCTTTAAAATAAAAGCATTAAATTAGTGAAAACATTATTTCAACATTCAATCAAGAAAAACATTTGTTTGTTAACTTATTAGACTAGAGAAATTAAACACAATAGGGTTTATAAACTATAGATTAAACTGTATGCTAGTTAGTTAATTGGAACAAAGAAAATTAATAAAAGATGGAATAAAATTTTTCATTTTTTTTTTCTTAACCTTTCATAAAAAAAAAAAATTATGATAATAATGTAAAGTCTATAAAAAAAATTTAACCCTAACCCTTTCGTAAGGTAACTGATGACCAAGTGAATCATATAAAAAAAAATTTAATTTAAAAAAGAACAAAATAAAATTTTAAAACTACAATAGTAAAATCTAAAGTTTAGCAAGCCAATAAAAAGAGCTGAAAGAGGCTACTCCTACAAACTAGTAAAAGAGACACTAATGGGGAAAATTCTTACAAAAATTATCTATAATGATGGGGAAATAATGGGCAACGTTTCGTAATATTTAATACCAGCAAGATATTCTTTGTAACACAATCAGCATACTTTTTTCTTTATATCTTAAAGAGTTAATGCATCATCTTATCTTTCACGTTTTTCACATTTTTGTCAAAAATCCTTTAAATAACTAACAACTTTCAGAAATGGGCTAACTTGGGAAAATAATTTTTCTTCATTACACTACTTAGCAATCAAAATAATAAGAATAAATAGTTTTCTAACCAGACCATAGATAAAATGCAACTTTTTATGCATTAGACCATAAGAGGTTTAAAGAAGTAGCATTTTTTAATTTCCCTATTGAAACAAAACCGGAATTTTTTCTTAATTTTAAGACTTTCTCACCCAGTTAACTCCTTTTTACTCAGGAATGAGCAAGCAATAAAATACACAATATATTTATTTGTAAAAATAGAAAAAAAAAAAAAAACTAAGAAACTTACAGTAGTTCCAACACGCAAGCCTTCACACAAGTTAGTATCTTTAACTTCATCACTAAAAAAGGAAAAAAAGTTATGAAATTATTTACTTAATTACAAATAATAAATTTAAAAAAAAAAAATTTAGATAAACAGTACTGATGTATTTTTGTTCAAAGCAATGAAAATTTTATAATTAAATTTAAAATATATATATATATATATATATATATATATATATATATATATATATATATATATATATATATATATATGACTTAAAATTTTAAAACTATGTTAGTAACATGTAAGTTTATTTTCGGTGACTCTTGAAACATTTTTATGTAATAAAGCTAACTATTTTATCACTATTATTATTTATAATATTAACTCTATTATAAATTAACCAACCTATATTTTAATCCTTTATGTAACAATGAGTTTTAAGCCTCACTAATATTATTTTCATCTAGTATTAAAATGGAACAAAATATAGAAAATTTGGTAGGTAGGTATTATATTTATGTTGTTATCTATTGGTGATGGTCTGGGAAACATTCCAGCGGATGATCGGAAGACATGCCATCATAATTTAGATCCTCTGCAGAGGGGATGGCTCCGTCGCCTCGATAGCCTGACGATCTGCGTATGAAATCAAGCACTTAACGAGAACCGATACCGTGCACCCTCGGTCAATACGTATGCTGATCAAAGTGGTCACCTACTCGCTTACAGACCGCAGCCAGTGATGCATGACTTTGGTGTTCTACTGGGAAACGAGTCTTTACAATGAGTCCACTGTGGAATATGAACTTGGAACCAAATTAGAATTTGAATATCATCTAGAGAACTATTCAATTTTTTATATTTTGTTAGACACCTTTTGTGATCCCAAAATTCTCAGTTTGTCATCTCGATGCAAGTAAGTCTTTCATATGTTTTTTTTTTTTTTTTTTTTGATTCATTAACATTTTCAACTAGCTATAAAATAAAGTATTAAATGTTAAACTTTAATTAAAAAAATTTTATGTGTTTACTTACTAAATTCAAAATTTTATGAAAAATTAAAGAATATATTGATTATAAAAAAAAAAAAATATTTATCCAAGTATAAAATAGACATTATTTAACGGGAGGAAAAAGTTCCTCACTTTTTTGATAATTTTTTAATTAATTTGGTAAACGAAGAGATAGTAGAAAATGATTAAAATATTTTTTTCAATAAAAATTTAAATAATATAATTTATGTACAATTTTAATTTTTTTTTTTTAAAAAAACTCAAAACTTTAAACAAAAAGCAATTTTAAATACATTAGACATATTACAATAAATTTAATAAAATCAAAATAAAATTTGACTTTTTATACTTTAAAATTTCAATGCAATATATTTAAATACAGAAAACTATTATCTGTTAGTTATCCCTAAATCATAAACAAAATAATTTTCACAATACTCAAGCAAATTATATTTATGTAAATAAAAATAAAAACATAAACGAAATTAATGTTGGCATTGTTATACAATAACAATGCAAAAAGCAAATTTCATAACTAAAAAAATAAATCTGGTATTGTAAATTTTAACCATAAATTTAAATGAACTATTTCTTATTTAGCTTACCCAAGACAGTTTGATGAGTAAGTTATCTTCAAATAATCAGGAGCATTATCTTTCAACTCAATTTTAGATTGAATTTTCTGTCAAATAAATTAAACAAAACATAAATATTAAAAAAATTAATTCCAAGGACAAAAAAAAAAAAAAATCTTACTATAAAAAGTTATTGAGGTAAAAACTCAATAATCTTTCAACTCAATTTAAGATGGAATTTTCTGTCAAATAAATTAAACAAAACATAAATATTAAAAAAATTATTGAGGTAATAACATTTTCAATCATTGTTATTAAACTTATAATCTCAGTCATTAGCATCAAATTAATAAAAGTTAAAATCCCTCTAACTTTTCATCGTCAAATTTATAATTTTTAACAGCTGTTATATTTATTATTTTTTTGCTATTTTTATATATCTAACTAGTAGAAATCCATTAACAGATTATGAATAAAAATAATATTTATTGTATTTTTATATTTTTAAGTAATTAAGTAAATTAAGTAATATTCAAAAATAAAAATTTTTTGTAACATGAACATGACATTTCATATTAAACATTTTCAGTACACAAAAGTTTTTAAATGCAATAAAACTGCAAAAGTTTAGCATGCTTCTTTTTATTATCAATAAAACTATATATGACTCTTAATATATTTTGTTCTAAAAAAAACTGTAACCAGATGAATTTCATAACAATACTTATAAAATTAGCTGTAAAGGTAGGAAAAAACTCAAGCAAAATTCATAAGAAATTTTTTTAGAAAAATTAAAAAATGGTTGAGTGACTAACAAACAGTAACCACATTATAAAAACTGCATTTCATATTTTAAAAAAATTATTAAGCAAACTGAACAGCATTGTTTTCATAATTCATGATTAAAAAAACATTTGGGTCAACAATATATTCAATATATTTTAATAAAAAAAATATTAGAATCAGAACATAAATCCTTAAGATTAGTGAGTTCATAATTGAACAAGCAAATATATATATATATATATATTTTTTTTACATATATGCATCTTAAGTAAATAATTTCAACCTATGAAAAAATAGAGATGATTAAAAAGCATTCTGAAGAGTGAATAAGACATCTGTTCTCGAATATAAACAATAATAAAAAAAGAAAGAAAAAGGAACATCAACAACATTTTAAGTTCCACTTACAAAATTCTACCTACATATATAGCTATTTAATAATAACTCAAATTGTTTTCAAAAACACCATAATAGACTAGGAATAACATGAAGAAATAACATGATAGGAATAACATAACTAGGAATAACATGAAGAAAATAAAAAAAATAAAAAAATAAAAAGACAACTATTTTTATAAACTAAGTGATAGTATATTAATAACACAAGCCCCTAAGGAAAGCAATTACAATAATACTTACATCATACTGCTTGTGTATTAAATTAACTATATTGGAAGCATCACTTTCTAGTTTTTCTGCATAAGTACCTTCAACAACATTACACAAACGCTGATACAAAGGTAGTTTTGTGTCAGGAACAGCAAATATAATCAAAACCTTGTTCTCAATTATTTTGGTATTTATTTGACTTAGAGATGGGTAATCCTGAAAAAGAAAAATCATAAATAAAGAAATCTATAACTACTCTGCAATGAATATTCATATGAGAATAATATTATTTATTACCTGATAAATGCTCTCAGTATAGTACCCATTTTCATCTAAATGACAATGCCCATCATTTGGTTTTACAATTCCACCAAGCTGTAATACAATATAATATTGAAATTTGTTTTTAAACAATCTATTTAAATTAAAAAAAAAAAAAAAAAAACACTGAATATTAAATCAAACCCACACTCTGAAACTAACAGTTGCTAACTGTCATGTTACGAAAATATAAGATCAAAATACAAAAAATAATAAAAAATAAACAGTCAAAACGATAAAATAAAATATAGAAAATTAAAGTCTTAATTTCGAAAATTAAAAATATCTAAAACATACTATTAACACTACCAAGAAGAAAAATTATCTAACTGGATTACTCCGAAAAAAAATGTGTGCAAGGTAATAATATTTTACCGGAAGTCTATAATTAATAAAGATGATATTTAATTATAAAATTTTAATGATTTTAGAAAATTATTATCATTTATTAAAAATAAAAATAAAAAAAATGATTTGCCGGTATGCACAAATTTTTAGACACGGATTTGCCCTAATTGGATTTGCACATAGAAAAATATAAATTTAGTTAAAAAAGAAGTAACTCTCTCTCTCATATACATATAGAAAATATAAAGAGAATCAAGATATTTCTTATTTTAAAGAAGATTAAAAAGTGACTGTCTTTCAAGATTAATAAAATTAAAGATTTCACAAAATTTGAAAATTTAACAATTTTTTACACATCTACTAAACTTTAACAATTCATACAATCTAAATATATTGCAAATTCACACAATCTAAATCTATTATCATATTCCTATAAATCAAAATACTCAAATAATATAATTTCTACAATATGTTAATGTTCATTTTCATAAATGTACTTTAAAACAAAACAATACCAAAGTAATAAATGTTAATTAGAAAAACTTACGATTTCAAACATTTGGTTATTTAATTGGATAAAAAAAACTACATTATAAAATTTGATTTAATCATAAATTTTTAACTGGCAAAAATAGGCACTATTTATTATTATTATTCTTAATATCTTTTTTTTAATCAATTTATATCTTTTTTTAATATCAAACTTAGGTCATAAAACAAACAGCAATTTTAGAATTACAAAAAGATATAATAATTAGGAAATACAATCTAATCAAATAGGAGAATATAAACAATAAGATGTTCAATAAAATAGAGGAAGATGCGTTTATAGCAGTTTTCAAAAGAAAATATATAAAAGATAGAATTTCATAACTCAAAATAATTTACATACATCAAATAAATGAGCTTATAAACAAAGAAATAAAATAAATAAAATTTTAATTGTTATAATAAGACAATAAGATTATGTGAATGACTGTTGATTGATTTTTCTATGTTTTTAGGGCATTTTAGCCTTTTTCAATTTCCAGAATAGAAATTGGAAATAAAATTTATTTTCTTGTATTTTTAATAAATTAATTAAATACTCATATAACAAATGTTTAGCACTTAAAATGTCTTTATTTATTTACTCACTAATGTACATTATTTATACTATAGTTACACATTATATAAATATTATTATAAAGCTGTTATTTCAATAAACTTTTATATAAATTAACTTTTAGCAAATGTTAACAATTCTAATATAGATTAGCTAATTTTTCATATTTAATAATGGAAAAGTATATTGAAATGAATAAAAAAAATTCATTAAATATCAGTCAACATAAATAATCATTAATTAAACAATCCAAAATGTAAAAAAAAATTACTCACCCTCTAATATTTATGTAGAAGATAGAAAGCTCATGAAGAAAAAAAAAGACAGCTATAGAAATATATATAAAGAGAGAAAACTCACATAAGTTTTGCACATGAAGATCACACACAAAAGTTATAAAATAATTAAAAGAAATGCAAAGAATATGTAAAGCAAAAGTAACAAGAACAAACCACCATGCAATAGTATAAGAAAGAATTTAAAGAAACAAGCAAACAATAAAATGATTTATTCAACATAAATAATCTATTATTTAATAGAAGTAATGTCTAAATAAAAAATAATTCTAACTATACTAACTTTACCATCACCAGCATAGTGAAAAATTCCATTAGTAGCAAATAATATTATTTTTCTAGAACGATCATTCCACCTAATCTTCTCCTGGAAAGGTAAAATTATAAATTACGTAAAAATTATATTCACTAAAAAAAAATTTTTTTTTAATATTTTATTCATCAGAAGTTTTTTTTTTTCAATTAGTGTAAAAATCACTTTTTACCTTTTAAAAATTTTTTTTTTTTTTTTTGGAAAACAATAAACTAACTTTATATTTTTCTAAATATTCATTAACAATATACACACTAATTTAAAAAAATTATACTGAACTTAAATAAACTATACTAATTAAATAAACTGAACTAACCTTACAGGCAATGACTTGCATTACAGCATCAAAACCTCCCTCTGCATTATCTAAATTACCAGACAAATTTGCAGCAGACACTTCTTGCTAAAATTGTAAGATTTATCAAAGTTGGTTGGATGAATGTAGAGTTTAATGATATAAGAGCCAAAAAAAGGCTAGATTACACCAAATGAAAATGGTATCATGCACATAATTTAAAGAAAAATAAAGTATTATAAAATAAGCCTGATGGAAAATAATTATAACAAAATCAAAAAATCTGAAGAAAATATATCTACTGAGTGAAGATTTAAGATATTTGATATATATTTTAAAAAATACTAAAAATACTTTTTTTTATATTTTTTAAAAAATACTAAAAAAAAGCATAATGATTTTTTAAAAAAAGATTTAAAAAGAAAGTGTTTATCCTTTAATAAAAATTAATTTATTCATATGCTAGGAGAGAACTCTCTAGAAGGATTGTAGATAGTTGGTACTAATATTATACATTGAAACCTCCAGGAAAGACCACCTCTGTGTGGAGACCTCTTCTACTTGCAACCACTTTTGGGAGGCATGGAAATTTATGTACAGGCTTAGTGTTGAAGAACACCTTCAGGAGAGACCATAAAAACCTACTCCAGCGACAAACCTTCTCTCGTTTTTTAAAGCTATCTAATTTTTATGATATAAAATTAAATGCGAACTTAAACAAAAAACATAACTGTTTATTTATTTAAAATAGTTTTTATCATTCATAATTGATAAATGTATTTTTACACACTATTATAGTCATTTTTATTGACCATACATTTTATTCATCAATCTTATTTTCATGATGCCAATACAAGCAGCATTTACGCACCAAGAAAATAACACTGACTAAAATAAAAATTGCCTGAGAAAAATCATGTACCTTCGATATCATTTTGAAGTCAGTAAAGATAATGCCTACGAGCCTTCAACCTCCATTAACGACCATTTTACTGTGGAACAGAGAGTAGTCACTCTCAAGAGGTTTCACAGTACTAATTTTGGCTAATGGTAAACTTATAAACAAGTTGGAAATCATGATCCAAAATTTGAATTGTCTTACTAGTTTAAAAAAAAAGAAAACCAAGGTTTATTATTTTACCATAGTGTTAATAAATCTCAGTAGAAAAATAAGTTTTTTTTTTTAAGCATTAATAAACATTTATTTAAATAGAAATTTGATACCATATTAAAACATTGGTAATTATTTGTCAAGTCAAAATAAATTGAAAGTTTTAAATATCATTATTGCACATTGTTCAACAAATCACAAATCATTTTAAAACATTGTAAATCAAAACACTTTAAAAGTGGTAATGATCTTAGTAAAGAGCAAAAATACTTAGTTCTTATAATAACATAAAGTACAATAATATAAAGTACTTATAAATACTTAGTTAAGTCTATTAATAAAATAAAACTTACAGTAAAAAGTGTTACATTGTCGTTTAAAGACAAATGATTTCGAAAACCATAAGGGGAATTACAATATTCTTCTCTGCATGGATTAACAAGCCTGAAAAAAACTCTAAGTTAATTCACCTTTTAATTTTAATTAATATCTTAAAACAGAAGAGAATAATTAAATTATTTACTAATTTTCAATTAGAAAAACTAATTACCTTTGAGGCACCATGTCAACATATGGCATCACAACTTTATCAATAAAAGAACCAAATCCAAGCCTAAAGTTCCTAGTTACAGTCTTCATATTATCAGCTGTAAACAATAAATTCAAAATAAAATGCCAAAAAAAAATTTCTAAATCTAAAATTTGGTAATTAAATTTTGACAAAAAATATATAAAATACTTAAGTACACAAATTTATTACTATAAATAAATACAGTAAAAAAAATTAGTTAATTATAGAGAATAATGGCATAAATACCAAAACAAAATGCAAAGCATTAAAAATGTGTAAAAAATTCAAATGGTACTAAAAATTAAGTCTGATTAAAAAAGGACAAAATAATAGATAGAGACAAAATAAAAGGATGAAAAATTATAAAAATTGAAATAGAAAACAATTTCAAACTAGCACTTTTTCAAAAACTAAACAAATGCAGTTACACAATGTATGTAGAATTGATGAAAAGATAAGAAAATGTGATAATTTATGCCTAATCATGATGACTCTTAAAATAAAAACTATTCCCACCTCTTCCAAACTAATGAAATCTAAATAGCAATAAAACTAACTGAAATATAAAAATTTATTACTGAACAAGAAAAAAAAAACTGAAATATACATATTTATAACTTAAAAAACAAAAATACATACAATAGGAAGTCATATTAGCCATTGCTTTGGTTAACACAAAAGTTACTGGATATTGTAATCCTTGCCCGAAACACAAATTTGCGATAAACAAGTTTGTGCCAGCATGTTGGGAAAAATACATTCAAATATTTAAAAAATATATAACAGAAAAAAATGTGTTTTAACCATCACTTCAAGAATTTAAGCTGAATCACTATGCATGTGAGACTAATATTTTCAATTAACATTCAACATTTTTACTAGATAATAAATAGGTATATTTTCAAAATTATTTAATTTCAAAACAAAGCTAAAATTTAAAAAAAGTAATTCTTGTCTTCTAAGAATTAAAACTTATTTTTCAAATAAAAATAATTTTTAGATTCAATTACTTTTTTTCCTTTTTTTAAAAAAAGAAGGAAAGAAAGAAAAGAGAAAGGAAGGAAGGAAATGGAAGAGGAAAGTACTAACTTACCAAGACAAAATGATGAAGTGAAATAGGGAATGATTGATTGATCTGATGAAGTAACAAGTTTAAACAATTCATCATAAGGAATGTTAACCTCATTATGTTAGGAAACTAAGAATTTTTTCTCATTACAATTTTAATACAATACATTCTTTTTTAACACTGACAAAAGTTAGAATTAAAAATAATTATAACAGCTAATCACAAAAAGACATTATGATTATATTTGAAAATTCATTTTTGAAACTGGATTACACACAAAAAAAAAAAAAAAACTTTAAAAGATACATCTTATTTTTACATTTAACGTGATATACTAATACAAAGGAAACTAATTCAGCATTTCCTCATTGTTGTATGGCAGTGAATTATGTTTCTTTCATAGAAACATCATTTGTCAAACAGGACAAAGAACTATAGAGAGAAATATTTTATTACCATGCATAGCTACAAACATGGATTTTACGAAATAATATAAATTTCATGATAACTGTTGCATAATTAACTAAATATTTTACAAATAATAAATTTTAAGGATTTTTATTGTCATCAAAATACAAAAACTTTATTACAATAATAACTAATATTTTCCAGTTAAAATTAATATTTAATGAACTTGGATGTTTTTTATTATTTTAATTCGTTTCGAATAGTAATAGACAAGTAATTTATTATTAGTAGTTAAGATTTTTTTAATTAATTTACAAAGGGTGATCTGAATAAACTATATACTATGAATGAAGTTCGCTTCATTATGAATTAGTAATACTTATTTAAATATTCAAGCAAGCAATAAATAGTGTAAAAATTCTATTTCAATATGAAATTAAGGAAACTTACTCAATTTCGGGGAATTTTCCTAAAAGTGAAAAAACCAGGAGAATTTTTATTAAACCAGTAGACCAGGAGAAACTGGCAAAATCCAGAAGTCTACTAGTAAATCCAGTAGAGTTGACAACTATGTTTTATTTACATGACAGAAAAATAGTTTGTTTGCTTTTTACAAGAAAAAAAAATTACATAAACATTTAATAAAAAGGCATAAATGAATAAAGATATTCTTATTAAAACTATATTGTGTCCCAAATAGTTTCCAAGCTTTTGTTATAACTTTCTTATTTAAGATATATGGCATACATCTTGAGTGTGACAATCTTCTGCATTAAAAAGCTGTGGGAGTAGTTTTACTGACGGCAGCACATGGCAAAGTGCAAAGCATATTTATAGGACAAGGGCAGTTAACAACGCAGTATACATGCCTGTGGCGGGCAAGGGCTTAAAAAAATATGGTATACACAGTTGCACAAAATTTAACACAGATAAAAAATTTAAAAAAATAATAATATACCAATGGTGTATGAAAGCTTGGCTAACATCTCCTTGTGCTTTTTCATGGAAAAAGTGAGATCCATCAAATAGTACAAGTCCACTGGATAATCTTCAGCCTGCCTAAACTTAACAGTTAACTTTGCAGGATCACCTAAATGAAAGCAGGAAAGATTACAAATAAAATTGAGATGTTTATATGTTAGAAATATTTTCAATAATGTTGCCTACCAGGTCGCAAAGAAAGCTTTAATTTTTGTGGTTTTAATTGAATAGCAGAACCTGCAACTGCTCCTGCATCACTTAGAGGCTCATCCTTAAAAAGTAATAACAAAAATGAGAGGATATTATTAAAACTATAGCTAAAAAACATAGCCACATGAAGATGTAGCCATTTAGTCACATTCATATCTTACTTTAAAAAACTTATTTTAATATGCAATTGTTTCTTATGTTAAGCAGTGTTTTTGAACCTTTTTAGCCAAGAAGAATAAAATAACCAAAGTTTAAATGTCTTACACTAGAGGTGAAGCAATAATTGCAAATTAAATATACTATTTTGCCGTAAAGAATTATCTGAAGATAAGAGTAGACAAAACTTTTTTAAAAATATTTCAATTTATCGAGGTTTTTCTACTTTTATGAAAATTATCAAAATCAATAATTCTATCAAATTTTAAAGATGTATTATAAGCCCAGATAATGCAGCATTAGAGTAACTTTTTAAATAATAAATAATTAGATCACAAACATTTTAAATTTTCACTAACTGTGACTTTTCTTCTTTTTGACTCTTTTTCTTCTTTTTTTCATCTGCATAAAGGTATTATTGGAAATATTTCCATATTGTGGTGTGTTGCAGAATAATTGAGAATTTCAAGATTATTTTATGTGACAACAGAGCCTTAAAGGAAAGCAAGCAACATTTTCATCTCAGGCTTATTAATACAAACATCTAATTTTTTCTTATAACTTCATTTTTCTCACACTATTTCATTGAACTGGCTCAAGTAGCATTTATTCATAACTACTCATTGTCAAAGTTCAATCGTAAAGCTTTTTGACAATTACTATGCATTTTAGAGCTGAATTTAGAAATTTGATATTAAATTTATTTTAAACACTAGGAATATTTACAGAATATGTCTGATCTTATGATAAAGGTTTGAGGAAATTTCAGGTAAACTAAAGTAAATTTTAGATCAATTTTTTTAAAAAAAATAATAAAACTATTGTAAAAAAAAAAATCTGTTGCTTTAAAAATTGTTTATTTATCAGTTTGAATTCTTTAAATTTATGAGTGAGACTATAAATTTAATTTCATAAATTATTACTATTTCAATAAATTTTGATTTCTATTATTTTTAACACATATATTAGTTTATTCATAAATTATGTAAAATAAAATTAATTTCTTTATAAAGAAAAAAAAAAGAAAAATTTTAATAAGTTTACATTTTAAGTTTTCAACAAAAATGAAATAAGTAATTTTACCTCTAAAACTTCAGATTCTGTGATTGGGTTTACAATATTTTCTTTGGAGCATCCTTGCTCTATTAGATTATCCATTTGAGCACATCTTGGTGCTCCTCTTGGGTACACCTAAATAAAGCATGAATATTTTTTAATAAAAAACAGATCACATTCAGTATAAATAGTTATAAACTGAATGCTCAACATTACTAAATAATAGTATAATTGAAAACAAACTATATACTTTGAAAAAATAAGTGTATAAACCTATTAGTTTATAAAGTAGATCAGTGTTTCCCAAAGTGTGGTATGCGTAACCCCAGGGGTACGGGAACAGTTTTACGGGGGTACGCATTCTTATGCAAAATATCTTGCAACAAACGAAAATTTCAAAATTTTTTATTTAAAGTCAAAGCTAGTTATGAAAATTTACGATAACGTAATTTTCTATTTGCTATTTTTTGTAGAGTTAAAAGTTAATAATTAGTGGTATCAATAGACAGTTGTGGTTTTTAACTTTTGTACAATTTTTTATAGTAAAAATACAGTCATTTTTTTTATTAGTGGTACACAGCGTTAAGAAAAATTTAGAAAGGGTACACAAAAGTCATAAGTTTGGAAAACACTGAAGTAGATGAACGATTTGTAAAACAAATTATATTTTAGTTAAATATACACAAATACAGTGTAGTAAAAAAGTTACTTTTGAAATATCTTTTGACTTGAAATTATCAAATTTTTACCTACTAAGATACAATTTAAATGGTTTGAGAAAACAATTTGAGATATTCTAAACAGTTAATATTTACAATAATTTCAGTTATGAATTCAAACACAAAAACCCATTTTCTCTGAATTATGAAAATTTGATCAAAATATCCAGAAATAACCATCAAATTATAGAAAATATGGTACCACTAGTTAAGAGAAAAAGAAACAAATAAAAAAGTCAAAGTAGAAAAAAGTTCAATTATTTAGACATCAAAACTAAACTTTTATGCTATATCTCTCGAATCTTAAAAAAATTAAATATGATAGAATTATTTTAATGTAAATAAAAATAATACAGAATTATTTTGTGGTTAAAAACTTTTTGTATGCAAGAACATCCATCAAAAGTAGACAAAGGATTAAACTGAATGGAGAGTTTTACTGTGCAAAATTGAAAAATTTTCATGTAATGGAAATCAAACAGTCGTTAAATAAAATATGTCTGAAAGTTGGAAATAAACACAAAAAGAGAGAGAAAGAAGAAAAAAACAGAAATTTTCTCAGAAGAATATAACTAGGAAAAATATTTATTAAAATACTACAGAAATTGTGTTTTGATAAGAGTACTATAACTGAAAACATGCTTTTTATGTATGCAGAACTACACATAAGAAATTTTGTCAAATTTTTAATTTTTTTACAAAATTTTTATGAATTTGCTTACTTGAGGCTACTAGACTTAGTATTTTAAGCACAAAATTAAAATTTTAAGTAATAAAATAAAATTTTTTATATTCTATGAGTTTTAATGATTTTTCTTCCAATATTTTTGTGTGTGTGTGACAGACGTCAAGTAAACATGTTCATTATATTAAAATAAAAAAGTTTTGTGCTTAATCCGAATTGGTGGATTCAATTTGACTCTGTATTAACAGGAAATAAAAAATGTATTTAGTTAAAATAAAATATTATTAATACTTAAAAATCAAATATAATTTTTAATTTATCAGATTTTCAAACAGTGACCTGTTTATGGAAGCCCTTAAGAGTAAAAGTTAGCCATTAAAGAAACAAAGTTAATAAAAAGAAATTTTATAAAAAGCAGTTATTATGCAAATAGTTCGACGCAAATTTTTTTATTAAGTGTTGAACTAAAGAGAATAAGCAAAAGTAATATGAATCTACAAACAATCTTCATGTTCTATACCAATGACTTTAAAGTGTCACTTAAAAAAACAAACAAATTATTACACGTTGCTATTTTCAGAAAAATCATAATATACCAAACATACAAAGTTAATTATAAAAGTAATGTTTTTACTTTTTCAGAACACCAAGCACAGTTATGAGAAGCTAAACAAGCACCACAGGTCAGACGAGATGAACAAGGAGTAGCATCTTCACACACCACAACTAAAATATTCATTAAATCAGATTAACATATTTTCATTGCATAAATCTATAACTTAATGCAAGAATAATCAATATCAATGTTTCTTGTTAATGTTTCAAATGTTAAGGTTAAAAAAAAAAGAGCTAAAAATAATTTCTACTTTTATCAGTAAGTGAAATTAGGAAAGATTTCTGTGTCGTGATCTGCGGCAAAATAATTACCAAGTCTCATCTATTTCTGGCAGTAGTTTGTGAAATTTTTTTTTAAAAAAAACACACAAACATGGGGACCAACTCGAAGGGTATAACTTGTAGCTACCCTCATGCAAACCTCTACATCAGTGTTCCCCAACCTTTTTATCATTGCGGACCTGTCAACGTTTGATAATTTTACAGTGACCCGCTGGTGGGGGGACGTTGATTGTTTATATTTTAGATTATTTTGATTTATTCATTTTAATTGTATATTTAAACATGCCTTCAAAATAAAATACAGTTACACCAAAAAATAAATATAAAGTGATTTAATATTCTAACTTACTAGAACTTTAAATCAATGAGAACCCTGGGCTTGTTTCTTTGCAATGAGACTCTTCCATGAGACTTGTCTCAATTGGAGACAATGATACATTACAAACATTAAAAAATTTATGTCACTACCTACGAGGGCCCCCTTTTTTTTAATAAATAAAATTTTAATGGAACACAGATATTTTTAATTTGGGGTATAAACCTAGGAATTTAAATTTAGTTTCAATGAAATGGTCGGCCCAGTACTATTTGATCCACGGACAAGGGGTTGGGGAACACTGCTCTACATGATTTTATTTTCTTAAAAATTGGACATTGAAGTTGGCGAGACAGATCATAATACGGAAATATCCACCAATGTTAAACTTTAAAGGAATAAATCAATTTCATCAAATCTATGTTGAAATATCAAAATGAAATTATCTGGTAAATTATAGCTTCTTAAAAATTTTGAATCATATTAACATTTTAAAATCTTCTGGTTATCCTTGCAATAAACCACTTATATCAACAATGTATAGAAAGTGCAATGTAATAATGGATTATAATTTCGAAAACAAATAATTACCAGTAATGAGCACATGCAGAATTAATAGAGCCAAATTCATGATGAAAAAACAATCTGTAAATAAAAATATTTCTAATATCATAACAAGAAAAGATTTGAGAAGACAAAAAGTATTTATAAAATCCATAATTTTTTAATATTTTTTTAATGTCTTTAAAAAAAAATTTAATTCACCACACTAGGTACAATATTCAATAAACTAAACATAAAAACAGTAGTACTCTAAGCAAGGTAAGAATTGAAGTCAGAGAGCTGCACCCATAAATTTTGTATGATAAATTATTATTCATCAAACTAAGATGTTAAGTATTACGCGCGGTGTCGAAAAACTCAAATACTACATATTTTTCGAGATAAGTGTTTGCGGTTCAGCTTCCTTCCTTCAAAGTCCTTTCTCAATGAAACAAAGACAGATAATCATTGTATCTCAGAAAGGAGTTGGAAAAGCACTTAAGATCGAATTTCAAAGAGTAAATTTCAATACTTCAAAAAAATAGCAGGTTTCTTCTACAATAGCAGCAAAGATTAGCAGAAATGAAACTCAAAAGATTCATAAATTTAGTAGTTTTCCGGCAAAGCTATTTATTGGTTTTTGTTTGTTGTTTTCAAAGATAAATGCAATTGTTATGCATATAAGACTTTAATCCGTTGTAGTTCGTAAATGCTGAATTAATTTGCGTACAACATAGGAGAAAAAGAACTTGAAAATTGCAAATATTTCTGAGTGTTTATTTCTTAGAAGTCCCTATCTTCCAATGCAAATAATCCCTAAAAAAATTTTGTTTTTCCTTTTTTCCCTTTTTTTTTTATCAATATCGCTAAAGCTTTCATTAATCGATGATACCGATATCTATAGTTTCGATTTATATTTTTCGTATCGATAGACCTAGCTTTTCTCCATGTTATGATTGAGTAAAGTTGCTAATAATAAAAAGTTGTAAGTTTTGTCATACGAAGAATAGAAATTGATGTAATTAGAGTTATTAATATTTTTTTTAAATTTCTTTTGTGATTGGTAGTAAATTAAGTTAATATATGTCTATGTACTATTATGCATCTCTTATCTTATAATGCACTGTAGTCGCATGTGTGGAATATTAGAAATCAAACGTGTATCACGATTCTTTTTTAATATTTGTGCCATTTCAGATTAATTCAGTGTTTGCTTTGCTTTTATTTTATGTGCAATGTTGAATATATTCAATTTGAAAATATCCTAATTGATGTCTTATAATACTCATTGCATGCGTTATTTGCTTGAAATCAAAGTTAATAGTACTACAATATAATATGTATATTATCAGAAAAATTCATGCAATTATAAAAAAAAAAGTTTAAAATTGTCTTTTGAAACTTATTTTCTTATCACGAATAAATTTAAACTTGTAGATTTATTTTTGTAGAAAAAAATAGTACAGCCAGGACTTAAAATAGTATATTAAAACTGTGCACAAATAATCTATGTTCATTAGCACATTAAATATTTAAATCAGATCAAGGACTTAAAAGTTACTCTGTTTTTGAATAAAAAAAATTGCCCATCGCCGATATTTCTATATCGTGATCTGCCACACCAACTATAATCACCATTGTGCCAAATTGATTGTAAATAGAAAATTTTTTTAAACAAAACTTATAGGGGATGGACACGAGTTAGTCCCTTTCTGGGATATTTTTTTTATAGTTTCTCATGTGCGACTGCCCGGAAATTGCCAAGACTTGATGACTATTCTGACGCCGATCACGATACGGAAATCTTCCCTGTCTATCATTGACACCAGTGATGCTTAATTGATATAATGGTGTACAGAAAAAAAGTGCTTTTATTTGATTAACTTCCAAACATAATAATATAAACCAAAAAGAAGTATCCCAACTTATCTAAATAAGTAGGCTGTTTTAGTATATAATTGTGATTAAAGCTTAGATTTTTATTACCTATAACTTTCTACGTTCATTAGTGTTCGAGATGAATAACAAAAAAAGGAAAATTTCATGACTCTTGAGCATTTTGTGTAACGAAAATGACCGGAAGCTAATAAAATGAATTCAAGCCTAAATTATTAAGAATGTAACAAAGATTTGTAGATTATTCTATATGAGTCCCTTTTCCCTAATATTAGGTAAAATATTATTTGGAAACTTAGCTTTTGATGGTTGTAAAGGATAATCTAAAGCTGTAATTTCTACAATATAAATAGTGTAGTGTAAATTTCTAATATTAGAAATAGTTTTTACTCATATTTGTTAAGTTCTGAGATTTGTTAAGACCTTGTTTTTTATTTGTCTAATTTTTGCTTGTTTTTCTGCTTTAACTGAAGCAAAGCATTTTAACAGAATTTTTCTAATAGACTTTATTCTTTAATTGTCACTTTTTTCTTGTGGGGTAAGATAACTAGTAACTTTAAGTTATATTTTAGATCTAAGAACAGTTT
This sequence comes from Parasteatoda lunata, assembly GCA_949128135.1. Taxonomy (NCBI): domain Eukaryota; kingdom Metazoa; phylum Arthropoda; class Arachnida; order Araneae; family Theridiidae; genus Parasteatoda; species Parasteatoda lunata. The sequence goes on from OX421975.1 coordinate 49,685,780, forward strand.
TTTTCCTTTTAAATTTTTTATTAATTTTTCTTTTTATCAGCATTTCTAAAGAACATCATTCTTTTACGGTCACTTTTTTCTAAGAATACAACATTGTGAAGAAGTTAAAATTAGATTTTTAGCATTAAATCTTTTCTTTAAAATTTAAGAGCAATTTTTGTTTTTTTTCTATTTAGCTTTTACTTTTTAAAAAAAACTTACAATCTTGTAGACATTTATATTTGAACATGGCAATTAAGAGAGTTTCAATTAGGCATTAATCTCTACTTTTTCTTGAAAATATGGTAACTGGAAAAAAGAAATATTTAGCTGTAAAATTTTATTTCAAAAATCAAATAAATTTCTATTTTATTTTTTTGTTGAGCTTTTGTATTTTTGCTTTTTTATGGGCATTTTATGATAGCAATGCATTTTTAAAAGCGTTTCTGATAGACATCTTGTTCAATGTTTTATCAGAGCTCATTCTAGGCAGAAAAAAGGGCAGGGTGCAAAAGTTTAAAAAAAGGGCATTATTATTCTAAAGGGGCAATTATTTCTATGGGCTTTATACGTTCTATTAAAGAACATTGTCAATTAGTAAAAGAATAACTATAACAACAAAATATAGCATAATATATATAAAAGAACAAAAAATAGCAAAGTAATCATATTAATTACTAATTTTTATTAATAAATTAACATATCCTATTGAGTAAATGGGCTAATTAGCTTAGTGATTTATTTAAAATGCATGCATATTTATGGATAATTTTTTCCTGGAAAAGATTATTTTTAGCATTTACAGTTAAGTTTTAAAAATTGAGGATTTTTTATTTTTCATTTTTACACCTTTTTTTTTTTTTTAATAGCCAGAAGTTTTTTTTTTTAATATTTCAAAATATCTTATTACTTTCTTTATCCTAAACATTTCAAACAAGTTTTTTTTACTCTCACACCAGAACTTTAATGCAGCTAATTTTTGATTATTTTTCAATAATGACTAAACTTATTTCTATACAAAAGAAAATATTTATGAATGATTTTTTTTTTTTTTTTTAATGTTGCTAGTAGGCCACTTAATATTCGGTATTTGGCCATTTCCTATAAATTATGATATTCACGCTTATAAATTGTGTTACCAGGGTTGGGGTTTTGGACAGGACACATGAGTTTTACTGTCCTAAACTGGATAAAACTGTCTTAAAGTGTCCAAAACATTAAACTTTGGTAAAAGGTTTAAATTCTATAGGTGTAACCATTGTACACATAATAATTATCAATAAATATTTGATATTTTTTATAAAATTTACTTTAATTTATTAAAGGAAAATAATATAATATAATAGGAAAAGGTTTATAATTTTTGAAGCTCCATAATGCATTAAACAAGAAAAGTGAATACCTAATCCTTTAAATGTAAATATGCTTTGAATACTGATAAATAATGTTTTTGCATAAGGATAAATAATGCAATACATTTAATAATAAAAATAATTATTTTCTAAAAAACACTAAATTTGTTTAAAATTTATATTTTTTAAAAAAAAATGATATAATATCTGCATTACAGGATGATAAAAAAGACATCTATTTTTTTAAAAAAAAAAGGTTTTTAAATATAAATATACTAGAAGGCTTCGCCCCTTCTCGCTAGCGCTCGCCAACATCCGGATCTGCTTTCGCAGTTCATTTTGGATAGCTTCGCAATTTAATGCTCGCTCATTGGATTTGTTCTTTACGTTTAGCTTTTGTATAATTTTTTGAATACTGAAGTTTCGAAAACTTTTCACTGTAGAAAATTCTAAACCTGTACATTTCATTGTTAATTTGAAATTGCAATTGTTAATTTGGGCATTTGCCGATACAACACTTATAGAATTGAAGGGTTTGTTACGTCAAGCGCTCAGGTATCATAATTTTGATCTAGTTGCGCTTCTATATCATTTTGATTTATGTTGCTAAGTTAACTTTCAAAAAATTCTATGGCTGGCAACAGCATTTTTATTTTTTAAGTTGTTTATTTTTATTTCTTTTAGAATTCGTTCTTTTTTTAGCGAAATGTTTTTTTACCTTACAGAATTCTTTGCCGACTGTTTTCTCTATAAATGAAGAAAATAAAGTAAATATTTAAGTGTTGTGAAAAGAATCTTATTTAGTTGTACAAAGTACTTCAGTCAAAATTTGGGAGCCACGTAAGAGAATTATATATATTAGATCAGAAACACATCATTAAAAGGCAGAATGCTTGGGTGTTTTCAAAATGTGGGGGAGGAGTTATCGACAATGCCAACCGTCATCTATCAAAAGGTACCTCGTGATAGAATCAAGTTATCTTGCCTTATATACCAGTGAATTGATGTTTAATTTTCGTAGTGGTAGTTACGCTACAATACTCCCCCACCAGAATTTTATCAGTGATAGAATTCGATGAATTGTTAACACTAGTTGCTGTACTTGTGAAAGACTGGGAGAGATTTGCTGAATGTGAGAGGTATATTAACTTCACAGTAGTAGTCGCTCCTGTGTTGCCATTAGCAGTCAAGTGTATGCAGGCAGACGTTATGTTTAATCGAGACATAACTGAGTAGCAACAGTGTGAGGAGGTGGATAATGCAGTCACAAATAGCAAGCCAACTGTTCAATGTGAACTATCCATCGAAGTAGGTGTTACTATCAAGTTATTTTTGCGAAGTGTTACTGCGTGATCCAATCACGTCCGGAGGTCACCAATATGGGGGAGGAGTTATCGACAATACCAACCGTCATCTATCAAAAGGTACTTCGTGATAGAATCAAGTTAGCTTGCCTTATATACCAGTGAATTGATGTTTAATTTTCGTAGTGGTAGTTACGCTACAAAAACGTAAACAAAGCAAACATTGTCACCGGCGAAGAGAAATACAGTCAAAATTTGGGAGAATTATATACATTAGACTAATTTATATTGGAAATACAAAATGACTGAAAAATTTATTTAGGTAACAGTTTTGAAGGGCATAACATAAGTTTCAGTTACTGACACTGGTGATGTATCACCACTATGCTAAAAGAATCGAGCATGAATGAAATAAAAGTATCCTTCAATAGTACTATAGATAAATAAACCTGTTTTTGACTAACCAAGCACTTAGTCCCTAATAGCGTTACCTGTATGGCAAGGTCAAACTTCAGTTAGGTACTATTGAATGAGAGGACCAATTGAACTTGGTTAGTGATTAATCTTCCTTTGTTTAATGTTTAAATTGAAGAGTCAAGCAATATTAATAAAACATTACACTTTTAAAAACAAATATTCTCTAGAAGATTTAATTTTCAATATGTTATTAGTTCTATGTTTTTTTTACCTTTTAAATATTGTTCAGATAAAATTGTGATGTAATTTGAGTAAAGGGGTTTTGGAGGGTTTAAACCATGGATTAATCAATTCTGTCCTAAACCTTGCCAACCCTGTGTGAAGCTAATTAATAGTATCTAACTCAAAGAGCTAATTCAGGGGTCTGTCCAGGCCGAATTTACTACCGTTTAGCGGTACTTTCACAAATTCAACTTTAGGAAAAACGGTAGTTTCACAAATTCAATTTTAGGAAAAACGGTAGTTTCACAAAATACTTTTTCTTTTAAAAAAATTTTTGTATCCCTTAAGAAACGATAAATCCATATTTTTACCATATTTTTGTGTTGATTTTTAATATAATTTTTAATTTTTCGCAAATTATGTTTAAATTTTCACAAAATAGGTACCTCTCAGAAGAACCTAGACAGACCCCTGTAATTGCGAATTTAGCCAATTTTTGATAGCTCACTATTTTCTATTGATAGTTATGCATGAATATTAATCAAACTGTAATATATACTTTTTAATTGTATTAAATAGTATTATCGTTTGTTAAAATAATATAAAAGATACAAGTGATTTGTCATTTAATTTGGTAAAGGGTTAGGTTATAAACTTAAAAAGTTCTAATTAATTTAATTTATTTTTGTTTAATCTTTATGTATTTATTACAGTTTTTGCATCCTTGACTTGAAGTGTTCTTAAAATGGATAATTTTTATCCTGGGCATCCATTTGGAAGATTGCCACAACCAGACATGTATAATTTTAGAAGAAATGATACAGCAGACTATTACAACAATCTTCATGTTATACCGACTAATGTACCACCACCTGTACACATACCATTTTTTCCACCACCTGTGCTACCAGACGTACCTCAATACCAACAGCAAACTTCACCTACCGATAGCAGAATTGTAAAATTTAAAAGCAAAAATTATCCTAATCGTTCCAGACCTAGAAGTAATTTAATAGAAGTAAGATCAACACCACAACCACCTGTTAAAGTTAGATCTGCTGAGGTAAGGCCACCTCCTCAACAGCCTGTCAAAATTAGATCTATTGAACCAAAACCGACTGCTCAATCATTTGTCAATGTCCCAACTATTGAATCTAGCTCCTCACATAATGTTACTGAAACTAAAGTTTCAAGATCTTCGGAGGTAGAATCTAAATCTCCTTATAAATCACATTCCTTTGCAAATGAGAGATATTCAAGTTTAAGATCAGCCTCAAAACCTGTAAGTTCCTCTAGCACTTATTTAGACTTTTCAAAAAAATCATTTAAGTCATCAAGAGATTTTAAACCCAGGGATCATGTTAGAGAGCATTATGATAAGTATTATCATGATAAACATAGAAAGAATGACAATGATAAATATAGAAAGAGAATTTGGGAACGTGAAAAGTACACACAATCGAAAAAATATTTGAATGAAAAGAATAAACCTGTTGCTAAGATACAGCCCCAACCTGATGAAGCATTAGAAGATGTTTCGGACTCAGCATTAGATGATGATTTTGAGGAGGTTGAGGTTGTATCTGGGATTGAAATGAAGGAGAAAGTACTGCCGATTGGTTTTCGTAAGTGCAGGGTCAGTTATTTAAGTACTAAAAGAAACTTATTTTACAAACCCAAAATTTACTCTATTTGTCCAGAAAGAACTGTCATTGATTATTGGAATTACGATGAAGAAGAAATTATAGATAAAGAAGATGATGTTATAGTTACTGAGGAGGTTTATGAAATGGAAAGTGAAGAGCTCGCAGAAGAGAAAACAAATCATGAAATTGAGTTGGAATCTGTTGAAGTTAAAAAAGAGGTGAAAATAGAGAAAGATCAAGAAACAATCTTAGAATCTGTAGAAAGTGGAAAAGACAAGAAAAAAGAGGAAAATCAAGAAACCATAATTATTTCATCTAAAACAGATCCACCAGGAAATGCATCAAACACAGACCTGAAAAAACAGGTATGTTGTTTTAAGATGCATTATAGACTGTAAAATTTTAAATTTCAACAAAAAGTTTGCAAAATCAAAACTTGCACTAGCAAAATCAACTGTTAACCGACCTTATTGCCAAGTAGTAAATATTTTTATTATTCTTCTTCTAAGTCAAACAAAGCTACCTTTCACACAGACAGAATGACAGATATTTTTCCTAAATTGAATCAATTTATTTTGTACGAACAGAAATATTTTCCAAAAATTTAATTTTCATGGGGGGATATGTTACACAATTTTTTTTTTCATATATTAAATTAATAGTTCTGTTTAAACCTTTTGATGACATTCCAATAGCAATTCTCTGTGGAAAAACAAATCTATGGAATAGTAAACCGTATTTATTATATCAATTTTTATAATGGAAGACTCATAATTTGAGTAGTCTTACGAAGAAGTTCAGACCATAGAACATGTTAAACTTATTTTCCAGGGTTGGGTTTTTGATGTCAAAAAGTGGTTTTTGACATGACAAGGGTATAATACTGGTTTAAACCGTCAAAAACTGAAGTTTGCCAAGAAAATATATAAACTTCAAAACTACCAACAGTTGCCATGCATTATATTGAAATTTAATTATACTATAGGTAATCAGCAGGTTTTAAAATATTTTTTAATTAAAATTTAGGTAAAATAACAGATTTAAAATCTCAGAAATTTATATTCAAATGCATGTGCAGAAAAATTTTGCACAAAAATTGTTTAAATATTTATATTTTGATAAAAAACAACATTTTTTTTTGATATTTAAGAAAACTAAAAGTTTATTACTATGCATTTTTGACATATAAGGAACATAATATTTATAAGGAACTTACAAGTTATGTTGTATAAATACAAACTTGATACAAGTGTATAAAAAAAAAAAAATTATGTTATACCGAATATCTTTATTATCCAGTAAGTTAATTTGAATTTAAAAGTAGTTATATTTATGAATAATGATAAATATAATTCATATTGTTTATTATATTTATTTATAATTATTACAATTATCATTTTAAAAAAATTTTTATCTCTTAATTTTTTTTTCTCCACTTGTATTAAGAATACAAATAATGTATATCTTGAAAGCAAGAAGTAATTATTCAACAGCTGAATATTTAGGTATTCAACAAAACTATATAGTATTCAGCAAAATGAAATTCACAAGTGTTTGGATAAACTAAATTTTCAGCATAGTAAATGAATAGGCTGAATATACTGTAAATCGACACTAACTTTTCTTTAGAACAGCTAAAAATAGACAAAAATTCCTTGATTGTGAATGTTGCATGTGCCCAACCTGTTTAAAAGATTTTTCTTTAAAAGATGTCTAATGTACAAAACTGCTAATGTTTATCTTTAAAAATGTCTAATTTTTAGTATAATCTATACTATACACTAAATTTGGTTATAAATAAATTTTTTAATAATATCACTGCAGATTTTCAATAACACATGAAAATGAATGCATAAAATTACAAAAGATGTGAGTTTTCAAACGTACAAGATTTTGGTTACTATTCAAAATATAATTGTTTCTTCAAAATTTTAAATTTATTTTTTCTAGAACATATTTAGAAACACTATCCTTTATAAAAATATATATAAATGTTATGTGTTAATTAAATTTCACCTATGAATATAGGTTTTTGACATTTTTGACAGTGAGGTTTTTGACGTGACGGTTTAAACCGTCAAAAACTGTCACATGTCAAAAACCTGCCAACCCTGTTATTTTCCAATTAAATAAATTAAGTCAAACGTTCACATTGAGCATAAAACTACTATAAAGTTCAATATGCCATTTGTTGCCCATTGCTGGAGAAAATTGAAGTAAAAAAATTTTTAAATTATTTTAAAAGTTTGACCGTCCTGTTAAGTGTGAACTCTAGAAATAAGCATATTTTCATTAAGGAAATTTATAAAGTTTTGTTTTGTTATTTGAGGTATTTATTGCATTTTAATGCTATGTTGTATCTCATATTCTTTTAAACCTACTTAATTTTTTTTTAAATGTGACAACCTTGTAAAGTATAGCTAATATTATAATAAAAAAGCCTCATAGTTTTGAAGGATCTTATCTTGTATTGTACTTCTCCCACTAATCAGATCACATAATTTAAGTAAACACTTTCTTTATTTAGTTTTGAACTTCTTTCACTGTTTCATCTTATGTCTTAATTTTGCTAACTCAATATATATATATTCTTTACAATAAATAATTATTGCATAAAATTTAAGTTGTTCTTTTATACAGGACTTGGATGATGACTCAGCTATATCTAGGTCTTATCGTATCTGTCTACCAGATATTTCTGGTAAGTAATTATTATTCAATTTATAGGGAACTTTTCACTATTGAAATAATTATCATTTATTTATTTATTTTTCCAATATAATTAAAATTTAAAAAGCTATTAGTTTCCCTAATGGAAAAACAAGTAAATAATGACTAAACTAGGAATGTAATAAATATTCGCCAAAGTATTATTTGGAAAATTATTTTAGGGGGGGGATTCTAATAGATTTAATAAAGAATAATCTCTACTATATGTTATTCAAAATAGCTTTTAAACATTCTGTGATGATCATGTGCTCATGAGATGAAATCAAGTGATGGGATTAATAAATGTAATTAGAATTTTGAATATAAACTTTTTTTATAGGCTTTTTTATGATAGCACTGAATTTTTGAAAGTATATCTGTTAAACATTCTTTCAATGTTTAATGGATAAATGTTTTTTCCTGAAAATGTTATTTTTAGCTTTAAGAGTTTTAAAAATTAAGAGAATATGTAATTTTTTTTTTTTTTTTTATTTATTTATTATTTTTTTTTTTTGAGGACTTCAGTTTTTTTCAATAGCTATTAGTCAGATTTTTTTTTAAGTAGTTTTCAAATTTTTCTAAGCAATCTTAATATTTAATTATCTTTGTTATCCTAAGCATTTCTATTAAAGTTTTTCTTTCCTTTACCCCATTCTAATAATGCAGCTAAGTTTTGATTATATTTCAATAATAACTGTATTTATTTCTATACATAAAAAAAATTACATTTATTAATGTTTTTTTTTTTTTTTTTTTTTTAATGGTTTTATCCCTTTTATTTTTTTTTTTTTTTGTCCAAATATTTTTCTATTTGACCAAACCACTATTCATTACATCTTTAGACTAAACATTAATTGCTATTTAAATTTTTAATATAAACTCCTGAATAGCATTGGTTTAAAAATGTTATGATTAAAATGTTGTAATTTGAATGTTTTATAAGAATTTGATGAAAAGGTTCGAAAAAAAATTATTATTATTAAAGTTATTTTTGTAGTCAGAGGCAGAGAGCTGTGTTAAAACCATTTTGTGACAACAATCTGTCCCTAGACAGCGAATTGTGTACACTTATAAAATAAAAATAAAGTTTGTAACTAATTTTTATTTTATAAGATACAAGATTTATTTTATAAGAAATACTATAGAGGCACTATACAAAACAAATTGTGTAATAGTGCCTCTATAGTATTTCTAGACAGTAGGTGGAATAGTCTTGGTCAAATTAAAAATAAAATAATTGATATTTTTATTCGTCTTTTTTAAAATCGACTTTTTTCCAATTTGTTTATTTATTTTAAATTTTAAAAAAAGAGCACTTCCATAACAACTGGTTGCTGGTCAATATGTTAATAGAAATAAAGGCTTAAACCAACTACAAGATAGTGCACAATTATTGCTGTTTCTCATTTATGTACTTAGTTTCATTTTTAAGGTCAAAATAAAGATTATTTTAATGTTAACTTACTAGCTCAACAAGTTATTGTTTGTCGAAAATTATTATGTTGCTAAGAAAAATTTTATTAATCTAAAAAAAAGTAATTTTCATACTTGAAATAAAACTGTGTTCAACTTAATGAGCTCATACTCTACATGTTTTATTCCAATCTTATGTGCTCTGTTACCTTATAGGTAATGCAATTTCTGTTAGCATTTAAAAAGAAAAAGGTATATTTTAGGCTTATGAATGTGCAAATAATACTGTAATATGTATTGATAATTAAGGAATTTGTTTTCAAGACTTAAATAGTTTAATCCCTAAATATAATGATTTATGTTTCATATTTAAAAATATTTTTATGTATTGGTAAATTCATAATTTTTTTTTTTTTCTTAATTATATAGAATTTTTTCAAGGAGAAGCCATTATTCAACCTGATTTAGATGCCTGGAAATCTCATCTAATTGGTAAATTAATAGATGTTTTAGTTTTTAGAATTAGTTTGAAATTTTAATCCTAAACTGTTGGATACACAACTTCATTTGTTTTCAATACATCCAGTTATGTTTTTATTTCCCTTTATTAATTGATCAGTATTAGAATTTTCCATTCTTGTTAAATTTATTTTATCTAAATGATTTGCTTTAGCTTAAATGATTTAAAAACTTATGGACTATGAATGCTTCAAAAACAAAAATACTAATAGAGACTGCTACTAACAAAATCATAGGATTATAAAATATTATTATTATTTTTTTTTTTAAATAAAATTTGTAAGACCAGAATCATTACAATATCAAAACACGTTGAAGCAAACCTTTAATTTATTCATTATCACTGATGATTTGTTAAAACAAAATTTTGCTAGACAGATGCTTTAAGCTATGTAGCATATAAATAACAAATTTAATTTTCCCCTTATGAACATGAGCAAAGTTGCAGGTATGAATTGTCCTTCTTAAGAAAATTGAAAAATGAGAGTTTTTTTATTACCAAGTTATGAAGGGGGAATGTAAAGGAATCCATATGAAATCTGTTTTTGAATTAAAAACAGTTGTGGAATGCCTTTCATCAAAGAATGTCAATGATCATCACCCACTCAATCGTTCAACAAAGTAAATCTAACAGTAAATTAAGTTAAGCGAGTAAGATTAGTAAATTAAGATCAGTAAATTAACTTCAGGTTCTGAAAAGTGCTTGATATTTTGAAATGAATTTCACAGCAAAGAAAAAGTATTGAAAGATATAAAAACTATTATTAACTTTTAAACTAAGTTGAATCTTTAACTTTGAATTTTGTTAATCAAGCAAATACCTTAATACTTTAAAACCTCTCTTAAAAAAATTTAAAAAAAATATGTATTTATAAATGTAGTAATCAATTTTACTTTTAGTATATTTCTAAGATGAACTTTTAAAATGTTTTTCCCTTAGATATTCCGGTTTATAAAATCGCTGCTTTATGAATTCAAATGTTCTCAGTACAAACATAATTTTAATCTGCAGCAGACACTGTTGTTTTTATGAATATATTTAAGTTTACCAGAGCTCATTCTAAGCAGGATAAACAGGGTGCAGTACCCTGCTGCCCTTTTATTTAAAAGAATCCACCCTGTTGCCCCTGAAGTAACTTAGTGCCCTGATGTAATAGACTCCATACCCTTTTTGCCCTTTCTTTCCCCAACACTTCTTCATTTTTTCCCCTAACTCTACAATGGATTTCTTAAACTTTTGCTATTTTCTACTCTTTTTATTTAGTTTGTCATTGCTGTCAATACATAGATTTATATGGGAAAGGAAAAATAGCCATCACACCCCCTTGTTGCACTTGTCTTTGAAAGTTTGCAGTTACTTTCACTATCATTAAATCAGAATTATTATTAATAATTTTAATTATTAAATTATAACTATAGACACTTAAAAACATATATTTATTATTTTATTAATATATGCATGCATTTTAAATAAATTAAGCTAATTAGCTCATTAACTTGATTTATATGTTAATTTATTAATAAAAATTAGTTATTAATATGATTGCTTTGCTACTTATAGTCAAATGAAAAAAATTTGTTTTACTAATTGACAATATTTTTTAATAGAACGTTTAAAGCCCATAGAAAGAAATTATTGCTTTTTTAGAATAATAATGCCTTTTTTTAAAAAAAAAACTTATCCACCCTGCCCTTTTTTCTGCCTAGAATGAGCTACGAGTTTACTATAAATTTTAATATCGTTATGGTGAGCTTGAATGAGTTACCCAACAAAATTGGCTGGATCTGGATACCAAAATTTATTTAAAAGGTCCAGATATTGAAAGTCGGCCCAGGTAATTGCTGAGTACCCACTATATTTCAGCTTTTTTTGTAAATTTTAAATAAAGGGTCTGTTAGAAAACTTTAAGACACAAAATGTTTTTCAGAGTTATGAGAGCTGTTTTAAATATTAGATATTTTTTATCTTTAATAGTTTATCTACATTTTTTGTTGCCTTTTCTTATCTTTACAAAAGATACCTAATTAAAATTTACTTCAATATTCATATTTATTTAAAAATTAAACATTGTAATATAGGTAATTATTTACTTACCAGACAAATAATTTGATCTTCTGCAAAATCAGGCTGATTGCCAAATAGACAAAGCACATGTATTCTGTAATTAAATTTGTGAAATTTATATTTCAAACTTATTGGTTTAGTTATTTTGATATAATATAATTAGATATAAATTTAAAAATTTTAAATTACAATAAACTTTTATTTTAGGTTTGAGTTATATAATTGAAATCAGAGATAAATCAGATGATACAAATATTCTTCGGCATCATTGTATACTCTGCTCTGACGATATCCATGCAGAAAATGACAGTGGAGAAATGGTGATCGATCATATTTCATCTTATAAACATATGTTCAAGTATTTGGTATGTTTTAGAACTTTTTATTTTGGCTATAATTAAATTAAAAAATTCTAATATAATATTTGTTAGTTTGCATATGCATGAAGACCAACCAATTATACAGTTAAGAAAAGAAAATAAACTTTTCCTTATTACTTTTAGCCATAGATAAATGTATAAAAAATATTTATAAGATCTGATATTTTTTAAATTTTTATTTATTTTTAATTTTATTTATTTATTTATTTTTAAGCTTAAATACTGATTTTTGTTTAACTTTTATCCAATTTCCTGTATGATATCATAAAGAAAATTTGGTATCACTGAAACCAAATCCAGAGTTTTGAGAATTCTACAGCATTTCATCGCAGTGTGGAAAAACGTCCCATATTTTTTTTTTCTCTCGTCTCGCAAAAAAGTATTACTTCTGTCAAAATAGTCTTTCATACGGTTTCAGAATACGCAGAACTCTTGCATTTCGAATGAATCAGGGATTTGAGATTAATGCATGACTAGAGCATGTCATATACTGATAATTCAAAAGTGTGATTTGAAATTCATGGATCATAATAGTGTTATATCAAGAGAGAAATAGAAATTTTAAATCAGTAGAAGTCCCAAGCTATAACTGTTGAAAATGCAATGGACAATTGAACTTTACAAATTGGGTGCATCAAAAAAATTTTTATCATATTCACGGTTCAATAGTTCTCATACAAAGCAATATAAATTTAAAAATAAAGACTTTAAAAACCATGGAAGTATCTGACAGAAATGTAATTGTAAAACCTTGTTTGTTCACAGGTGAATCATTTATAATTGAAGGCATAAGAATGCGATTTTTCAAATGCAGAATTCTAAGTTTACTGCACAAAATATTATTGCATTAAAACATTGAGATTTTAAAAACTGTGATTATCCGTTTTGATAACTCCGAAGAAAAACTATATGAAATCTTTAAGTGAGTTAAGAAATGATTACTTAACTGCATGATTCGGAATTTATTTACATTAAAATGGTGCATCTAAAGATCAATATACTAAAAGCCATGTGGAAATCTGTTGCAATGGCTGTCAAAATACCGAATTCAAATGGTAGACCACATGGATTTATGGTGGGATCTTCACTAATCGATTGGGTCAAAATAAAAGTGTGCCCCGAAATTCGTGATAAACTATCAGGGATTAATGACTTCCTCGAAAGCGAAGCGGAAATCCTCATTTTTCTCCCCAATTTTCAAAATTTCTGACAATGTTCCAAAAACGTACTTTTAAAGGTAATTGCAATTTTTACAAAACCCCCCTCCCGAACTGCCGAAACCCTAGCCGTCTGAACAATAGTCTTACTTAGATCAAACTTTTTCTCCCTGCAGTAGCCTCCTGAGAAAGAATGATTCTTTGGGGGAAAATAGGTGGAGCTTCGACTGTTGTGCCGTTTCCTTGACTACCACTGTAAAGTGGAAAGGATGAGGTTCTTCGTTGTTAAGTTCTAAGCAGTTTTGTTTCAACCGCCAATGTTTGACCCAGGCTTCTCCTCCTTGATGCGACGTGTATTGAATTTACTCATCTGTACATTATACTTCTCTCAACTCTGCTAGCTCTTATTTTTGGCTGTTCCTGCATTTGTCCGTGTACATATTTGTTTTCTGTTTACTTGTGTCCTTTTCACGTGTGCTTCAAAAGATGAATGTATTTTAACGATGTAAGTCAAATTGATAGGCGAACATCAAAGTGTGTATGATCTATGATGCTGGGAAAAAAATTCAACTTTGATTGGTTTAATAAGACAGTCAAACTGACTGAAACTGTTAGTTACAATCTATCAGAAGATATTGAGGTAAAAGTTAGCAACTGTTTTAATTTAAAATCATTGACTGGCAATTATTTTTAAAATGATGATTATTCAGCCTTATATATTGCTTAATTTTCTTTAATATAGTAGAAGTCAAAGAAGTTTAAAATTATATTTAACAAAAACTTAAATTTTACTGTCTAAATGCTTCTGCCACTTTAAATATAAAATGAAAATCTCATGGCAGAGTTAGAAGTTATGTTTTTATCTTATTGATGTCACAGTATTACATAGACCACTCCCCTCCACCTCCCAGTGTCTGTTGTAAAAGTTCAGCTTTTATTTTTGTCCACTTTCATGCCTGCCTTATGAAATTGTATCACATCATTGAGATTTGAAAAAATATGTGACAATATGTAGCAATAACTCAAAAACTTTCCCATTTTAAAAAAATGGATTAAATGTAAAACTGATCAGAAAACAATGAAAATTGACTTGCAGTATGTTAAGTATTATCAGTTTGTTTAAGTAATATTCCATAAATTAAGAAAAATAATGATGGAATTAATTCAAAACAGTTAAAATGTTATAATTAGTTTTTGTTTTCTGCATCATTAATTCTGAAATGGGTGTATAACATAATAATTATAAGCTTATTATTCCGAATTTTTTCTGCTTTTTGTTAAATTGTGTATTCTGGGATATCGAGTAGAAATATAATCTCATATTGAGGCAATGCTAAGTTTTTTAAAATGCCCTGTCAAATCAACCCATTTTAGGCTAAGTGGGAATTTTTAGAAAATGCGGTATTTTCATTTAAATATGCTTAAATTACATTCATTAACACACAAAACAAGTTTTGTGCATGAAAATTTTTATTTTATTTAAGAAATTAAATGGTTTGTATATGGACCATATGCTAAATCAATGGACAAATCATTTAGTTGAACACTAGTTTATTTATGACAGTTGATTTATTTACAAAACTTGCATTTTTTATCCATCATACAAAGCATATCATCAATCTGAAATGGAATAATTGCATATCTTCAAAATGTTGAATTTATCAATAACCGTTTAACAAAACTCGTATAACATACGTGATGTTATACAACAAATAAAGCTAGTTTTCAACAAAACAACATCAACAACAAAAAAAAGACTGCCAATATTTTAAAGTTCAACTTCTGAAAGCTTCTGAAATTCTATATAAACATTATCAGAAATGTATATGAAAATTACAATATAAAAGTTATTCATGCTGGCCAACAATCAGAATCCTTTAAGTAGATTTGGATGTTAGACGACTTCATTCTTTCTAAAACAGTCTTAATTGCTATTAACTCAATTATAAACAGTGAGTATCAGTGAATAGAAGGAGTATAAGGTGGAACCTTGCTTAATATCTTTCTGACCTTGGTTTTGCAGACTATTTATGTTAACTGACCAACACCCTTCAACACTTAAAAACAAACATTTAAAAGTAGAGGGGGGGGAATGAGACTTTTTATTAACCAAAGTTTGAAAATAATCCTAAACAGTTAAAGGACATATTCATAAAAAATAACAAACTAGAGGAAGTAAACAGTTTAAGCTTATCTTGTTTAACTTATAAAACAAACTTATCGTGGAAATATAATTAACAACAAAAGAGAAACTGAAGAAGACATGCTAAGTAGAATAAACAAAGCCCAAGTAGTTACGCTTTTCTTAATAAAATCTGGAAAAATATAATGATTTTAACAAAAATTAGAATTTCCATTACTAATGTAAAATCTGTCCTACTATAGATTTGATACATGGCACTGAAATAAAAATAACATGAAAAAACTTCAAGTATTTATTAACAGCAATTTAAGAAGAAGAATCTTATGCATCAAGTGCTTACATAAAATTTGTAGTGCAGAAATTCTTAGAAAAGCAAGACAGAAACCATTGAAACTGGAAATTAAAAAACATAAACGGAAATGAATTGATCATGTTATACGTAAACCTGACACATTTAAAGTAAAACAATTTTTTTATTGGAACCCTCTGGACAATAGAAAAAGAGGATGACCTAAAAAGGACAATTATAAAAGAATTCAAAACTACAGGAAAGACATGGAGAGAGGCGAAATATCTGACCACAAATAGAGTGTTATGGAGTGCTAGGATAGAAGCACAATGCTCCAATTTAAAGTGAAGAGAAATATGCATATATATATCTTCAACTTTTAAATAAATGGAAAACAAAATACTTAGTGAAATTAATAAATTGCACTAAAAAAAAGCATCCATATCATAGCAATAAAATGTTGGCAAATTGAAATGCTCATGTTGATTTGATTGACATGACAATATTGATAAAGAAATTGAAAGAAGTACAATGTATAAATGTAATTTAAGTCATTTTTGCCATGAAAATTCTGAAATAATAAAATTACGTCAAGATTCAAATGTCATACTAAATATATCATTATTATTCTAAAAGAAACAACTGATTTTGTTATCCTCTGTTCTTATATTTTTCAAATGATATTTCAAACTTCTGTCATATCATCAGATTGGATAGTGTGATATATTAATTTCCTTTTCTTTTTTAACAATACAAACTTTTCAGAATTGGCTCTGTTATTGTTCATTGCCTTTTGAGTGTATAGTGGTATTAAAAAAACACAGGCTAGAATATCTATAGGTAAAATTACAAAAACTGAGAAATATTAAATCACTACATAGTTTTACATTCAAAAATTTTAAGAACTTCATTTCATGACAAGATAAAGAATGTTGTATTATTTTGAAAGAAACTGAAGGCTTCTCTTAAGATTTTGTATCGTTGACTAGCATTTTAAATTTGTGCCACCTTTTATTCAGAAAAATATTTACTTGAATGAGGTCTTATTTGTATTTATAGCTAAATGCCTGAAGTTTTGAAGCTGTTATTTTTTCGATGCATAAATTTCCATTGTGACTTTTCATAAATTCTCAGATAGTGTTTTTGGTTCCCACAGTAATTGAAATCTTTCTAATGTACTGTGAAGATTGATTCGCATTATAATAGGTTTACACGATTTTATGGTGCTAGAATGATAATTTTGGAATAAAATGTTTGTTCATATCTAAATTTGAACATTCCTAAATGTACAAAATTAAAAATACTTGTGTCACTTAGTATTTCAAAAATTATACTGGTGTGTGCTGCATTACCACAATTTAGTTTATTGAAGCAGATATAGATATTAATATACTTTGTATTGTTGAACTATTTGTTGGCTTTTTATGGATCTGGAACCATCAGTGGCCTTACATTAGAGTGAATTCTTAACCATTAAAACACAATCGGAAAAAAGACAATTTGATCATTTTATCAGACATCCAAATGCTGAAAATTGAACCAGTTCTACATGATACCAATAATTTTTTATAATACAATGAAATATTTAAAAAAATGCAAGAGCAAGAAATCTTTAGGGTATTTAGAAACTCTAAGAAACCTTTCTTGTCAAATTGAAGTATTTTGGCTGTGCTAGTAAAAGGTAAATTTAATTGCTATTGAATATGTATGACAAACTAGAAGCATTGCATCCTTGTACAGCAAAATAAAATTGAGAAATTAAATTTTTATTATCATAGGTAGTTTTAATTTTCCTCATTATGAAAGTTTGATCTTGTTTTCAATAATATGAAGAAATTTGAAATTTACTGTCCCAATTATTTTTTTTTATCATAACTATTATGTTCCTCAATTTGTCTTACAATTTTATTTGACTTTGCTGAGAAAACAAACTCTAAATTGTTTCTGTTCAAATTAAATATAGAAAACCTGTATTTCATTCAATTTTAAAGAAGTGGTACAAGAAAATGAAAAGCTTGAAATCATAAAATAATACTATACGGACAAAGAAATAGCAGTTAATAATTCAATAATGTTTGAAAATAAAAAGGCTAAATATGTGTTTCAGAAAAATTGTTTGATGAAAAAAAAAAGAGAGAAATAATGGTGAAAAATGAAATTTTTAATAACATATTTCTAGTAAGCTGCATATCTAGTGCAGAATAAAGATTTGTAAAACATTTCTAATATGTTTGTCACATCTGTTGAAAAAAAGTTTTAGACCTTGATATAAAAAGATTTTTAGGCAAAATGAACTTACGTTTCAAGCATTATAATGGCTGATTATAATTATGGTTGATTGTGTTGTACTGTTTTATTATACAGTTGTATTTGAAAAAGATAGATATATATATATATTCGTCTTTTAATTAAAAAAAACTTTTGATGATTAACAAGAATGAGATTGAGTAGTAAACCAATAATTCTCTCTGAACCACAACCTACTCTGAAATTAGTTTTAGAAAATTTTCTATTGTCCAATATCATTTTTAATATTTAGTCTAATAACATAATGATGTAGCTTTGCTTAAGTAACAGTTCTATTCTTTAATTTAGATTAAACTGCATATAAATTTGTATAATTGTTAAAAATATTTCTAGGCAGCTTTTCAAGCAATGTGTGTTTAAAACTTATATATCAGCTGCCTTGAAATGGTCAAAATAATAAAGTGAATTTTGCATGTGAATGTTAAGAGCATTTGTTTTTGTTATAGAAATAATTTTCGACTAAGTCTTCTATAGAATTTTTTTATTATTATTTTTAATATTTTATTTAAAGCTAGTGATCCAACTGCTGTTTACTAAACTATCAGATATGTCACCAAATAAGTTGATTTGACTAAACTGAAGAAAATATGTATTAGACCTGGCTTTTAAATTAAATTGTAGCATGTTATATCATTTTTTAATATACGTATAGTTTCTCAAGTGTTTTTCTTACAATGTAAAGAAATGAAAATTTGCTTTTTACAAAAAATATTTTTAAGATTTTTTTAATAGTAAAATAAGAAAGTTTCTTAATCTTATTTTTTTTCACTATTAGCCATTATACTATTCATCATAAAAATAAAATATTTTGTTAGCATATAAATAAATATTGAATAATGACTTCTTCTGCCAACAGTAATTTAGAACAAATTATTATATTTTTTTCAACATTTCCTAGTCTTAATTTATTTTTAATTTGAAATCTGACAATTTCTGTCTTTGTCTTAACAAACTAATTTTGACAACTTACCTTAGCTAAATTGGAAATTGCCAGGATTTCCAAGTGCTTTCTCCATGAAACGACTTTGTATTTTTCGAGAGAAAGCCCTTGGAATGTACTCTACTCTAAACCATAGCTTGTTCCTGCCTCACCTTGTGCAGCTGTAGTTACAACTTTTAGATTCCTTAGTGGACATAATTGTATTAGTGCCCATCTTTTTCCTTTAAAACATTGTTGTCTCTCCTACATCATTTGGACGAGTGCCCTACACTATCTTTCTCGAATCAGGTAGAAAAGTATAGGAGAGCACATACTCTAGTGGCCAAAGAATTACTATTTCATAATTATCTTATCAAATTCATGTGAGTGTTAAGCTTCATTAAAAATAACTATGATTTTCTTGTATTCAGTGATTAATTTTTAAAATTTTTTATTACTTTAGTTTGAAAAAATAAGTATTTTGGTTATAATATTGTTTTTAAATCATATTAAATATTACCATTGCATTTTATCAGAGCTTTGATTGGTTATTTTAGAAATAAAAAAATGCAGGTTCTTTTTAAATGTATTTGAGGTGAGATATCATTAACAAATTCTAATTTTGGTGAATTGTTATTTTGTTTTAAAAAATATCTTTAATAGCGTTATTTTAACAAATAACTTATATCTTCTTTAGTTTCAGTGTCTCACATTATTTGAACTATATTTTATGTTATAAGTATTTTATACCAAATTTTTTTATTGACGTATTTGTGAATTTAATAGTCAAAAGACTTAATTTTTATACCCTTATAACAATGGCAAGCATTTCCATTATCTGAATGGAGGATATCTGGCTGGATTTAATAAACGTATATATAGATGAAATGCATCTGAATATACAATCAAATCTTTAACAACAACCTCTGTTAAGTGTCTTTCAAATGTCTTCTTTAAGATTTACATTAAGAATAACCTTCAAACAGTGATTTCCATACAACGACCACACATTGATATCACAAATTATGTTCCAGGTATATCCTAGTAAATTTTTTCCTTACTAAAAATATATTACCTCAACTCTCATCACATCGCAATCCATTGTTTTTGGGGTTTTTTTTTAGAATTTTAAAATATTGATATACAAATCGTATAATAACAGTCGTTCAAAAGTCAACCCTGTTTAGGGTTTACGGCTACTAATAATCAACTCTATAACCTTGTAAATTTGAACCCAATCCAGAAAACAAAGGTATTCCAGGATCAAGTATTGGGAGAAATTTGATTTCATGGAGGACTTTTTGATGGAACTAACCAGCATTTGCGTTACATAGAAGGGAAAACCTCCCACGGTTAGCCTGGCCGCAAGGGAAGGGGACTCTAACCTGCAATCCGTCTACTACTGAGAATATTTTACGTCAAGGCTGTGTGCCGACAGCGATCACTGGGATTCGAACCCGGTTCCACTCATTGGAATGCGAACACTGTATGGAAGTCAATCATAGAAATGATTTGACAGTTCATTTTGGCCTATTACCGAAAACTTGATTCAGCATTAATAATGGGTGGCAATCCTCAATGCGCCATCTACCGACTTTTATTTTCTGCTAGAGAAGTTATCCCAGCATGCGTGAAAGAAGTAACCACTGCATGCATTACACAAAAATAACCGTTTTCTTTTATTTTTTTTTCTAAGTTTCTGGTAGAAATATTAAATCAAAATAATTAAGCATAGTTAAAACTGGAATGAGTACTCAAAGATTAGTTTCACATTTCAAAAAATGTGAACCTTATTTTAAAACATTTCACTTTTAACCGTACTCCATTTTAAAAAAATTATCATTGATTTTCGAAGTCTAAACAACTTTTCAAAATCTTGTGTACAAATGAAAGGTAAAGTAGAGTCCATGCTAAGGACTTTAAATTATTAGCCAGTAAATTAGCCTATGTTCAAAATTCTTTGTGAAGTGCGAAACTTAATAATTTTTTATGATTGATTTTTCCACCATAAAAAACTTCTAATCAAAATACAAATTTACTATAAATTGAATTATTTAACAAAAGACAAACTGAAATCAAGTGTCAGTTTGCTGTTGGAGAGGAGTAAATTAGCAATGAATGGGAAAGAAATTGAATAGGTTAGGGTTAATTCTTGATAACTTCTTAGACTAGAGCAGCAATATAAAGATAAACTTAAAGCAACATTATGTTGTAAAGTTATTGTCACAAGAAAAAATAGTTGGATGATAATGTGTCATCTTACAACCATTTAATCTGTTTTATTGACATTAACTGTATGAAAGAATTTCATCCTGCGATTTGGGGCAACAAACTTGTTGATCTGTATTTTATGGTAGTTTGTCTCTTCTTACATTTTCTGAACTTAATCTAATTCTAAATTGGATATGAGATGTATCTAACAGAAATTACTGTAATTGAATGAAAAATATAGGATTTATTTTAAAAAATTCCTTTTGACCTTTTCTTATGATACAGAGGAATATATATATATTTGAAGAAAAAAATAATTTTCCAATACATATGGCAAAACAAAAATTTTTTCATTGAATTTTGCCGCCGTGGCGAATGCTTACCGCCAGACCTGGTTAAGTAACATTGAGTGAAAGAACATATTAAAATATTGCCATTAAATACTGAAAGCATGGGCAGCAAAATTACATGGATTTATAGTTAAATTGAATTGTCATATAAGCCATAGTTGTGTTAATGTATATTGTAATGTATTAACAAAATGAGTGTTAGTTCCATATAAATGTTAAATATCTTCTCAAAAAGTAATCTTTCTTTTTATTTCTCGTAAATTTATATTGCTACCAGATGTTGAAAATTCAATCAACAGATTTTTAAAAAAATGAAGGGTTGGGTGAATTTAGTTAGCATGAAATTAAAGTTTACAGTTCTTAAAAAATTAGAAATGTGCAATTTATTTTAAAAAAAAAAAAAAAAAAAAAACTATACTCGGCAATAAGAAGTAGAATAGAGATAAGAAGTACCTTTTAACACTCCTGTCCAAAATGCATTCTGTTTTTATAAATTTTTGTCTTTCAAAGTTAGAAAGTTTTGGAATAATTAAGAAATCTTTAAGGATAGTGCTTAACCCAACTAGATTCCTATAAAACCGGCTGTCTTGGTAATCAGCAATTTTTTTCTATATGTTGTATTAATGAAATATCTTATTTTTTTAGGAGAAACATTTTCAGTCTTGTGGTTTTAAGTTTACCGAAAGAATAGAAGAAAGTTATAATTATCGAACGGTACTTCATAAGTGCTGTGAAGATATATGCAATAAACTTGGATATGATTATATGTGCATTACAGACGATGGTTATTTTGAAGAAAACATAAATGCTGTTTTAAAAATGGTTAATGATATACCTCACAGGTGTGAAAAAGATATTAAAATTGATGCATCAAGTTATGAAAAGGATGTTGAGTGTGATATATCAACAGTGACCTCTCAGCTTACTGATGTGTTAAAAGATGTTACAGGAATAGATGTTGAATCAATATCAGACCAAAAAACAAATAAGGGAAGTGGTGGTGATTTGAAAAAGGTGGACTCTTTAAAAAAAGAAATTGATTCATTATCAAAACAAAAAACTGGTGATAAAAGTGAAGATAAATGTAATTTAATAAAGATCCCAGGAAAGGAAGCTAAATCACCAACTAAGCAAAAGTCAAATGATAAAAGTAATGTCAGCCTAGAAATAAAAAATGAACCAGAAAAAAAAGTGGAATCACCAACAAATTCAAAAATAAATGACAAAAAAAAGAATATTTTAAAAATGAATATGTCTGAAACAGGAGTTGAATCTTTGTCAAATGAGGAAGCAAATAAAAGTAATGACCTAAAAAAGAAATGTGTTAGTTCTGACAGTAATGAAAATAAAAAGTCAAATGATGAAAAAAAAGCTTTGAATAAAACCAAAAAGAAAAGTGTCGAAACAGCTTTCTCAGCTAGCAAAATTGCACCATTTTCACTTTTTAGCTTTGGGGTTAACAAAAAAGGAAAGAATTCTAGCCAAAACAAGACCAAATCAAAAGCTAAAGTGCCCAAATCTGGCGATCACCAAGACGACGATGATGATGGCATTGAGATCATTTTTGAAAGTAATCCCAAACCAGCAAGTGTGCAAGGTTCTGCCACTGGGGGAAAAAAGAGTTCATTGGATAAAATTCCTCCAAAAGCTTCTAATGCAAACGTGAAAAAAGAAGAGAATCAGCCTGCTGCTAAAAAGATAGAATGTAAAGATCTTGAAAAAAAAATAAAGATTGAAGATGTGTCTAGTAGTAAAGAAAATTCTGTTGCACTTCCCAAAAATCAAAGTGATTCACAGTTAAGAGACAAAATATGTGATAGCGAAAAACAAAAGAACGACTTGACTCTTAATGAATCTAAAAAACTTGATACTAAAATAAAGGCCGAGGTTTCTCCCATAAAACAGCAATCTGCTCTTTTTACAGAAGGGCAAAAAATTCCAGTTCTTGAAGAACCAGTACTTACACCGTTCAAAAGAAAAAATGCACAAAACAAAACTGTTAGGTCTCAGACAAATATATCCAATCTTAAAGTTTTAAAGGAAGCAGAGGCAGTTACTCTCACTATACAAACTTCACCTAGAGTAGCAGAAAATGTAAGTAGTAATTTTAGTGTAACAGAATTTGGTGATTCCAATAAAATGTCTGAAAATGTGTTGATTAATGAATCCAAAAGCAGTGTAACTTCTAGTGAATTAAAAGAAAGTGCAATTCAAGCTTCCATCTTTGCAACTGAGAATGAAGATACCAATATAAGTGAAGCTGCATATGATGAGCTAACAGATCAAGATGTTAGTCAGCAGTCTGACTTTAATGTTGCTCTTGATGATTCCCAAGCTTCAAAAAGCGATAATGATAAACCTGCAGCTGAACAAAAATCTCCAACTAAAAAAAAGTGTTGTCAACATAAACATCAACATCATCATAAAACTGTGCACTCTAAATATTGTATAAAACGTATGTATCTTAATTTTCTATGTATTTTTTGTTTATTTCGGTATTTATTATAATGTGATATATATTAAAAGTTATAGCAGACTTAATTTCCTTAATTTTAATAAAACTATTACAATTTTGAATCAATATTTAATATAATTGGCCTTATTTTAATTACTGTTTTTGACCTTTACATTTTATTTAAGATGTAGCATTGCTGTCAATTTAATTTTTACGAATTAACCATAAAACTGTTATGTGCACCAATTTTAAATTTTCTGTTCTATGTTTTACAATTTCACTAAAAAAATCACATTAATTTAACTTTCTTAAATGATAAAATTTTATGAAAAGATTTATATTGCTTGAGCTGTTATTTTAATATTTTTCTTAAATTTTTAAAAAAAAGCTATGACAATTTCCATTTCTCTGCATTATAATTTAGTAGATGTGTTCAAGAATAATTTCCGAGAGGATTAGATTGAAATATGTCAGCAAGCTATGCCATTGAAGTTTGAAGAATGTTGAGAAGTACATAACTCTCTAGAATCCAAAATATGTGAGAACTTGAACTTATTGATTTTACCAATATAAATTCTTTGATGGACTTTGGAAAATATAACCAAATTATTTCATTAATAACTTCCAGAATAAATAAACTAGAGTTAAATAGGATATTCTAAAAAAAATGATTACAACTAAAACAGAAAGTGCTTAAAACAGGGGATTACAGTGCACATCAGTTGGAGCCCCTACAAGACAACTTATGTTTTGTGTCACCTATGCCTTCTCTGAGCAATTTTTATAGAAGTCAGTATGTATATAACGTCAATATGAAGAAGATGTAATTATGTACCTATTTATATATAAATAGATAGTTAACTAATTAAGGTTACTTTTTTTCAATTTTATTTTTCAAAATGGCAATAAATTAACTAGTGAGAGTTGTTTATTTTTGACCAAACTTGAAGAAAATTTTTAATTAGCTAATTCAAAAAAAGGTTCAGCAACTTCGACTGTATTGCAACTATTGCTGTATTTATAGCATTCAAAAATTATTAGCATTGGTGTTATCGCCTACATACTTTCACCCCTTAAGAAAGACTTATTTTAGACTTATCAAGACTTATTTTGCAGAGTCATGGTCATTACAAAAGACAACTACTAGCATTATTTAAAAGACTAAAATTGATGCTTTTTTTGTGGTACAACTTTACCATTAAGAAGATAAGAAAAATACATGATTATGTTATACATATAGCTTTATAGTTGTGAATCTCTAAGTTAATTGGTGAATTTTCGCTTGATTCTTAAACTGATGCCAATCAATTTATAATCTGCTATATTGACATTGTATGGTCCTGCTGAGCTGAACACAACAACAGAAGAGACAAAACAACAATGGATTAAATATTACGTATTTTATGAATACATTTTTAAATTATTTAATGCATAATTTTAATTTTTTTTTGGAAGGAAAAAAAAGTTTTAAGTTTGGTTAACTTTCGCTATTATTCTTCATTAATATTTGCCTAAATGCGTTTCCATCTTGCAATACTTAAATATGTATTAAAATAATATTAGTACTAAAATATTATTGAGAAATTATAAGTTTCAATTTCTGAAAAGTATGTTGAGGACATTTTTCACTAATTTATATAGATATATATATAATTTAATTTTATGTGTTAGTATTAAGACTGTCAAGAACTCGGATGTATTAGTATTACTAAAAGAAAAATATCTGTTGGCTTTCTGAAGTACATTACTTGCTATTAGAACTTTATTATCTTAAGCATTTGTTTATAATAAATATTAATGCTTTTTCGATAAATTCATGATTCTTTTGACACAAAATTATATCTTGGCTCATTTGAACTTGATTCGTAGAAAATAAGTTCGAAGAAACAAATGCAAGGCTGCTTTCTAAGCTTCTATTGTGTTGAATAGCTGTAATTTAATCTTAGACGTATGGGGGGGAAAATTATTCAATGCAAGTTTGTGTGATTATAGATTTCTAAGAAGTAGTGTTTTGCATGAATACATGAATGAGATGTTATGAAAGAAAGAGGTCCTTATCAAATATATGAAGAGTTATGGAAAAGGAAGCACCGTACTGAGCCGTCCCTATTATTGAAATACTGTCTAGATAATGTAAATTTGTAAAAGAACAAAAATTAGTTTTTTTTTTTTTTTATAAAAATCTTAAGCCAAGCAACAAAATAAATATCCTACATTGACTGAATATTTTGTAGAAAAACTTCTAGACCTTGTTTGCACTACTTATGAAAAAAACATATAAGAAACTTAGATGACTAACTGGGCAACAATGGAATTTATACTGGAGTTTTTCATACAATCTAAAAAAATGTGCATAAAAAATTTTTTGAATTTTAGATTTCTATATCATACCCACTTTGTGACAAAATTACAAAAACAAGACCTTGTTAGTTACTAAATGTGTAGAAAATATTGGCTAGGACAATGAGATTTCCTGTGTTATTAAAAGGATAATGTTGAATACATAAGTTAAAAAATGAAATTTGTAAAATTTTGATTGTTATTAAGATAAGAAAACTATTGTTTTATCAGTGACCATTATAATTCAAATCTATTGCATAATTGCAATATTAGTTTAAAAAATAATAGCAATATTAGTTCTGAAAATAATTTATAAATTGCATGCATTTATTAAAATTTATAATATAGTAACATGTTAACTTCAAATTTAAGATTAGTTTTTTTCTCTTTCAACTTACTGCCAACTGTTATTTATGTATAAAAATTTATTGTAAACCCAAGAATAAGGATTTTATACTCAACTAAAAGTATCAATGTTCGAACAAATTAGAGAATTCTTAAATGATTTTGAAATTTCTGTAAAATTTAATTTGTCTGTAAGTTGGTGCCTTATAATGAAGTGTACTTTTGAGACAATTTTTTTTTATTTTTCTCTTGTGTTCATTAGATGTAAATCTGTAGTGATATGTCTATTATTTGTATTTTATATTAATTACTTTCTAAATCATATTTTTAAAATAAGTAACATTATATAATATTTTTCAGGAATTATTAGTCGCTCAAAAATATCTAAAGAAGCGGCTGAAAGTAATATAGATAAGGAGCTTATTTCTTCAAAAGATGTATCTGAAATATCGACTAGTGATGACTCAAAACGAGTGGTAACTCAGAAATCTGCTGATGTTGCTGATTCTAAAAGTAGAATCCGTACATCAAAATCTCCGGAAAGGAAATTTGCTCGAATTTCTTCTGAAAGAAGGTCACGTAGTCCAACAAACCGCTACAAAAGTCCTCTCAGAATATATTCACCTATTTCAGCTTCTCGCTATGTAAAAAGTCACGGTAGGAGCCGTTCAATATCCCCCCGAAAGCGTTCTCGAAGTCCAATTAGAAGACGTTCAAAGAGTCCTTTAAGGAGATATTCCAGAAGCCCTATAAGAAGATATTCCAGAAGTCCAATAAGGAGACAGTCGAGGAGCCCATTGAGGCGGCAAAACAGAAGTCCTATAAGGAGAAGATCTAGAAGTCCTTTCAGAAAACAATCAAGGAGCCCAATTAGAAGACGTTCTCGTAGTCCTTTTAGAAGGCAAGTGAAAAGTCCCATTCGAAAACGGTCCATAAGTCCATTTAGAAAACGTTCAAGAAGTCCATTTAGTAAATTTTCTAGAAGTCCTTTAAGAAAACATTCAAGAAGCCCTTTACGACTGAGCTTCAGAAGGCAATCAAGAAGTCCTATTCGTAGATTCAGCCCTGTAAGACGATCCATATATTCTCCTAAAAGGGCTCGCTCAAGAAGTGTGGAAAGAAAGATCCAAGCAATTCATAACCCTCAAGATCGTAACCTTCCAAGAAAGCGGTCTAGAAGTTCAAGTCCATCACGTAAATTACCTCGTCGATATGACCTCACTAAGAATGTTTCTCCTGATCCATATACAAGAACTTCTTCAAAACATCATGGTCACAAAAATTCTGAAACTAGTAGGTCAGCTGATTTAGATCCAGTTAGTGATGAAGATGAATCTATTTATTTTAATACTTCTGAAAGGCCACAACATATTGAGGAAATCATGAAATTACCTGAACCTACTCGCTCAGTTATATCAGAAATGTTTAAAAAGTTTTTATCTACATCAAATGTCAATCCAAAAGATTCTTCATTATTAAAATTCATGCAATTTATGAATGCACATAGTGGTCAGGTGCAAGAAATCATGAGTTCTCCTGGTACTTCAACTTTCAACAATCCTATTTCTCAGAAAAAAAATATTATACCTCATTTAGGATCAGCTCTTCGGCCTCAGTTACCACCAAATTTATCAGGCAATCAACAGTTTAATGCCATCATTTCAAATCCTCAAAACCCTTTGATTGCACAAAATATACTTTCTCAATCTGTTTCACCTTTTCTCCAGCCCCAGATATTTCCTGGTGCTGTACCAAATACACATGCTATGCTCAACCAATTCCAACAAGGTAATTTAAATGTTTTTCCTCCAAGTTCTAACCCCATACCAAATCAGAATCCATATCAGCAACAGAATCGTACTCTATCCTCGCAATATGTTGCTCCTGGACTTATGATTCAAAATTTGAAAAATACTGTCCATAAACTATTTGGTAGCAATGAAAACAAATTTGAAGGAGAATCCCAAACAAAAAATATTTTCCCTGGAAATAATCTTCCCAGCCAATTAAATAGTGGTATTTCATCCATGTCAGCTATTTCAAAACCTCAACCTGGAAGTGGAAATTGGAATTTACTTCATAATAGTTCAAAGTCAAGTGTTGTCCCACATGCAAATACTTTTGCTGAGCCTGTTAAAAGTGCTTCATTTCAAGATAAGTTTGATAACAATTCCACTATGGGTAGGGATAGATCCTTTCAGAGAAATGAGCCATTTGGCACAAATAATGTAATAAATCCTGGTAATCAACCAGGCATACCAGTACCACCTCCTGATACTAGGGTATCATTTTGCAATGTGCCCTCATCCTCTTCTAATAAAAATTTGTTTCCTGTGGTGAGTAATGCTAATACAATGCCTAATTTTAATTCTAAAACCACTCAAGCAAATGTATCTGACGTTAAGAAGTCCTTAGCCCAGCGTCTGGCTGCAGTTCTAGTGAAAGTGGGAATGGTCGATGTTCCTGCTCCTTTGTTGCAGGAAATGTTGATGAAGATTGGAGCATTCAGCTCATGTCCCCCTCAAGACATCACAGAGGGAGAAATATTGAACATTTTAAGAAGATTAGGATATGTATGAACAATTGAAATTAATTTGGAACATTTAACTTAGTGACTTTTTTACTGTATTAGCAGTCCTTCATCCATCAAACAAGATACTTGTACTTTAATTTTAACCACTATTATTTATTGTTGTAAAAGTAACAAATAGCATTTTAATTGTGTACAATATATATTTTGTAATTTACTGATGTCACAATGGATAATTTTATAGATAAATGCTTCAGTACATCATAATCTATCCACTACATGAAAAGTGAGTTCATGTTGTGTTTTTATTTTATTGATGACTTTTGAGCCGATATATGTTATGGAAAAGCAAATGTAATATTTTCAAATAATTTTGTTTGTGGAACATTCAATTTAGTGACTGACTTTTAATATGTATGCAATTTTTCTTGTATCATCTAAGCTACACATGGATAATTATATTTAATTTTAACTACTATTATTTATTGTAAAAATATCTTATATTCTAATTGTTTACAATAGTACCTTTGTAATTCACTTCTGTTGAAGTAGAATGTTGCCACTACTTAAAACTGAATTCATTCATTTTATCATAGATTTTTTTTTCTCCCTTTTTTAGTGAGTATTAAGCCTATATTAAGCAAATGCTATAATAATAGTTTAAAACTATTTAGTAAGTCTTTAAAGGAAAAAATTGGATTTATTCACATTATTATTACATTTAATTTAATGTTATTAATTATTGTGACAATTTATTTTATTGATTTAGATTTTATCCTGTTACATTTTTCTATTGAATGCTTCAATTTTGCACAAGCTTGCTTTCTAAACAGGGTGGCATATTTAGTTGCTTGTTAACAATAATAATGTATTCGTTGTACATAATATTTCACCCAAAGAAATATTTTTCATGTTTTTTTTTTCTACAAATAATGTATATTTTTTAGTTTACATTTTAATCCTTACTTTTTAATTGTTTGACAAACTTAATAAACTAAATGTGTCAGTGTTGCCAACTAAAATAGAGGAGAGAGGGGCTAAGATGTAAGTTGCAATTCAACTTGTAATTGATGCTGTTGTAAACCTTAACAGCTAATACTGTTACTGATGGACCAACTGAAGTTGCTTGAGCATCTACTACAGTTTCAGTAGTAGCATTTCCTTGAGTGAAATGGCAACCGATTTACGATTTCTTACCAGGAAATTCTTTTAATCCTCTATAAGTTTAGTTCTATGAAGCATTAAAATGTGCTAAAGCACTTTCAACCATTGAGTAGAATGGGTACTAAATATTATTTATGTGCTTAAATATTTTTTTAAAAAATTTTTATAACAGTTCAGACAAAGCTTAACCATTTTTCTCTCACAAAATGTTACAGTCACAAAACATTTTAGAAAATAAAGACTCATGTACTAATATATACACTCAAAGTGAATTAACAAGATATACCTAATATAAGATAAAAGACTATTAGTTACTAATTTGTTTATTTTATTGATTCATTTAAATCTCAATACGATGCCAACTTACCACAGAAACAAATAATATATGTTGGCATATCTGTAATAGTTTTTTTTTTTTTTTTCAATAAAAAGTTCTAAATTTTCAAAGCATTACATGTTATATGTTTGTTTTTCTTTTTCCCTCATCATTCATTTCTACTTGCAGTTTAACTATCTTATAGCATTAATTATACTTGATGTACGTGTTGTATAAAAAATCTAAAAGCATTGCCAGCTAGCCCCTTTTTCCCCTATAGAAATCTAAGAGCTAGACTAAGCATATTTTAAAGATGATTATATTATATTTCATCAACTCAAATGAGTTATTGAAGTGTCATTTTGGTTGTCTAATAGTATACTTTGGACAATAGCATCATGACTATCCATTCAGTTTGTTACTGTTAAGTTGAAAACTCTTATACTTATACTCTTATAACTCAAATGAGTTATTGAAGTGTCATTTTGGTTGTCTAATAGTATACTTTGAACAATAGCATCATGACTATCCATTCAGTTTGTTACTGTTAAGTTGAAAACTCTTATACTTATACTCTTATAACTCAAATGAGTTATTGAAGTGTCATTTTGGTTGTCTAATAGTATACTTTGAACAATAGCATCATGACTATCCATTCAGTTTGTTACTGTTAAGTTGAAAACTCTTATACTGAGTTCTCAAAATATCTCTACTCTGTGTTGTTATATGTTTTAGTTAAGAAATTGTTACTTTTTACTGAAAAAAGAAGAAAGTATTTCTGAGATTTAACAATACCTTTACTCATGCATGTTATGGAAAAATTGTGTGTGCACTCTGTACAAACACCTCTGAAATGAGCATGCACGTTTATTTCAAAATGCATCTACTTGGCTATCACAAAATAAGTTCTCTGTCAGTAACGATCGAGGCGTATCTTGTGATTGCCAGACAATACATAAACGTGAGGAAATGAAAAATGATGTTGCTTTATCTCTATTATCCCTATATTTTTCATGTTTATAGATTTCTGTGTTTCGAGGTACTGTGACTTCTTTTTGTAACTTTTTCCCCACTTGATATGTATTTTTGAATTTATTATATTTCACTATGTAATTGAAATAAAGTTAATTAATTATTTTCTTTTATTTTATATCTTTATTTAATAAAGCAAAGCATACCTGCATTATAAGCTCACAAGTGCCCATTTTGGATAAGTGCGTTCATTGAGGTTATGTCTTTGCAATTTCATGACCAGAGACATGGTTGGTTATAAGTCAACAAAGCGCACAAGCAATACCCATCGAATTGAAGCTAGGTGGGCTTCAAGCTACTGCTAAAGATCAAAGCCCCAGTCTTTTTCCTGTCCCAGTCCAGTGTCTTCAATAAAAATATTTTTTAAAAAAATAATTTGAGTGTTTTTCAAGATTTTCTATAAATTTCTATTGCATGTAACTCTTTTTTCCGATTCCGAAATTAATGGAAATTAAATCGTACGACTTATGTTGATTTTAAGGTGCTGGAGATTCCCTTTTTAAATGTCTTTTTCTTTTAGTTACTAAGATGTTGTATTTTTTCTCAAAAATATGGCGCTACTTATACATAATGAATATTTGTTATTAATGTTGCAGTAAGTTTTCAACGTAATTACATTCAGGGGTTAAAGATCCTAATCGCCATGACTAAACAAAATAGCAGCTGGCACCTAATATTTTAGTAAGTTTTAACCTCTTTCTTATACCCGAATCGAACTTCTCGCGCAGGTCGTCCTGCTACCAAAGCAGAGAAGACATGCCCTCTGCATGGTATCAAAATCGTGATGGCATGTCTTCTGATCATCCTCAAGGATGTTTCTTCCTTATTCTAAAAGCTCATTTTGCAGCTCGCTTGCGTGACATAAACTACAATCTGAATATTTTCATTTAAAAAAAAATACTTATAACTCAGATAGCGAAATTGTTTACATTGGATTCCGTCTTTTTTTTTTTTTTTTTTTTTAAGATTAAAAATTTTAATATGCATTGGATACAGAAAAGCTTTGTTACACAACTAAATATAAGTTCCAAATCGTGAACTGATCTCATGCAATGTTTGAGCTACAAAGAAAGAATAGAAAATCACGTAATGTTATGTACAATGCGCAAAAATAAATAAACGGACCACCCTGATAAACCCTTTTGATCTTATGACCGGATCTTTTCGTTCTACTACTCATTCTTAATCATTTGAGGGAGTGACCTCAAATAGGCTAATTAATAAGTGCAGACGTGTTTTAAATTACAAAAACGTACTTTTTCTGAATAAAATACTTTTTTTTTGCAGCCGTAATCTGGTAATATGGTCCCAATAGTTTGAACTGTTTAAGGTTTGAACCCCTTAATGTTAGTTTTGTCCTATCTCGCAAACTTTTTAAGTGAATTGAAAAATTTTCCACACTATTATAAAATTCGTTTTTCAAAAGATAATTCCGTGCGAAAAATAAATTTTACTAAATATTTATTATTTTATTTAATAATAGTCGAAACTTTTGAATAGTAGGGTATGCAAATTTTTATATCATTTTAAAGAGTGGAATTTTACATAGCAAAATAAAAAATTTGAACTAAATCGGTCGAATAGTTCCTGAGAAATCAAATTTGAACGAAATCTTTATTTAAAATTCTATTTCTCAAGACTTATTCGACTGATTTCGATTGAATTTTGCCATGTAAAAATGATATAAAATTTGTATCCTTACAATTCAAAAATTTAATTAAGCAAAATAATAAATATTTACTAAAAGTTTTTTTTATTTTTAGTATCGAATTACCTGCGGTTAAACGAATTTTATTATTCTGTGCAAAAATGTTCCAATTTGCTTAAAAAGTTTGTGATATATGATGATATACGCAAAAAGTCAGCTTAGAAAACCTTATCCATGGAAATCAGAATTACGCACGTTTTTGAATAATATCTTGTGTCTTCATGCTGAATATGCAAGTTAAGTTTTAGAAACAATTTCGTTTTACAAACATAAAATGATGCTAAGGACATTGAGACTTTTGCAAATTTCAAAGTATCACTTGTTTCCAGTCTAGAAGATCTGCAAGAAGAAGAAAAAATAGACCTAATTCATTCCTTAACCTTTTGGTGACAGCTGGTTAAACTGTTATACCCTAAGTCTTTTTTTTTATATATGTATATAAAAGTATTTGATATATGATGGACAAATGTTAATTTTTTGCTATACCATATTTCTTTTGTCTTCAACGAAACATTTGCCTTTGATATAACAATAAAGAAAGACTGGGTGCAACTGTTGTACCAGCTATTTATAAAAGGTTAACTAAAAATTTTCTGGATTCAACGTTACAAACATGAAAGTCTGTCATAATTAATGAGCTTTGAAGTTCTACTCTTAATTTTTAAAACTAATGTATTTATAGATCTTATGATAAAGACTTCTCTTTTTTTCCTTATTATTAGTGTGTATTACATTTTCTAATGTCAAATTTGTATTTAATAAATTATGAATTACGTGTATCCTATCTTAAACATAGTTATCCTACTGAAATTTATATTTTGGAAAGTAAATACTTGATCAACTTTTGAACATTGCTGTATCAATGTATATATTCATTCTAGTAGCATGACTACTTGAGACCATAGTTTAAATGGGAGATTTTTAAAATCAAATCTCTGAGATATGTATTTGTTTGGTTCTATTTTTAAAAATAAAGTTCTAATTTATTTTTGTAAAAAGAAACAGTATGAATTTAATCTTAAAGATTTTATTCTTTTTAATAGCAATCAATACTAATCAAAATACCTTATACATGTTGTGATGTATTTGGACTTGCACATGTATTTTAAACATGTATGTAATTTTGTGTTTTTTTGATCAAAAGATCTTCCGAGCACTAAAACATTTTGAGTTTAAAAAGCAATTTTACCCCATAATTTAAGAAAGAAAAACTCCAATTTTAAGCCTGAGAAAATTTTGTTAACAACATTGTGACTAACCACTTTTTCAACTGGACGAGCATAATTTATCACCTGTCGAAATTTCGACTTTCTGACATTAACTAATACAACACTAAAATTAAACGTGTATATGAATTTAGAAATTAAAAATATATATATATATATATTTATTTTTAATCTGAACTTTTTTTGGCCTAACCTGCCAGTTTTAAACTGCTTTGATGAAGGTGAAGTATTTATCTGCACATTATAATTATTCTCTTCGGTATAGCGTACAGACTTTTTATATTTTACACCAGTGTAATGTGATCAATTGTCATTTCTATTTACAGTTTTGAAGATTTGTTTGATATTTGCGCAGTTGAAAAAGAGTTTTTGACGAAGTTTTAATGTAAGTATAATTGAGTAAGTATATCTTGTTAAAAAACATGATAATTTAGCGACAAAATATTTAAATACAATACCATTATTCTTAGTTGTTACTCAAAATTTTAGATGAAACAACGGGTGTTTTTATTTTATATATATATATATTTTTAATTTCATTTTATGACGTTACAAAGTTTACTGTTTAACAACCTAACGGTCAAAACGTAAATATGTATCTAACGCCCCATTCCTGTTCAACATCAAAGGAAGTTGCTTTACACATCTGTGTTTGAAAGTAAAATTTCTACTTCCTCACAAAGGCAAACAAAATACTTATTACGTTATGGAAACAGTTGAATCTCTATCCTGGCTGCTAAAATTGAGGTGAATGTTTGTCTCGGAAACGAGACAATTAAGAAGAGAGATAATCATTTTCATCATTACTTCTTAAAGTTTCAGGAAACAATTTTTTCAATTTAGCAGGAAAGTGGCCTTTGCCAAATGACAATCTCGATATTCACCTGACAATGGCCTTTCCTTTCGAAATTTTAGCCCAGTTCTTATAGTTTACGTTTAGCTTCATTTTGGTCAGCGGTGTAGCAGGAGTCGCGATAGCTCAGAAAGATAGGGCACGTGCTCCCAAATGCGGTTACCCAGGTTCTTACCGATCAAGGTGCTTACATAAAATATCCTCAGTGGTAGATAGATTGTGAATTTGAATCTCCTTTTTGTCGAGTTAATCGTGGAAGGATTTTTACCATTTTCCCAAAAATTTTCGTTTAGTTTAATTATAATGCGCGACATGGATATTTCCAGTAGCAAAGAATTTTTGGCACTTTTCAGTTAGCCAGGCGCAATGAAATTCAACTATTTTTTTCTTTGTTATATTTTATTTAACACCAAACATGCCAACACTTAATTATGTACCTATTTCTACCATAGCCGGTCAAATGATCGGACTTTATGTTTCTTGATTGAATGTATGCAATATGGATGTTAGAAAGGAAATAAACTAAAAAAACTTTATTATAATTAAGCAAAATTGTATATTGCCAATTTTTATGTATTACAAACACAACGAATACGAAATTTTAATTCATTGCTCAACGCATTTTTTACATATACAGGATGTTTCCATTGTACATTTTCCGCAAACATATTTCTTCTAATTATTATTATTTTTATAATTATAAGAATTATAATTATTCTTATAATTAATATTATTTCTTCTAAGAACTTCATTTTGGTCAGCATTCTACCAAACATTCTGTTGCATTGATTGTTTCGACTTTTTTCTGTGTAAAAACTAACAGTTAGTTAGAAATGAAGTAAAGCTATCCAAAATAAAATATAAACTATTTACCAAAACATTTAGTTTTTGTCACTTTTTCTTACACAAAAATGCCAATCTAAAATTTTAGATACTTTCTTGAAATTTGAATTCACAGTTATTCTGATTAAACTAACTACGCAACAGTCACGCATTACATTGTAATTTCAGATTCGATAACCTTATAAAGCAATAAATTGTTCTCCCGGTCAAATGACCGGTTGTGGTAGAAATAGGTATACGACAAGTATTATTCGAAACTAACAAACAAAAAAATTTATAGAATATTAGCTGTATATAATTGTTAGAAAAAGTCATGAAGTCAAATGTGCTAAAAAGATAAGATGATAAGCGCAGTTTCGAAGCAAAAATTCTTAAACGGTCATTTGACCGGTTATGGTATGTTTAGTGTTAATTTTTATGTGATTGAAAGAAAAAGTCTACATTTTTTTTAACCGGCCAACCGAAAAGTACCGACTTTTTTCCTATTAGATCTAGTTAGTAATGAGAGCATACTTATCGCATTAAGTGGACTATTGGGCGTTAATATAAATTATTGTGTTTTTTATATATATTTTGTTTCATTCATAGTATAGTTAAAAGAAACCACAGGAAAAAAATAACACGATTTACTTCCAGCTCTTTGATATTATATATAAGTTACGTATAAGGTATTTTATTTTATAACCGTGGTGGTTGAACAGCCGACTCAATTTTTTGGGGTTGCGACTATCATTGTTCAACTCTGTCACCTTGTAATTTTGAACCCAATGCAGAAGAAAAGGGTGGCCTGGGATCAAGTATTGGTAGAAATTAGCCATCGTGAATGACTTCTGATGAAACTAAACCGCATTTGCGTTACATGGAGAGAGAAACCACCTATGGTTAGCCTGACGGCAAGGGGACTCTAATCCATGATCCGTCTACCACTGAGTATATTTTACGTCAACACTGTAGTCGGTTGCGGAGTTCGAGTCTATCAGCTATCGCTGGGATTTGAATCCGGTTAATCTCATTGCAAGACGAACGCTCTATTCTTCGCTATCACGGCCCTACTTATAAGGTATATCGTCGTGAGTGTATAATGAGATAATATAGGACAAAATTTAAAAAAGAATTGCTTCTGGCCATAAAAGATGAGGCCAGTTCGTTAAAAGTTTTAAACGATAGAAAAAAAGAACTTAATGTTAGGGCATTTATTTTGAAACATTTCGCAACATGTGGAAAACATCACAAAATTCATTTCTAATAATGAAAATTTTTAATTAACTAGCGTGAAATGAAGTAATTTTCAGAATATTATAAAATGTTCTTAATAATTTCATATTTTTTTAAATAATAATAAAATGCACATGGGGTGCGTTTTCGACTAGGAGGTGGCGATTGGCTGACAATTTTGTAATCGCCACTTGTTATATTTAGTCACCCTTAGGCCGGTGGCGACCATTAATTTTGCCCCATACTGTATATTTTTCTGGTTATATATGCATTTGTTATGGTTAGATTATCTATTTAAGTTACAGCTTTGTAATATAGCTGGATAGCCTTGCAACTAAACCTAGGGTAGATATTAGAATCAGACAACTCTTAAACTAAGACAAAACATTTTTTCACTACTTGAGTTTTGAGCTATAATTCTATAATCACGATACGTTTTTCTATTATTATACTGTTTGATGTTTTGTAGTACGTATTAATTTTATTCGTCCACTGCTATACCAATAAACTGTAGAAATAATTTCAAGAAAGTTACATGCAAATAAAAATGTTTAACCTATCATGTGTGTTTTATTTAATGTTTATTGATTTCCTTTAGCTGAATGTTAGCCATACTAATCTTACTTTCCCTATGTAATATTTCGATCTCACAGAATAATCGCAATTGAAATAGTTCATTCATACTCAACTCTTTAGAAAAATGCTAACAATTAATTTAAAATGACATCGATAAAAATAAAAAAAAATGCTAATAGACCGAGTACACAGAGTCTTTTTCTCAAAACTCAAGATTAACCTGCAAGATTCTAACTCTTGATGCAGTAGCGTAGCAAGCGAGGTGGGGTGGGCTAAAAAAATACATCTGTTCACAATTAATGAACCGGTAGTGAGAGAACAATGAAGCTAATTTAGCTTAGCTCTCAAAGAATAATTTCGCACCTTAATGATCAAATTACTATATAAATAATAAATTAGTTTAAATTATTTATATTATTGTGGTCATATAAATCTGTGCAAATCACATTTATTAATTGGAAAAGTTTAAAATTTAATACAACTTTAAATATTCGAGAAAAATATGCCGCCATAAGAAGGTGAAGTTGGCAAGTATGGCCTTTGTCTGCCGCCTGGTTTATCATGATTCATTTCCAGAATCCGTGAAGTTTGACTCGGCGTGAATATGCCTCACATGTACTCTGTAATAACCCACCTTATCATTTTTAAATGCAGCATAAATAGGGAAAAAAACACATGACTTAGGAGGAAACAAAAAGAATAGTTAGTTGATCCAATCCAGGTTAGAGTTAAAAGCATCAAGGTTCACTAGTCGGCGAAAAACACTACAATATCATTACTTTCATAATGCCAGATTTCTTATCTGCAACGGAAAGCTCTAGAATACCGTTGGTACTTTTAAATAACAAACACTGATAGTCGTTAGAACACGGACATGTTACTAATAACGGTTCA
This sequence comes from Parasteatoda lunata, assembly GCA_949128135.1. Classification (NCBI taxonomy): domain Eukaryota; kingdom Metazoa; phylum Arthropoda; class Arachnida; order Araneae; family Theridiidae; genus Parasteatoda; species Parasteatoda lunata. The sequence continues at coordinate 49,724,659 of OX421975.1, forward strand.
CGACTCTATTTAAAAATCTTTGACCGGAATTTCGGACGATTTGGGCAAAATCTGACTCGCTCCAGTCCCCGTGATCAATTCTCCATTACTTAGGAAATAAGCAAAGTATATTTAACACACAATCCCATTCATTACACTGCAAGTCCTTCAAACTTGTACCTCTGACCGCTGCTTGCAGAGCACGTACAAATGACATGGTCTCTGAGCTTCTGCTTAATAGAAAGATTTGGCTTGAACTTTCAAACAAAATTTCAGTTCGGCTGCTTCAAACCGCATCCAACTGTTTTAAGGAATGACTCCTCTGAAGGACATTGACGGCTAAAAAGTGTCCGGTTGATAGTAAATATTTGTGAAATGAGTATCTGAAGTGTCTTTCATAACGTAAATTTCCAGTCACACTTTCACTCAAAACCTAATATGACCGCAGCGTATGCTATTATTTAACAGATTCACCAGTAAAACATTGACGTCTGCAAATTGTGAGTTCCATGGAGAAACGCTGCAAAAAGTATCTCTAAAGTACCTCTCTAAACATAAAAATTTCATGCCCATTTTTATTCAAAATCTTATTTTTTTTTAATGCAAGTTTCAGACAAAGTTATAGTTTTAACTTTAAAGAATATGCTACTGGCTAAATCCCAGTGAAATTGACCAAACTAAAGAAATCTCGTAGGCTGGTTGGTCGAATGTTCGGCCCATGTCCAAGAGGTCGTGGGTTCGATCCCTGCGAGGCAAAAACTTTTCGTGTGATAAATGGTGACTGGTGCATGTTAAATCTGTCAGGTCACGAAGTCCTTCATGTTACCATAACAAATCAATACCTCTAAGGTACTGAATTGGAAATTGATCGTTCTCTGGTTCAGGTAAAGATTACGACCTGCGAATGGATGTATGTATGGGCCAGCTCTACAGCCGGTGTTGTGTGGCTGAAATCGTATTCTTGGCCATAGATGGCGCCACTGAAAAACAAGAAACCCACCATTTGCCTTAAATTCGCTTGGTGTTACCCAGCAGGCTTGCTATTGGCAAGTGCCTTTAGAAACAACAACGAAATATCTCTGCCGTTATGTCACAGATTTTCACAAAAAAATTTTGTAGAAAAATTCTTGATAAAAAAATAATAAAAAAAATTCAAACCATTTCGTAGTTTGACTCAAATTTTAAAAAAAAATAACAGTTGACGTTGCTTTTTTTTATTTATTTATATGCCAATTTCTTTAATTTTGGAGTCACTAAAACAAAACAAAAATTCACGATATTTTTTTTTTCTTTTTTATAGTGAAGGAGCAAAGTTCACCGATCTCAAACAAAACAAAAAAAAAGCCTTATTGATTATTTATTGTAAAATATGACATTTAACATCTGAGAAAAATTGAGGTATACTTTTGACCAATATTTAATTGGGATTATTTTAAACTTGCGGTTTATTTAACCAAACAGTTGCGGTTTTGAGTGAAAATGTGATCGAAATTTTCCAGTATGAGGAACTTTCCAGAAATTTGCACAGAGGAACTGGCACTCTTTCCGAGTTGTTTTCCGAAAGAGTTATTTTTAGAAAAGTTCGAATTGAGCTGTAAAATTGTATCAAAATTGCAATATAAATGTTACGTTTTGATTTTCGTTGTAATGGACTAATTTGTTATATATATATGCATACACTTAGTTGTATATGTACTCAAATATGCAGCGCAAAACGGACACTTTTTAGACGTATTCCACGAGAGTCATTTCTTAAAACAGTAGCAGAAAAGTAATCACGTTTAATAAGCCGCTGTACAAATTTGCGAAATTGTCCCTGATAAGATGTAATTCCAGTCATACTTTCAATCTTGCAATTAAACCATAAAACTTAGACAATGTTTTAAAAAATTGAAGTTTAAAAAGGTTAGTTTCATGTTCACAATTTTCGACTTGAATATCTGAAGTGTCCCTCAAAACGAAAAGTTAAGAGTCATGTTTTCGCTCGAAATTTAATATTTTTCTCTATAATTTTCGGACAATACGAGGGTTGCTATTTATATTTCTGGCCTTGGCAACAGTAAGTGTTGCTAGGCGACCGCAGACGATTTTAATCGAAAGTTTGATATTTTTAAACATAAATTCAGCAGACGATTTACCATTATAGCTTCATTTGTGTTGTTGACAGTAAATTGAAAAGTTCTTCTCTTTCAAAAAATGGAATTGAATCGTGAACATTTCCATGCCATTATTTTTCATAACTTTCGACGTGGATTGTCAAGACAAGAGTGCTTCGATGAACTTAATTCTTTATTCAGCGATAAAGCGCCATCCTACAGCACTGTAAAAAATTGGTATAACGAATTTAATCGTGGTCGATGTTCGATCCAGGACGAATCCCGTGCAGGTCGTTTAAAATCCGTTGTTGTGCCAAAAAAGATCGATGCTGTGCGTGAACTGATATAGCAAGATCGTCATGTGACATACCGTGAGATAGAGGCGTCTTTGGACATTAGTATGACTAGCATCAATAAAATATTGCATGAACATTTGAGCATAAAAAAAATTTGTTCGCGTTGGATCCCGCATAATCTGACAAACGCTCTAAAAAAGGCTCGTGTCGATTGGTGCAAGGAAAATGTTGGAAAAATACGTTCAAGGTACATCAAAGGCTGTGTATAACATCTACACAGGTGACGAATCATGGATCTATGCATATGAGCCGGAAACAAAACAGCAATCAACTGTATGGATCTTCCAAGACGAGGCAAAACCAACAAAAGTTGTTCGAGGAAGAAGACCATCGAAACAAATGATTGACTGTTTCTTCGGCATTAACGGTCACGTGGCAACAGTGGCATTAGAGCAACGCAGGACGGTCAATTCTAAATGGTACACGACCATTTGTTTGCCAGAAGTCCTCGGAGAAATTCGAAAAAAGCAGAAGAACAGGCGAATCATTCTTCATCATGACAATGCGAGCTCTCACACATCGACTCAAACAAAGGCATTTCTGACGGAGCAAAAGATCGAACTGATGGGTAATCCGCCGTACAGCCCTGATTTGGCACCCAATGATTTCTTCTTATTCCCACACATCAAAAAATAAATTACGTGGACAACGATATTCAACCCCTGAAGAAGCGGTTGATGCATTCAAAACTCATGTTTTGGAGTTACCTCAATCGGACTGGAAAAAGTGCTTTGAAAATTGGTTCAAACGCATGCAAAAGTGTATTGATCATCATGGAGAATATTTTGAAAAACAATAAAACTAATTTCGATCCTACATTTTCATTATTTAGGCCAGAAATATAAATAGCAACCCTCGTATAACAGTTCACACTTCAAAACGTATGCTATTGTTTTAACTAATGACTCTAACAGTTTAAAACTATTGACGGCTAAAAAGTATTAGTTCCATGATGCAAGTTCTCGAAATTAATCTCTGAAATGTCCTCCTAAATGTAAATTTCAATGGCATTTTTCCTCAAAACCTTTACAGAAAATGACAGCTCAAAGAGTCCTTCTTCAAAACAACAGCATACGCAGTAGTAACTGTGTCTAAAACTTGTGGTAAAATATAAGTAATTGAGTGAAAATGTGACCGGACTTATTCGTTTTGCAGAACACTTAAGCGATTCATTCCACGATCTGACATTTTTTGTGGCCAATATTTTCCAGAGAACTTTGAAATTTGTGGTCAAAATGTCAGGTTTTCAAATAATTCGACAACTAAAATTTTTAACAGAGTAAAAAAAATTAAATTAATATTTTTAAATAACTATTTTTAATAAGAATAATTTTATTAGGGAAAGAATTTATTTTTATTATGAACTTTAATTCTGATATTTAGTTGCATAGTTAAATATTTTCTTTATAATTTCAAGTTATAAATTCAATATTTTTATCTTAAAAAATTCTTATGGTTATTTTGTTTTTATCGATCTAGGTAACATTAACCAGGCTTGACTGTTAGCGATTTTTGAGTTAAAACTTTTTTGTTATGTTGAGAACATTGATTCTAAGATTTTCATTAAAAAAATCCGAAATTAAAAGATCTAATGTTGTTTTCTAAAATTAAATTTACATGCATTTTCTTTTACCGTAACTGTTTTTATTTTGAACTCTGTTACGGGAAAAGTAAAAGATAATGACACAAAACTACACATATAATTAATTTTATTTTCCAAAGTACAAAAATACCATAAATTCTTAAATCCATTCATTTTATAAAATAAATTTTAAATAGAGATTCAAGCTGTCGTAAATCATAATTGTAAACAAAATATTGTTAACCAGGAAAAATCCATCTATATAAAAGTATACTTATAAAGTTTAACATATAGCTGCTATCGACAAAGATTTTTTTTGTTTTTGTTATACACAAGTACACTTACACAACAATATATGAATATGTTCAGAGCCAATGATTATGCCTATTGTTTACATTTAAGTATGCTTAGCTAATTGTAAATATCACTTCGTACATCTAACTTTCCATAAAACAGTTTTAAGTCCTTTCTCGCCTTTGCAAAAGAAGTAATCGATAATACTAAGCATTAGAAAGTTAATTGTAGTAGATGCTTTAATGTTGTTGTTGTTTTTTACATTAAATAGAAACAGTTAAAAACTGACAGGAAAGCAACTCTAAATCACCCAATGCACCATGGTTTGACCAACCCAGCTTTGACACACTACCAGTTTTGCCCGAGCTGGGTTTGGGCAACAAGTTCAGAAAATGAAGTTAAAAGTTAAATTTTGAGAGTAATAGATATGCTCAAACGAATTTGAATTATATCAGTATCTAAAAAGACACGTATCAATAAATGAAAACTCTAGGAGGAGTTTTTTAAACGGAGAAACTGAATTATTTATAAAAATTTTAAGAGCCTTTATATCAGGTTTCAATCATTGCTAGATCATTTTTACTACATTGATTCATTTAGTAATCTGAATTATTTATTTAAAAAAAATTAGTATATGTATTAATACGCTAAATTATTTTCAAAATTTGAACAAAAAAAATTTGACACTTGAAAAGGTTAGTTGTGGACATGATTGGATACTAGCAACTCGAGAAGAATACCGTGATTGGGCCCCAATCATGTAATCAGACCATTTAAAATTTAATTGGATGCCTGTAAGCAACGTCACTCGTGTATTTCGTACCTAATTGGCTTCTGAATCGAAAGATTTATCCAAGGTGACGTTGCTCTCAGATATCTAATTTCAATTCAAAGTAAACGTTTGGTTGCCATTCGAACTTAAAAAATTTAATATCTAAAAGTGACTTCATCGTATTTAAATTGTGGCATTTGTTGATTAGAAACCAATCAGGTTCAACACACACGCTTGACGTCGCTTACAGGTATCCAATTGAATCTAATTTATATCACATGGTTAGGCATAATAACTTCACTTCTTCTCGTGATGCGATACCCAATTGCACTGAGAGAAAAAAATATTTCCAATTTTAAAGCATATATAATTTTTCTACAAATATGTAAATTCCATTTAAAACTGATATGTAATAAAATTATTCTTTTATTTCAGTATACTGTCTCTGAAACATTAAAATCAAACATTGCGCTTTTTCGGATAAATATTGCTTTGACAATTTGTGTTTATTTTCTGTGCAATTCAAAGTATCTGTAAAATTTTTGTTTTTAATAATTTATGTATTTACAAGTTTAGATTAAAAGACTTTTTCTAATCTATATTTCATACGTAATTAAAACGTTTGCGTGTAGTAATTAATGTTTATAAACTTTTTTCGCTCCTTTTTCCCCGCCTTTTGCTTTAATTCCTTAATTTTGCTGTGATAATATTTTAAAAAATTTCCTGATTTACTAACTTTTTAAAGTGTTATTATGTGCCCGTGATATAATTGTATTATTAAATTTTAAAAATTTTACTCTCTGCTTGAAAAATATGTATGCTTTGGATAACATTTGAATTTTATCTTTTGAATGGTTTGGGACAATATAGTAATTAACTACACTTTTTTTCAAATTCACATTAAACAATTAACAATTACATTAAACAATTTCTTTGTATTGTTTTCAGTTAGATACCTTATACGTTTCCGGAATTTCCTATAGATAACAGGGTAATACGCAGAAACATCATATTACGAACAGAAAAACAGTATTGTTTATCGCTAATTAAACTATCCTAAACAATTTGAAAATGTATCTTATTATAATGTCTTAAGCCCATCAATTGAGTACTTGTAACTCGAGAAGAAGTGGAGTGATTATGTCTAACCATGTGCTTTAAATCAGATAGAATTGGATATCAATAAGCGACGTCACACGTGCGCGTCGACCCTAATTGGCTTCTGAATAGACAGATGCACGATTTATGTACGATGACATTAGTTACAGGTTTCCAATTGTATTTTTATTTTATAAAGCTGTGTTATCTTTAATGTTATCTTTAATAAATTTTCAAGAAAAATATTATTTATTTATTTTTTATATATATTTATGTATTGCTGAAGTCATTTTTTTTTAAACGTAATATTCATTTTAAATTTTATTTTAAGTTTAAGAGAAATTTGGCAAAGTTTTATGATATTATGTCACGTTTAAAATAAATTTAAATTCAAGAAAGAACTATAAGTCTGTTTCAAATTTCACACAAAGCTATCTTTGTACTTCCAGGTAATTAATTATCACAGGAATAACGTCTCTGAAGATCCAGCTTATATCGAAAATCTTTCCCTAATCTTTTCTATGACGACGATAATTTTTACTTGCTATTTTGAGATGCAACAGAAGCGATCGAAATTTTTAGAAATCAATTTTTTTTTAAAAAAAACACAATATATAAATTTAAGTAGGTGCTCAGAAAAATCCTATTTTAATACTTATTTTCAGAATTCTTATTAAAAATGAAGAAAAAGTATGAACAGTGGAAATCGAAAAATTTTCTGTGTTTTCTCCTAAAATCAAGTTTTGGTGTTTTGTACACCCACCCTCAATTAATGATTCTGGTAGAATTGGTTTGCTCTTCTCTCGCTTCAATATTAATTTGTGATCTCTAATATGTCTGCTTTTTACTTTCATATTTGATAAGAATTCAAAAAGTACACAGTAAGGGTTAAATTTTTTTTCTCCGAAATATCCTGCTTGTAGAAATCAAGTGTTAGAAAGGTTATTTCGACTTCAACTATCGAAAAAATAATTTTATTTGGTCCGATATACAAAAAAATATACTTTAAAATAATGAATTGTTTACAAAATAAAAAAAAAAAGAACATATGGGGGGCATTATCGTAAAATAAAACTTTTCCTTAATTTCTCTACTATCTTAAATAATTGGCACCATTGCATCTTTGAACACAATGCGAAAGTTAAAAATATACGCATTGTACAGAGAAAACATTGGAATGGAGTTGATTTTTGAGCGAAATTAAAGCTTTTGTTTTATGTTTAGATATTCCTGATTTTTGCGCTCATTTAAAAAGCTGTCTTCTTTACAGTCTTTGAAGTAAACAGTTAGAACATGTTTCTAGCAGTAAAGGAACACTTTACTTTTCATCAAGTAATCAAATATAGATATTCAAATATCATTCTGTTTTCCGTTCTCTAGTTAAAATTCCGTTTCATTTTAATTCATTTATTATTTGAAATATTTTATTATATGTTATTATTTTAACAAGTTTTATTTTAGAAATCAAATTATTTTAATAAAATAAATTTAATAAATTGTAGCTCAGTTAACGAAAGCAGTAAAGGAACACTTTACTTTTCATCAAGTAATCAAATATAGATATTCAATTATCATTCTGTTTTCCGTTCTCTAGTTAAAATTCCGTTTCATTTTAATTCATTTATTATTTGAAATATTTTATTATATGTTATTATTTTAACAAGTTTTATTTTAGAAATGAAATGATTTTAATAAAATAAATTTAATAAATTGTAGCTCAGTTAACGAAAAATGTGTAAAATCCCATGTTTAATTTTATGTGACACAATTTCAGAAATCGCGGAAATTCTCTTAATATGCTTTAAGAACTTTTTTAAAGAATATGGTTTCATTAACATGAATCATAACATTTCCACTATGTTTAGTTTTTAGTGATTAAATGGTAGCATACTTTTTTGGAAATGGGCACAATACTTGAATACATAAACAACTCCCTAAATGATTACATATATATATATGCTTTTTGTATTCGATAACAATGAACAGTAAAGATGATAATCATTGAATATGAAAATAAAAGCTCAAATGGTAACATACAATAGCTTATTGGAGGCAGTGACAATAAACAGATTATAAGCTTTAAATATGTAAGAAGCTGCTTAAAAGGCTAAGATGTATATGCATTTTGAAGATAGGGATAAAAACAAAAAATGACAATAAACGGTCGTCCATATAAAATTATTGACAGAGCTTATAAATACACCCCAAATAAAAATAAAGATTTCGAATGTTAATAAGAACAGGATAAAGGTTTTTTTCCCTACAATATTATATCTGCTGATGATTCGGGTTCGATTAAATTAACTAATTGAACCTCCAAGCTACAAGTTTCTGTAGATTTAGGACCATTGATCTAATTTTTACAAATAAATGATGAATGTATCATAAACAGATATAGTTCTTAATAATGGAATTATAACTTTTTGTAAATGAAAAAATATATATGTAAATCTAAACCAATTCTGTAATACATAACACATCATTATTACTCTGCCAATAATTGAAGAACCGATATTGCTTTAGTTCAAAAAAAAATTTCTTTTTAACTTCAGGATACATTCTGAAATTGACTTTAAAAACCGTACAAATATCATTTTTTTTTAAAGTTTCATTATCAACTTTTAGTCATAATTCACGGTCCTAAATGGGGTTTAATTAATTAAAGACTTTTTTTAAAAATGGGTTTCTAGTTTTATGCCTAATTTTGACAGTCGGAATATACTCCTTCAAATTTGTTTCTTTATTGCTTAAAATTTTTTCCAGTTTTTCTAATTTTTTTTTTCTTTAAATTATTTTTCTTTTTTCTTACTATGGATATTACGGGCAGAAAAGCCAAATAACTGGCAATAACCAATTATGAATTTAAGAGTTGATCACTGAAAATTTTGGTGGAAAAAAAGAAATATAGTTTGAGTCTGGGGATAATTTATTCCGTCTCTGTCACTAATAAGTGATTATATTTACCACTGAATGACTTTTACATTAGCACTTAACATAAACTAAATATTGAACACAGAAAATTTGGATTAAATCTGGCCAGAACTTATTCCGTTTCTGTCACTTGGATGGATAATGTTAACCACTGAATGTAACAGATTTATACATTATTTCTTGCGTTTACCTGTATGTTGATCACTGAAAATTTGACCTAATTTTGACATAACTTATTCCGTCTCTGTCACTATTAAGTCATGGATAAATGAAATTTATCACTACATGAAACAATTTTATACATTATCGCTTACATTTACCTATATGTTGATCACTGAAAATTTGGTTTAATTCTGGCATAACTTAATGTGTCTCTGATACTAATAAGTCAAGGATTGATAATATTAACCACTGAATGAAACAGATTTATACATTATATCTTACGCTTATTTATGTGTTGATCACTGATAACTTGACTTAATTTTAATATAAATTATTCCGTTTCTGTCACTAATAAGTCATGGATAGATAAAATTTATCACTGAATGAAACAGTTTTATAAATTATCACTAACATTTACCTACATGTTGATCACAAAATTTTGGTTTCAATCTGGCATAACTCTGTCACTAATAAGCCATGGATTATAAGTATATTATAAGTTATACTGAATACCTTTTACATGAGCGCTTAACTTTGCTTAAACAATGATCATTCAAAATTTGATCTAAAAAATTATTTTTTAAATGCATTATAAATTGTCTTTATTGGCATTTTGAATTATTAATAAAAACAATATAGAGTTGTAGAATTTTTTGTGTTATATCTAATGTTTTGTTAAAATGACTGAAAACGTCTACGTGGCCTATTGTTGCATGCACTTTCCCGCTATAAATTACTTTGTGCTCATGCAATTAATAAGAAATATACATTTTGAATTGGCATTTAGTAATTTAGAAAATAAATTTTTAAATGCAATTACGTGCTCTGAAAATTGTGTGTTTCACTCTTTCACTAATTATTTAGCTCAAGAACACTTTACAACAAGAAACAGTTTTTATACATTTGCTATGCATTTTGAAATCAGCCATGTTTTAGCAATATTTATAACATCAATGAGTACATGGACATTTCTTGACGTAATTTAAATATTTTTTTCTCATTTAAAACACATTTAGTAACAACAATATATCAACTATGTAAAAAATTTGAATTGTTTAATAATAAATTGGAAGAATGTTGAAACAGCTGATATATAATGGCACATGCAGTGCAATGCTTATGCGAAAATTGCGAAGAAATAACACGAACTTGATCTATTGCTTGAAACTGCACAGTTTGTCAAAAGTTTGAAAAATCATTGCCAAATTGTTCTTATCATTTTAATGGTACTCTTTTATAAATGTGATTGTCCGATTTGGAATTTTTGTTGGCACCGAAATGATTGTCCAATTCATTGTCGCTGTCAATTTTTGAAACAAACATAAATGTTGTATTAACAATGTAAACCAGGAGTTACGCAAGGACATCCCATAATGTATATTTTTAGAATACTTGTCAGTATTAAAGACAAATAAATACACAAAATATAGATCTCAGATCAGTATTTAAGCCAGAATAATACCATCGACAGCTAATGAATTCTTTCCAAGATAAACGGAATTTTTTATTTATTTTATTTTTTTAATATTGTCATTGAAATTTTTTTTTTAATCGTCATTGAACAGCCGACCCAATATTGGTTCTACGACTACTAATTTTCAAATCCATAGCCTTGTAATTTTGAACCAATCCAGAAGACATGGAAACTACTGGATCAGTACCCCCAGAGGTATTATTTGTTATGGGAACATGGATGACTTTGTGACTCGACAGATTTACCGTGCATCAGTCACCATTTACTACAAGGAGAGTCTTCGGCAGTCGATAATCGAACTCACGACCTCTTGGACATGGGTCAAGTGCCCTACCAACCAGGCTATCCCGGCCCGGATGAGCGGAATTGAAAACATCAAAGCCTATTCAATTTCCCAATTGAACACAGAATAGTTGAAAGACGAATGTTAAAATTATTTCTAAGTTTGGTTAGGCAATCAAATTTGTATTGATGTTTTTCTACCTCTTTCCTCACTAATGATTCGTCAAATTTAGATAACTTTTTCTCTGCTTAAATTATTTAGGGCTCCTAAATTCTACCTACATTAGGTAGGGTTTTAATCAATGTTCGATGCTATATTACTATTTTGCTGAACTTACATTTAAATTTTAATTATTAATAAAAAAATAATAATAAATTATGATTATTTTAATGCTGATAGCAAAAATGCATCTTTTTCTTCCGTTTTCAAATTTTTCTCTACAAATGCAGTGCTACAAATGCACTCTCTGTGATAGGTGGAAAATTGCCTTAAAAAAGACAAATTTTAAAAAAAATGTAAATTTATTTTTATACACTTTATGATTATTTTCTGAGTCTTATAAAGTGAGAAAAATGCTCAGCAGTATAATTCGCAATGGTTTTAAGATCATATTTGTGTGACACTATAAATTTAACTTGTTTATAAAATTTAATATTTTTGTTTATATAATTTTAAAACAACTATTTCTATTGGACAATCATTCCTTGCAGCGAAATGTATGTTGAAAATTTTAAATATTTTATTTAAATTTGGAAAATAATCAGCGACGATCGAATTTTTTTCTTTTAAATAGAAATAAATATCTATGATTATGAAAGATGTTAAGCTATATTCTTTTGTATTTTTAAGCTAAAGCATAAAAACTTAAGTTAAAAACTCATTACCTTTGCCTTTTTTATCAAAAAGTTCTCGAACTCAAAATTAGTAATAAAATTTTTAGTCTGTCTTCTTCGAATTAGTTATTTAAAAATATAAAAGTAAAAATAAATGATATGGTATATGCAACGTATAAATAAAAACATCTATGATAATAATTTTGGTTTTAAAAAAATTCTTATACAAATTTTGAATAAAAAAATAATCCATACAATTTTAAGAATATTTTTACGTTAAATTCTTCAAATTTTATTGAATTTAATGTAATAAAAATATACTTTAAAGCACAGTTTTTTTTTTAAAAAAACTTTCTTTTTATATTTTTGAAACCCTTGCCAAAAAATGAAGCCAAAAATGCTTAAATATTTTGGGTCACAAATTAATTTTTAAGCAAGGTGAAACAGGAAAGCTATCAAAATAGAACAAATCACGATTGAGAAAAGCGGGTGAACGAAACATGTGCGGGTGAACGGGTGAAATACGATTATTAGAAACACCTTTGAGTTTCAACCAGCAATAAAATGGGTTGTGATGTTCTGTGCACCCACTTTCGTCATTTGTGATTTGTCAGATTTTGAGTTTTTGTTTTCCTTCCCGCTGTGTACATTAATTAATTTGTGACTCTAATTGTGTATACTTTTTGCCACCATTTTAGCCGAGAATATGAAATTATATATTAAGAACTGTCCTTACGCCCTCTACCTCCCCTCTAAATCAATTTAAATTGACGACCATTGGAGAAAATGCACTGAAGCTTTTAGCAAGTTTAAAATTTAGCTGATTTTATGATTTTGCAAAAAGAATTCTAATTCCAAAAATAAAGCAAACGATAATTTTTTTAGAAATCGGTTGACCTTACTTAGAGTTTGTTTTTACACAGATTTAAACGTCGATTTGATTGTATTGGCTTAAAAATTCGATTCAACATAATCTTTACGAAATTCCAAATCCTGATTCAAATTATGTAGAAAATGGTTCTTTTATTTAAGTGATAGAATGACCATGGTGATTCTTTTTCCTTATGATGGAAGTATTTTGGAATATAGTTTACAAAATAGTGTCATTCTAACTATATATTTTATTAATTTATATGTATTTTGTTTTCTCCTTTTGACAAATTATGCCGTTTACGTGCATACTTCCGGCGTTTCAAATATCACTGTTGAAGTACATCATTACATATAAGTACATAGACATTTGATTGTCTGCGATAATAAATAAAATATTTTTTAAAACAAAAAATTCTTTTTGACAGCTTTTAAATGTTTTAAAGTAAAACCGACGAATATTTTTCAGGCAAAAACATTACAGTCATGACTTTTACATCATATAAAACGGCACTTCATCAAAAAGTAAGACACTGTTGACAAAAAATTAGTGCTAAGTGCTGACTTAACATTACTAATACATAACATATCTCTCCTTCACTTTTTTTTTTCCCACTGATTTTGTATTCACCAAATCAGATATTTTTAGTTTCTTATATAAAGACAACAAACAAGATTCTGAAATATTCAATCGCCGAATTTCTCTTATATGTAATTTATTCTAAAACCTCTTTCCTGAAATTTGGTTGTTTGTAAAATATTATAAGATCATATCTTAAGACAAAATCAAAATCATCATAAAACAAAAATTTGTTTTTAAATAAAAGAAACCAATATAAAACAGAAAAATGTCCTTACCTACAGAATGGTATCATTTCCAACAAGTTAATGTGATTTTTATTTTACTTTTTTATTACTTTTTTAATTTTACCGTTTTAATTATTTTTAATGCAACTTTTTTAAAAATAATGTTAGAATTACAGATTATGAATTTATTTCAAATCTGTTTTTCTTCAAAAGTTTGAGTGAAGGAAAATTATTTATTTCCTTTTTGAAATAAAACTGCTGTTGAAAAAACTTTTTGGATTATTATTTTTTATTCAAAACAATATTTTGAATTAAGAATTCGAACCCAACTATTTAAACAAATGATTAAATCTAAATGATGCATTTTCTAAAAATTCTTGATTTTAAATAAATAAAAGTTTGTTTTACGAAAAAAAAAGATTTAGGCTACAAATATTGTTACAAACTAAAAACTATTAATCGGATTGCTACATAAAAAGCGACGTTTTTCAAAGAATAATAATAATAATTTTAGATGTGAGAAATAACGCAAGAGCTCTTAAGTATCTAAATAATGCATTTTCAGATTCATGTTCTGAATTTGAGTTCAAATTCTTACTTGTCTTTGAATTAAATATAATGTACAGTGAGCAAAATAAGCACTGGAACACACTGAAAAACTTTTGATCTAATAATCGAATCTTCATGTACTAGGAGTCAATCTTCATAATTTAAAGAAGTGCTCCGGAATAGATTAATTAATTAATGCAGGTGATATTTTAAGTTACAAAATCAGACATATAACTGTACTTTCTTTGAATAACATACCTTTTACTCGACGGATTTGAGTTTCTCACCCTCAAAATATAGGGAGTAACCGCAGTTTGAGAAATTTGGTCAACAGAACGGTTAAAATTTGGATCCCTTAATATTAATTTTACTTTTATTTCGCCATATCTCGAGAATTTTTTAAGAGAATCGTAAAATTTTTGCTCACGATTATAAAATTCGTTTTTTAAAGTTTTATTATATGCACAAAAAAAAAAAAATTGTCAACGAAACGATTATTTATTCTGGAAAATTTCGTAGCGGTGCTTTCCCACGATGAACTAGTTTCAATAGTTAATAACAAAGAGATATGCATTGATTCAGAATATTTTCAGAAACTTGTAACAAATAGTTGTATTTCAATGTACGTAATAACATTTTAACAACAGACATATATGTTTTATGTACAGAAACACGTTCGCTTAATATAGCGAGATAATCATTGTGCTGGCACAATTGAACAGCAGATTCAGCCTACAATTTCTAAAACAAGAACCATCACCAAATTATTTTAGAATGACTGCATCAACAGAATGTAGAAAATTAACTTTGACCACGCATAACCTTCTTACCAAGGTATATGATATGGAAAGCTTTCTGGATCCTACTAAGTTGATGCCATTTAAAAACACTGTAAAAATCTTCCAAAAAAATTGTGTTAAACATTGTTATGTTCACTGTATTAAAAAAAGTTAAAAAATATGATATCTCATGTTGTCTGTTAAGAAAGACCTACGAATAAATATTTTGTTGCTAGAGAAATATCTACTCTTTATAAAGTTTGTGTAAATACCATAGTTCTGTAAAATAAAAATTAGTAGCTGCACGTGAACAAATAAAATAACGTACTGATTTTAATAATAGTAGAAAAAGTTTCAATCAAATTTTTAGTTGCAAATGTATAATGCATTGAAAAAAAATTAAGGTCGAAACTACTTGAATATGGTAACATTTAACGTGCATCTGGTAAAATTAACCATAAAATTTGATTTTTTAATATTTGACTAAATTTGCCAAGTGTGGTAAAACATGAAAATTTTAACCTGATACTTTAGATCATGGCATAAAAACCATTTATTCAGTTAAATTTTCTTTTCAGTTTTATATTTTTTACTAAATGTAAACCGGTAAACCATTACCATATGAACAGAATAATTACCAAATGAATGGTTTAAATACCGTATATTTTAGTTTTATTAACCAGAATTATCATTTTTTTACTAGAAATGTCATTACCATACATTATTATTACCATACAATACATCATTACCATACAATATGTCATTACCATACAAATGTCATTACCACACAATGCGATAATGTTACTTGATTTTTTTATCAGTACATATCGAATTTCTTGCGACAAATATAATACACTTTACAATTGCAACAAGTTTAATAAAATTTATAATGGAATTTATTTAAATTCAGGTTTGTATTGCACCCAACACGAAATGTCAAATTTTTTAAGCAAAATTTTTAAATTATAGTTGGATTGCCATGTATTCGAAATATATGAATATGAAACGAATTTGCAGAACTGAAATTATTTTTACTATACACAGCCTAATACTTTCCTCTGCCTTAAATCTCATTACAGAAAAAGAAATTTTTTAAAAAATTTCTTCAATTTATGGTCAGAATAAAAAACTATTGTAGTTTTCTGTTGGTTGAAACTTTTTAAACTATCAATATATGTATTTTTGCAAAATCTTCATTTTTTTTTTTTTCAAATTTTACTAAGTAATGCTTTGGTATTTTGTGTTTTTAAAAAAAAAGGCTGGATAAGTTTCTATCCATAACAAAGCTACAAATCACCTTTAAGGTTAACTCTCGGCCAGAGTTTTGCTTCGTCTGTATAACTTCATTCGAGTTGATTTGGTGAATCGACCTGTTTTTTTCTCAGCTTCTGGTGTGGACCCTTCAGTTGTGGTAGATGGCGAAGGTGTTGGCGAATCAGCTCCGCTTTCTGGAATGGAAGCTACTTTTTCTGTGAGCAAGGATGCGGCTTCTTGGCTAGGTAAAGTCATGAGAGACATTCTTCTGAATCTGTTGGGTGAGCCAACTTTTCGAAAGTCGACACTTGAGGGATCGGCTTGGTAAGCGAGTGCATTCATAATAACGTGATCTGGTACTACGCCTAAAGGATGGACCTACAAAAATTAGTATAGTTATAAAAATGCAATTATGCTAACTACTAAACTGAATAACAGGATTTTCGCTTAAAAATTTATAATTTACTTATAACTTCATAAATAATTCAGCTATGAGTGGTACACGAATCGACTCAATGAGATAGCTTTGGTTAACTTTAAGCATAATTACATTTTTATCACTATACTAATTTTTATAGGTCTATCTTTTAGGCGTAGTACCAGATCACATTACTATAAATGCACTCGCTTCATAGTAATGTGATCAATCATCTTAGTAAGAGAGTGACTTTTATATTAATGTGATCTGGTAATACGCTCTATAAAATTTAGTATAGTGTTGTTAAAAATGCAATTATGCTAACTACTAAACTGAATAACAGGATTTTCGCTTAAAAATTTATAATTTACTTATAACTTCATAATTAATTCAGCTATGAGTGGTACACGAATCGACTCAATGAGATAGCTTTGGTTAACTTTAAGCATAATTACATTTTTATCACTATACTAATTTTTATAGGTCTATCTTTTAGGCGTAGTACCAGATCACATTACTATAAATGCACTCGCTTCATAGTAATGTGATCAATCATCTTAGTAAGAGAGTGAATTTTATATTAATGTGATCTGGTAATACGCTCTATAAAATTTAGTATAGTGTTGTTAAAAATGCAATTATGCTAACTACTAAACTGAATAACAGGATTTTCGCTTAAAAATTTATAATTTACTTATAACTTCATAATTAATTCAGCTATGAGTGGTACACGAATCGACTCAATGAGATAGCTTTGGTTAACTTTAAGCATAATTACATTTTTATCACTATACTAATTTTTATAGGTCTATCTTTTAGGCGTAGTACCAGATCACATTACTATAAATGCACTCGCTTCATAGTAATGTGATCAATCATCTTAGTAAGAGAGTGAATTTTATATTAATGTGATCTGGTAATACGCTCTATAAAATTTAGTATAGTGTTGTTAAAAATGCAATTATGCTAACTACTAAACTGAATAACAGGATTTTCGCTTAAAAATTTATAATTTACTTATAACTTCATAATTAATTCAGCTATGAGTGGTACACGAATCGACTCAATGAGATAGCTTTGGTTAACTTTAAGCATAATTACATTTTTATCGCTATACTAATTTTTATAGGTCTATCTTTTAGGCGTAGTACCAGATCACATTACTATAAATGCACTCGCTTCATAGTAATGTGATCAATCATCTTAGTAAGAGAGTGAATTTTATATTAATGTGATCTGGTAATACGCTCTATAAAATTTAGTATAGTGTTGTTAAAAATGCAATTATGCTAACTACTAAACTGAATAACAGGATTTTCGCTTAAAAATTTATAATTTACTTATAACTTCATAATTAATTCAGCTATGAGTGGTACACGAATCGACTCAATGAGATAGCTTTGGTTAACTTTAAGCATAATTACATTTTTATCGCTATACTAATTTTTATAGGTCTATCTTTTAGGCGTAGTACCAGATCACATTACTATAAATGCACTCGCTTCATAGTAATGTGATCAATCATCTTAGTAAGAGAGTGAATTTTATATTAATGTGATCTGGTAATACGCTCCATAAAATTTAGTATAGTGTTGTTAAAAATGCAATTATGCTAACTACTAAACTGAATAACAGGATTTTCGCTTAAAAATTTATAATTTACTTATAACTTCATAATTAATTCAGCTATGAGTGGTACACGAATCGACTCAATGAGATAGCTTTGGTTAACTTTAAGCATAATTACATTTTTATCACTATAGTAATTTTTATAGGTCTATCTTTTAGGCGTAGTACCAGATCACATTACTATAAATGCACTCGCTTCATAGTTATGTGATCAATCATCTTAGTAAGAGAGTGAATTTTATATTAATGTGATCTGGTAATACGCTCTATAAAATTTAGTATAGTGTTGTTAAAAATGCAATTATGCTAACTACTAAACTGAATAACAGGATTTTCGCTTAAAAATTTATAATTTACTTATAACTTCATAATTAATTCAGCTATGAGTGGTACACGAATCGACTCAATGAGATAGCTTTGGTTAACTTTAAGCATAATTACATTTTTATCACTATACTAATTTTTATAGGTCTATCTTTTAGGCGTAGTACCAGATCACATTACCATAAATGCACTCGCTTCATAGTAATTTGATCAATCATCTTAGTAAGAGAGTGAATTTTATATTAATGTGATCTGGTAATACGCTCTATAAAATTTAGTATAGTGTTGTTAAAAATGCAATTATGCTAACTACTAAAATGAATAGCAGGATTTTCGCATAGAGAAATATTATCAGTTCAGCCATGGGTGGCATATTCCTGTGCTTGAATCAGCTGAATGAGTTAACTTTAACTTCTTAGAAATAGGCTTGGTTAGTGTGTGCATTCAGAATAATGTGATCTGGTACTACGTATTAAAATTAATATAGTGATTATGATAGCTATCAAACCAATGAGAAAGTTTTTACTTTAAAAATATATATAATTAATTCATTCATGTCTGGCATATTCCTGTGCTTGAATCAGCTGAATGCGTTGACTTCTTAGAAATCGACTTGGTTACATTAATAACAATGTCATACCGTACTATGTATAAAAATTAATATAGTGATTATGATCACTACTAAGCCGAAGAGAAAATTCTTAACATGGTAAACATGTAATTAATTCAGTCCAGTTGCGTAGTCTTGCGGAATTAGTCAATTTTTGCCAAAAAGTCAATACTTGAAGATTGACTTAATAATGGGTGCCTTCATAAATAAATGCCTTCATAATATCGTGATCTGGTACTCTGCCTAAAGGATGAACTAATAAATTTAAAATAATGATAAGAAATTTTGACATTGCTTACTATTAAACTGAATGCCAATTTTTTAATAGGGAAAATGATTATAATTCGTAACTATTTATTTAACGGATACATCATCAAGAAAGTTTAAAGTTTATGACATTTTTACCTTGACTGGGTAAAAAACCTTTTAAATGATTATATACTATAGCTTTATAGTATATAGGTTCTGAACTAATTACCCTCAGGGTATTTTCAGTGAGAAATCTACAAACACCTTAATTGCAAAACCTTACCATAGGTACACAGAAAACTCTTAATTGTTTCAGATTAAATTTTACCAGGTAATTCACAGATACCTCATCTGGTTTTTAGATTGACCAAAGCCTTCGATTACTTCAGCAAATATTTTTGTAGTGCAGGTATCAGCAAAAGTTAGTTATCAATTAGAAAAGTTTTAATGAAGAATTTGTAAAGACTTAGTTGATTTGTTTCTCTAAGCATGCTACTATTTAAAGCATATTGGAGGGAATATTTTTATTCGTTGATGATAATAAAAAAAGTATAATATAAAATATAATGGTAAGGTATTACGTTAGATGCTGCTAACCTCCCTATATATCTTAGTGTCCTTCAATGTTACTAAAGGAAAATAGCAGCGGAGAGTTGATTAGGTGAATATAATGATGATTAGCTTAGATGAAAACGTGATTTAGCTTAAAGCATTGACTTTATTCCCAATAAAGTTTAATTCCTCTAGAAAACAAATTACAAGGAATGCTAGGAGCTTATATGTGTAAAAAATTACACATATTTTATCACAAAAAGATTATTAAAAGTAGATATTAGAGCTTTAAAGAATTTTAAATACATATTGCACATTCGGTAAAGATTGGTACGATGACGGCCTAAATTACATGATTCATATATTTTATTGGCCGAAGACTCCCCGTGTACTAAAGTGACTGATGCACGTTTAATCTGTCGAGTCGCAAAAGTCCTCCATGTTCCCATAACAAATCAATACCTCTGGGGGTACTTGATTGGAGATCGATCTCTGATTCAGGTCAAAATCGCGATCTGTGGATGAATGAATGCATGTATGAATGGGTCCGCCCTATAAACGGGTGTGACGTACGGTGTGGCAGAAGACGAATTCTTGGCCATAGATGGCGCCATTGGAAAACAAGAACAATCGCATCCCCTCTGCCTAAAGAGACATACGTCAACATATATTTTATTCCACCTTAACTTGGCGGCACTGAGAAAGGCACTTGGTCCCGATCACAGTTGTTGTCTTGGAAACTGTCACGTGTGAACATCTATTTAATAGCGTACGCTGCCAAAACAAAAAATAATCAATGTAATTATTTCGTCTTTAAGTTCTTCGCTTTCCTTAGAAGAAATTTATAACCGAAATACACTTTAACTCAATTTTTTTTTCATATTAAATTTCGAAAAAATTTTGTATTTAACAACATTTATTTACATTTTCATACGCATTAGCTATTTAAAATTCAAAAACAACAGAGGAATATTTCTTAAGGTGTACTTTTACGTTCTTACACAGAGAAAAAAAATGTGGTAAAAAATCCAGAATATAGTAAAATTTACCGTTATTCTAGCTCTATGGGAACACCAAAAAGCTAATTTCTACCAAGCTGCTTGGTAAATATTTTGGTTGGTTAATATATCAATAAGACACTATATAGGATTTTCGGTCCTATACACTACTTCAACTATATCAACGCAAATGTCCGAATAAAGATCTTCTTGCGGACAGTCACTACTCTGTTTTAAGATGGCAAAACAAGTTAATATGGTTTTATAATATGTGATAAAATTTGGTAATTATTAACCATTAAGCCAATTTAATTTGTTAATTAACTAAAAAAATCATTTATTCGGTTAATTTTACTTTCAGGTTCTGCATTTTTTACTGAATATGTGATAATAAGAACTGTAATTTTGAAAACTAGAATTTCAGTAAACCGTTATTATATGAACTGACAAATTACCAAATCAATGATCTAATTACCGCATATTTTGTTACTTGATTCGCGTCTGTTTTTGAGCGTTTGACTGTTATTTCCAATTTCTATATTTCTTAAGCGAATGAAGTTTTTAATCAAGTATTATCTTACCTCTTCAGTTTCTTGGCATTATTTATTTAACCGTAAATTTTGGGTTTTTTTTTTTTTTTTAACCAGAAATGTTATTACCATAAAGTAGGGTAAATTTACCAAATTTTTTTATCTCCGTGTGCCTTTTCCAATGTTGCCAAGTAAAAGTGAAACAAACTAAAGAATTGCTTAAGGTTGCGGTAAATTTGTGTGGTTTAAGGTACAATATGGTGATTCTATGCTGAACCGATTTCTTAGAGAGTGTGTGATAATGTAAGATAATGATAATGACCTCTCTCATCAAGACTCCAGCGGGTATCTTGTAAAATTCTATACATTCCAGAAAGTTAGACATAACATCCCTAAGGTCGGACCCTGGTTCAGCATCACAAAACCTCCGACTCCAGTGAGCTGCGGCCTGGAATTTGACGAGCTCATCTGCTTGAAGTTCTTCACGAGAAAGAATCAAGCGAACAACATGCTCTGGCAGTAAGGCGAAGGATCCCAAGCTCAGAACGTCATCACCATGAGAATCGACGAACTCAAGGACCTAAAGCGTAAATAAACATTGACATGTAGTTGCTTCTTAAAACTGAGATATGTTGGTGTTGTTGTTTTTTTCGTTTTTTTTTTTTTTTTTTAATAATTTTTTTTATTTATTGGAACATAAAAAAAAAAACATTGAAAAAAATATGGACATCAGAGCAATTGTTAAAAGGATGTGTACTTGGATAACACGTCGGTGATGATCATTTTTCGTTCTTTTTTTAATTTTTTGCACTTATTTATTTATTTTCGGGTCTGGTACAAGGACCTAAACCATAAAAAAGTTGTCGTTTTTTAAAACAAACCTATTTTTTTCATTGGAACATAAAAAAAAAGAATTGTTTCTAATGTAAATGGTACCGGTAATGATAATTTTTTGTTCTTTTTTTGTACTTATTTATTATTTTGGGTTACGTATATTTCTCGACGTTCAGTTACCCAAAAGCTCCATTGTCAGACAGGTTCGTTTGCCCGACAACTCATTTGTTCGACAGTGCATTTGCCCGAAAAAAAAATTACGAAAACTAACTGATTGATAGATATAATTGATCGGATTAATCATTAGTTTTTGAAAAATTCTAATTATGCAGTCTATACTCTTTAATGCAACCTTCCATTATAGCCACCTTCCCGTTATAGCCAACTTCCCATTATAGCCACCTTCCCGTTATAGCCACCTTCC
This sequence comes from Parasteatoda lunata, assembly GCA_949128135.1. Classification (NCBI taxonomy): domain Eukaryota; kingdom Metazoa; phylum Arthropoda; class Arachnida; order Araneae; family Theridiidae; genus Parasteatoda; species Parasteatoda lunata. The sequence continues at coordinate 49,747,346 of OX421975.1, forward strand.
CGTTATAGCCAACTTCCCATTATAGCCACCTTCCCGTTATAGCCACCTTCCCGTTATAGCCACCTTCCCGTTATAGCCAACTTCCCATTATAGCCACCTACCCATTATAACGACCAATACATTAAGTATTGTTTTTATTCCATAGATGCAATGTGCTATTTTAACTCTTATTAGAACGGTAGCACTGAACTGTTCATTTTAAAATAGCGACCTACATTTAAATTTGATGCAGCAAATCTTTTTAACCTTCCAGTATTAAATGTAAATTATCTTGAAATCTTTTAGAATAAAGGTTGCCGCTCTTACATTTTTATTCCAAGTAGTCATAATCTACAGTCAAAATAGCAATAGTTTGACTTCTTTATTATTAATAATACAGTCGAACTATTACTTATAAGACTTATTCGCATTATTAATAATTATGAATAAGTCTTAAAAGCATTAGCGAGCAATATTATATAAACGATAACGAAAAATAACAGAAAACTATACTCATTTCCTTTATATGCCAGCCCTGTCAAGCAAACATACCCGTCCAGATAATATATTGTAGGGCAAATGTATAGTGCCCCCCTCCCCCCAAAAAGGGACCACTCTGAATAACTTTTGATCGAATGATTCAACCGATTTCACTTAAATTTCGTATTTTGCCACTTAAAATTACATGCTTTAAAATGATATAAAAAATTGTATACCTTACAATTCAAACTGTTTTCGACTATTAATTAATAAGGTAATAAAAAACAATAAATTATTGCTAAAACTAATTCTATAACTGTGTGTAAAAAAATTTCAATTCGTTTTAAAAGTTCTCAATTTGTGGCGAAGTATACAAAAAATAAATAAAGTTAGCATTAAGGGGTTCAAACTTTGGATCACTCTCCTGACAGAACTATGGGGACCTTATTTCCCCCATTGCTGCTATCCCCTATATTTTGGGGATCAGAAAACTGAATCCGTTGAAAAAAAGATGTGTTAATTCAGAGAAAGTACATTTTTGTGCTTTCCCCCTTTTGTACACACTCCCCCCCCCCCAAAAAAAATGTTACTTTATTTTTACAAGTTTTAAATTATACTTTCTTTATAAATTATACTTTCTTTATACTTTCCTTTTACAATGACTCTTGGCATGATTAGTGACATGGATTAACTAGTTCAGACCATATTAAGTTTCAAAATCATACTCAAAAACGTACTTTTTATGAATAAACATACTTGTTTTTTATTGGATTTGAATTTATGACCTTCAAGATAAGGGAGAGAAACAACTGCAATCTACAAAAAATGACCCCTATAGTTAAGTCAGTAGGGCGGTCTAAGGTTTGTACCCCATAATATTAAATTAACTTTTTGAATCTATCGCTATACCTCCAAAATTATTTAAGCATATCAAAATATATTTGAATATAGTTGCAGAACTGGTTTATTAAAAAATAAATTCATGTGAAACTTTAGTTTAAATTACGTAATTTTAAGTAACAAAATACAAAACTTAAACAAAATCGGCTGTCTAGTTTTTGAGTTAACAAATTTCAAATAATTCCATGCATTTAAGTTTCTAATTTTAAAACTATTGGATCAATTCCATACAAAATTTGTATTATCATTTAAAATTACATAATATAAAATAATACAAAAAATTAAAGTTTCTTACAAATAAAAATTATTTTCGACCATTAAGGCACTTAGTTAAATAAAAAAAGTAATAAATTACTTTTTAATGAAATTATCTTTCGATAATTTCAGAAATTTGTGATTCGCTAAATAGCTCCAGATATATAGAGACATATGGAAAAAGTAAAAACTAACATTAAAGGGTTCAAACTTTTGACCACACTCCTGACTTAACTATTGGAGCCATATTTTCCAGATTATAGTGTGGCGTAACTACCACTAATAATGTTAAATATCAATTCAGTAGTATATAAGACATGTTAACTTCACTCCGTCTAGTGATACCTTTTGACGGATGAAGGTTGACATGGTCGTAAGCATGAAGGGAATATAATTTTCGACTATGAAAACCTTCATTAATCGAAAGAAACCTCTAGAAAGATGAAGGTTACAACGCGTTTTGAACACGTGCTTGACGAAAATGGAAAGCACATTGATCATATGCTATGATTCAACAATGGTTTGCTTCTGCAGATTGTGTTTTGTTCTTTATGTGTGCTATTTTTTTCAACCAGAGGTCGAAATTCTAAATTTTTATAATGCGGTTTTTTTTTCCGCCATGGTCCGGGTAAGGTATTACCAAGTTCAATTGCTGACACTCGTCAACCTGAACGGACTCGTTGTGGGTCTGAACACAATGGGTTGTATTTGGATCTGAACAGAATGATTCTATGTGAGTCTGAACAGAATGGACTCTATGTGGGTCTGAGTAAAATGGACTCTATGTGGGTCTGAGCAGAATGGATTCTATATGAGCTGAACGGAATAGATTCTATGTGGGTCTGAACAGAAGGAATTCTATGTGGGTCTGAACAGAAGGGATTCTATGTGGGTCTGAACAGAAGGGATTCTATGTGGGTCTGAACAGAAGGGATTCTATGTGGGTCTGAACGGAATGGTCTTAGATGGGGTCTGAACAGAATGGATTCTATGTGGGTCTGAGCAGAATGGATTCTATGTGGGTCTGAACAGAATGGATTCCATGTCGTTCTGAGCAGAATGAATTCTATGTGGGTCTGAACAGAATGGACTCTATGTGGGTCTGAACAGAACTGTGACTTGTATGTGGGTTTTAGTAACTTTAATTGCGACGAATGTGTAGTTGTAACTTTAATTGCGACCTAATTGTGACTATGCATAACTAAATATTGTTCAATGTTTGGTATTGCTTACCTTTTGGACTAAAGATTTTGTGCACTTGTATTGTATATATTTTTCAGCTGAAGCGAGCAAGGCGCATACCGTATCTACATTGATACAAACTTGAACAAATCCCATACATGCTTTTCGCAGCTCATCTAAACCGTAGTAATCTGCAGCATTCATTAAACCTGAAAATTAATTAGAGTATGATGAAAATAATTACAATACATAAATAATAGAGATTTATTTGCCGGTCTTAATGCAGAAAAAAAGTAAAAATATTATTCTCTGAGGGTAACAAATATAGAACTTCTTATTATTACTAGTTTCTGGCCAAAAGAAGAAAAATAATTCAATGATAAATTGAAACATAAGGACGTAATGGCACAAAAATTTTGTAACAAACTTCAAGCGCTGTTATTCAGATAAAAAGTTTGTCAGAATAATATATGTCAAAGAAAAGGCTTGTTAATATCTCAAAGTTTACTGATAGTGCGTTATTATAATAACTGTAGTAAAATGTAGACAGGAAACAGTAGAACGGGTTAAAAAAAGTGGTGATCTGGTTTAGCCTTAATGTCTGAGAATAAAATTCCCAAACCAATTAACACTTGCACAATTCTATTTTTTTAATCAAATTTACTCAACTTCAATCTTTAATCTAATTTTCTCATTTTTTATTGATTTATGCAGACATTTCTGAATTCTCAACTTCTTGTTGATCGAAATATGGAAGGCATCATCATCAGTTTCAAATAACTTCTGAGTTAGTGTATAGTTTAGCGCTTGAAGGATTTCAAAATATTTTATCAATAAAAAAAAGGTATGTAGTGTTTTGTAACTCTTTATTTATTTGTAAATAAATTTTGCAAAGGTCATAAAAAGCAGGAAATTAGTCGTGACCCGAATACGAGCTTATTACACAACAACATGTACTATCAAGTTTTCTAAAAGTCCCACGTCTTATTTTATGCTAAGGGAAACTAACAATAGTCCTTTGTTACTTGGAAACAAGCTTTTTTCCCTGTTTACAATGCAAAATTAACATTTCCGAAATCTACATTTTTGAGGGTACAGGTTATTTTTAATACTTCAAGCAAATAAGTATATTCGAAGTGTAAATAATTTCACCTAATTTCAATTTAAAGTACTGCCAAGGTTGATTTTATTAGGTGTAAATGTGGTTGAAATTGAGGTTTATTGATGAGAATATTTTTGGTGCAAAACATAACCACATTTTTTACCTCATGTATATGTTTTATCACCTATCAACCTCAAAACATCTTATTTTTTGTAAGAAATTTTTTTTTAAACTTTCGATCGCTTAAGGGGTTTTCGTATTTTTTAGAAATATGATTTTTTGTTTAAATTATTAAAGAAACATATCGAACATTATACCACCTTACCCAGCAGGGTTCTAGCTTGTAATGTCACACATCCTGTATGAATGTATTCAATTAACTGCCGAAAGACATCTGGCTCGAATTCTTCTACGATAAGGGTTTGATGGCCACCCATTGGAACCTAAAAAGCAAAATTTTTTTGATACTCATAATTTTAATCAAATTCAAATATTGGAAGTACAAAATAGAATCCCATTAAACCAGAATATTTTAACAGGGTTGCCACTTCACCTGGAGAACAGGGAAAACCTGAAAAATACAGTGAATTTAAAAATCGCCTAAAATAACAGGGCAAATGCAGGGAATTTTGATTTCTTTTCTTTGTAAACTGGGAAAATACAGGGAATTTTGTTTCTTATTTTTGTCATTAAAAAATAGTGACCACTCAAAGCATACTCTATGGGATATTTAGCCATGATATTTCAGCTATACTAAACTGTATTTAATTTACTATAGCATTATTTAAGTATGTTCTGCTGTTTTTCCAGCAATTAAAACTAATAAATATAGTTAGCCCAATATAGCTCACACAAGAGCACAGTAATTGTTTTTTCCTCCTAATATATTGTGTATAATATGTACAGGGAAAACACAGGGAATTTTTTTTTCTCCAGATTTGAGTGGCAACTCTGTTTAATAATATGAAATCCCCGTATTTCAAGAAATTTACAAATTCTGCCAAAGTATTATCATATAAAAAAAAAACTACATCCATTGATCAGTAACACAATTACAAACTAAATATGAATTAACGACCTTAATTTTAACTACCTCCATTGATCAGTAACAAAATTGTTAACTAAATATCGGTTTGCAGCCCTAATATTTACTACGTCCATTGGTCAGTAACACAATTGCAATCTATTTATGAATTAATGACCCTAATTTTAATTACCTCCATTAATCAGTAACAGATATTCGATCCTAATTTAAACTACGTACATTAATCAGTAGCACTATTACAAATTAAATATGAATTAACAACCCGTCACTCAACTACCTTGATCAGCAACAGATCTGCAAACTAAATAATTAACTACACTAATTTTAACTACATTAATTAATCAGTAGCACAATTACAAACTAAACATGAATTAACGACCATAATTTTAACTACGTCCATTGATTAGTAATACAATTGCAATCGAATTATGAATTAGCAAATCGAATTTTAACTACGTTAATTGATCAGTAACAATAAAATTGTAAATAAAATGTTAATTTACGACCTTTATTTTAACTACGTTCATTGATCAGTAACACAATTGCAAACAAAATATGAATTTGCGACCCTAATTTTTCCTACCCTTTACACACAATGGTGTATCAAATGCGCAACATAATAATTTTTATCTAAATAATTCCAAGAAAATGAAAGAGGTTTGATATTACTTGATTAAAAAACTTCATTCGTTTCAAAAGTATACAAATTGAAAATGACAGTCGACTTGTTTCAAGCGCACAAAAATAGACACCCATTTTCAAGACTAGACTTGCCAGACGTGAATGGGGAGAAACAAAAATGATTTGAAATATAAAATGAAAAATTGCCAACGAAAAAAAAGAAAATATAGAGAAGAAACAAGTGTAGAAAAACCTCAGTAGCCGAGAGAGAATAAAAATTAACATGAAAAAAATTGAACAAGAAAAACCACTGTGGGCTGAGAATGGCGAAACAAGGTAAAATGCATTTCCACGTGCTACGAAAAGATGGTGAGAAACTTATGTCGTTCACAAGGGAATCAGCATTCATACGAATAAAACGAGATTTTAGGGCATCAAAATGAGCTGATGTGACTGGATTGGAAATAACTTTATTGTCGAAGTCGAATTTATGCCCAAGATCTCAACAATGTGCAGCAAACGATGATGATTTCTCGTATTCTTGATAAGGGACATATGAATCTTGTTCCTTAAGTTTTAAAGCGCGTCTAGTTTACCTTAGACAGCACTGATAAAAAATGTGGTGCATACCCCTGCGATTATCAAAACTAATAGGATCTTTAAAGGACTGAAATCGCCGACTGTTATTTCCAATCTATGTATTATAGAAGCAGCTTTTTTTATTTTTTTATTCTGAAACTTTGTGGAAAATAGCTTGACGCTCTAACACATCGTGATTTTATTAAAATTGGAACATGTACTGGTTAGAATTTCCATTTCCAAATTACGGTTAAATAACCGTAGCAGTCTTTTTATCCAATTAACCATAAAGTTAATGGTTAGGAATATTTCTTTACTTTTATGGATTTGCAACCATTTACAACTAGTACAGTTTCTAAAACATAAATATAAAACTTAAATGGGCATTGGAGCTCTGTCGTTGCTGTTCCATTTATGCGTGAATTATAGTTTTTTATTCTAATAATCTAGAGTTACTGATTGAAGAATGCATAATATTAGAAACTTTTCATGGATTGAAAGAATGGATGTAATATTGTGGTATCAACTTTGGGATTCGACCCCTGTTCAGCAAATCATGAGATTGACAGATTAGCCCTCTCAGCAACAGTATGTACCCGAATGCAATGATCAAAATGAATTCATAAGGCAGACCTAGTTGGCGTGGATAGAATTCTGACTGTTAAACCGTATTAGGTATAAAAAAACAATCAATAAACGCTTTTCTCATACTTAACAGTTTGAATATTCTTTTTTTATTTTTTTATGGTTATTTGACTGTTTTGGTTGAATACGGTAAAATAACAAGTAGATAAATTATTATTTAACCATTTTTATCTAGAAATTTCTCACAGTGTATAAAATTTAGTTCAAGAAATTATTTACAAATATTAATTACCTGAGATAGTTGAATGTTGAGAATAGGTTCGCTGCTACGTTTCAGGAACATTTTTAATTTTGTTTCTTTTGTTGACTCCCTTTTTTTTGCTAGTGCTTCTTTTGAAGGTGTTTGCTGCTGTTGCCCATACAAGATCTTATGGAAAACTCTGAAAAAATTTCCTGTATTAAAAATTCAATAGAAAAACTTTTATTTTATTATATTATTACTAAAAACTATTAGCGTATTTATAACTGCACAAAAATCTAAAATATGATTTCGGTGTTCTTGACTTTTTGGGATAGGTTCAGTTTTGTAAAGCTTTGAGAACTCCTAATTCGTGAATTAGGACCTGATTTTATTAAAATCTTAAACTTGAGTGAAAAAACTCTTTTTCAGGAGTTGAAAAAACAAGCGAATCGACGAATCAGTTAGTTAACGTGACTGAATGAATAAATAAGAAAATTAAAGTATTGTGTAATTCTATTTTTGGAAAATAATCCTTTCAATGAGTTGAAAAATAAGTGAATCAATGAATAAGTTCATTGTTGTCATGCAATCAATGAATAAGCAAATAGAAGTATTAGCAGGTCAAAAAATAAATGATATACCAAACTGATAAATAAGATAATCAACGAATGAGTGAGTTAAATAATCAGCAAAATAATGAACTGAAGAATGCATTAATCAGCAAAATAATGAACTGAAGAATGCATTAATCAGCAAAATAATGAACTGAAGAATGCATTAATCAGCAAAATAATGAACTGAAGAATGAATTAATCAACAAAATAATGAGCCGTAAAATAAATTAATCAACGAATCAGTGAATAAAAAAATTAATAAATTAGAGCAGTGGTTCCCAGTTTTTATTTTTTCGGTTATGGAACCCTAAATTATATACCTTTTTTATCGGAATCCCGACTTAATAAATAAATTTCATGAAAGTAATTGTGAACGTTGTAATCTATAAAAAACCATTTTAAAATATTTAATTAGAGGAATGAAGATTTTTCATTGTTTTATCATTAATAATCTTAAATTAGGTTTTATGTCCGATAATTAATATATATAATCCTTGTGCTATATCTAGTCTAGTTATGAATTTGTTTTTGATGTATAAACATAACTAAATATAAATAAAATAAAACAAATTATGGTTTACTTCGAAAGGAAAACTTGAAATAGCTGTTATGAACGTTGAAACGTTGTAAACGTTGAACAAATATTTTACATTTTTGAACAAGTAAGAGGTTTATATCGATGTCATTAAAATGATTTTTTAAGTGTTGTTTTTTACCAAATAAAAGAAGTAGAAAAAAATTTTGGTCTATTTTCTTAATGAGTAGTTTGAGAAAATATTAAAAATCGCCATTTGCAAAGGGTGTGGGGGGGTGTTTGGACCCCCCAAATCCCTTCCTTACCTACGTCCCAGTGAAGAGTTTTAATCCTTTTATTATTAATAATCTAAAATTATGTTTTTTGTCAAACAGTTGACTTTGCTGTTCTTGTGTGTTGTTAGTCCAGTTATGCATTTATTTTTGGTGTAAATACATAGCTGAAAATAAATAAAATAAGCCAAATTATGGTTTGCTTTGAAACAAAAACTTAAAAGAATTGTTATAAACGTTAAAAATGGTTATTAGGGTAGCATATTTTTTATTAAAGAGTTTAAATATATTGATTTTAAAAGTGCAATAGGAAGTACTATGGCAATATTTTATGAATGCTTGTTCTATTCGTAATATGTCATTCAATATGTTGTCATTAGAAATATTATATTTTTTCATTCAAAATGTGTCATTTCTATTTTATTTCCATTTTATGTAAAGTAATTTCTTAGGTTAATAGAATGATTAAATAAATTGTGAATTATAGTTTGGTTCTAAATATAATCCTAAATTTCAAAACTCATCTCCGGTTATAAAAAAGTACCAACTCGTGGAACCACTTTAATTTTTCCACTGAACCCTAGGGTTACGTGAAACACTATATGAGAACCGTTGAATTAGAGAATCAGTAAAACGAAAAAAGTTAATTTGCAGTTCAAATCTTTTACTAATTAATTGATTATTTGATCCACAGATTTGTAGATTTATTGACTGATTTGAAGACTAACTCAGTGTTAGATTCTATTTAATTGATTTATTGATTCGCTCATTAACTGATGTGGTAATTCATTGATTCGTTTGCATAGATCCACAAATTTAATAATTTTTCATAAACCTATTAGTTTTTAGATTTATTTGGTATTTCAGTTACTAGTAAAAACGAATACTTGTTGAAACATTGCGGTAAACAGCCGAAATAAAATTTTAGTGTCTATCCCAAATTCCGCAGTAAAAACACGAAACTTGTGCTTGTAGGCATTTAGAATTTTTACTAAAAACTACGCATAAAATAAAATTTTGGATATATATTATTGTGCATGTAGTACGTAAATCTTCTTTAAAAAAAAGAAAAAAGGAAAATAATAAGCTTTTTTAAAGACCAGTACAATTTATATTCAATTCCTTATCATAAAACAGATTCAATTTTCTAGCAATTATTTAAAAAAATTAGTTTTTTTTTTTTTTTAATTCTTAGAACTATTTGTGACAAGTAATTAAATCTGGTTTTATATATTTGACACAAAATAGAATTCCAAAAAGTTTTGTAAAGAGATTAAGAAAATGTTTAAAAATATATTTCTTCTAATAACGTTACGATGTTACAATAAAGGGAATTAAAAAATCTTACAGCTGTTCTTCATATTCAGTTAATAAGTTTAAGTACTACCCAGTTTAATTTCCATACGTAATTAAAATGTAATTCTTTCACAATATCTTTTCCATCTTTCTCGGAATCGTTTACTCGCTCCGATTCTATAAATCATCCAAAGAATAAAAATGCAAATTTTTTCTTTAGAAAGAGTATTAAGCAAAAGACACAATATCCTCTTTGAACGCAGAGAGCCGAAACTGAAATTTCTTGATTTAATGAAAAACATGTTTAAAAATACAAGAAAAAAGAACTTTTCGTCTTTCACAACGTGATAAAACGATTTGCCTGTAGCGTCGTTGAAAAGACGATTTGAATGAAAAGAAAAGCAAAATCTCTTTTCCTCATCTTATTTCTCATTGATTTAAAAAGAAAATCCAGGAATAGAAACAATTTCGCGAAAGAGAAAATTCTCATGTTTTTTTCATGTTCCTCTTTCTTTTTCTATTTGTCACAGGATTTGGAGATACCTTGCCGCTTCTCTTGCTTTTAACATTAATCGAAAAGCTATTTTGCGCCATTTACTTTCTACTTAATGAAACAAGCCTCCGGGCTTGAGACTTCTCTCTCTCTCTGTATTAGGCGTTACTGCTTTAAACAGAAAAGTAAATTTGTACTTGTAAATATGTTCTGCACTATTACACACCCTTTCATCTTACAGATGGAAGTTCTTTATAAAATGACACATAGAAAATCGATACAGAGAAAATCTTCACAGGAGCTCGACTGAGTTCGAAAAAAGTTTTTTTTTTTTTTTTTAGGTTTTTAATTTTATCTGCAGTGAACAGGTTCTAGAATTATAAGTCTAATATCCGTAGTACTAAAATTATAAATCTAAGGTAAAATTTGAAAATTTATAAAGTTATTTTTTTTCTAAATAATGGCAAATTTGATCATTTAAAAAAAAAAAAGAAAAACGCTTTTTTTTATGTCACGCTAACAGATTTACACTAAACTGTAACAGAAAATTTCAAAAAAGAAAACAATGAAAAATATAATAATGACAACCGAAGCTAACGTCGTCAGGAGGTACCAGCCCCGGAAGTCAAAAGAATACAAAACCTTTTCTTTCGAGAGAGCCTGACAAATGTCTAAAATTTGCTCTCTCTGTACCCCAAAGGTTTTGGAAGAAGTCCAGGAAGAGATAGGAAAAAAAATACGAAATACAAAAACAAAATACAAAATTAAAATACGTAAACTAATTACAAAAAGAAAAATAATTTTCAAAAAACTTACTTAAAAATAATTACATTAAACTGTGTTATTGACGTTGGTTCTTGAACAAGAACACTTGAACAAGATAAGCTCGATAATCATTGGTCTTTTGTAAATAATTTCAGGAAAGTGCGCCTTTCGTTTGACAAGAGAGGACCGCAAGGGTGAAAGTACGTCTTAGCTCAGAATCTCATGGATAGATAGCAGTATCACTCATTCGTGCTGTCACTTCCTCAATTTAGATATAGATCTGAAGGGAAAGAAAATGTCTCCAGATTCTTGTACCTATGCTACTGTTCAGCGACCGACCACAGGACTTTCCATTTCACAGATTTTACGCGCATGTACTCGGTGGGTCTTACTGGAATTGAGGACCGGACAGAAGTCCGATTCTCTAACCATGGGCTACCACACCACGACCCACAATAAATGCGATGTATAAATAATAATGTGATATTTTTTAATCATTAGTAAGTTAACTTATGCTTTGAGTTAAAATTTTAAAAAATATTACTGATATGCAATGATATTGAGCCAAATATATTATGTAATATTGATTTTTTAATTTTTTAAAAGCAAAAAATCTAAACATTCTTACTTAAAGCGCGATAAAAATAATAAGTTCACACTATGACCTTAAGTTTTATCTCAAAACATTAATATTGTTCAAAATATATTTACAGAGTTACAGATATTTAAATAATGAATTTTTTTTGTTATGTCCGTAAGCGTAAGAGATTTTCTCAAAATCAATGTTCTTCTGAAAGTTCATTTAAAGTTTGTAATTGCCGAAAAAATGCTAAAACAATTTATTTCATAAAAATAGAAAAATTGGAAATCATAACTCACATTCGCAGGTTAACTTAATTTAGAGAGCTAATGAAAAAAAGTTCAAAATATAGGCAATTCAAAATATCACGAAATTTTCATCACTGTTGCCGGGTTTTACCCAGTCTTACCCCTTAAAAACAAAATGATCGGAAAAAAACCTTAAAAGCAAAATAATTAATTTAGTGTCAATAAAAATTTTGATAAATACTTTATTATGTTCAGTAAAAATTTTAAAAAAAATTTATTTTTCCATATTATCCGAGACCTAAATTAAAAAACAGAAGAACCAAAGTTTGCGAAACAAAAAGAATATATATCTTTTCGCTTAGAAAAGTTACGTCAGTAGTTTATTAAAAAGTTGAGCATATGATGCAAGAAATTAATTATTAATAATATTTTGTACTTATTATTATTGTTATTATTATTATTTGTATTTATTATTTGCATTTATTATTATTATTATTAATATTTTGTATTAATTTACAAAATATAAATTATTGATAGTTTGAAAATTAATATCCATGCTTGAAATATCTTTATACAAAATTCCGATGCAAAAAATTGTTTTATTCGTAGTCATGTTGTTGTTTCTAATGACACTTAGGCATCAAGCTAAGCTCACCAGCCATTGGCTTTTTGCGAATTTAGTCAGGAAGGTGCGCTTTTCGTTTGTCAAGAGACCACTGTAAAGGTGAAAGTTTGTCTTAGCTCAGAATCCCACGACATGGCAACAGTACTCAATTATGAAGAGGTCACTTCCTAAATTTAGACACAGATCTGAAGGGGAATGAAATTTCTCCAGATCCCTAAATCCAGGTCGATGAATTTTCTAGAATCGGTGAAATTTGTTAGGCTCGATTTTTTTAAAATTTTTTTACTTGATAAATGCTGAGTTGTTTATTGTAAAAGATGTATTAAAGATTTGAATGTTTTACTTTATATCTGTATATGATTTCATGATATTTACTTATTTTCATATTAAAAATTGTTTATCAAAATGTTATACAAGCTTCGATGTTTTTCTCTATTCTACATATCTTATTACTGTTCTATGCTGTTTTATTTATAAACTTTGTACTTATTCACTACTACCTTCAGCTTCATATTTCATACTGTTCTATATTGTTTTATTTATAAACTTTGTACTTATTCACTACTACCTTCAGCTTCATAGTTGTATCATATATATACAATTTTAGTTTTGAACTTAAAATAACTGCTTAAAATTTCTTTTTACTTGAAATTCATTTTTAATTTAAAAATAATATCTGAAAAAATCCCATTTTATAATAGATTCTTAGAACAAGTAGTTTCTAGACGCCCGGTGGCTGAGTGGTAGCGCTTCTCGCTCACGTGCCACAGGTCCTGGGTTCGATCCTCGGGCCGGGCAAGGTTGACTCAGCCTTTCATCCCTTCAGTGGGTCGATAAATCTGTACCAAGCATGGTTGGGAACAAAACACTGGGGATTCCCACCTGACCGGAACATTTGCCCCTGCACCCCAGAGCCCAAGGTCAAGAAAGCTGAGATAGGCACAGCAGGCCTTGCCACTCTATGGGCCGTCGCGTCACTGAGTTTAGTTTAGTAGTTTCTAAGAACGGCTTTAAAAACAAGTGTTATGTGATAGTAATAAGATATTGTAATATTTTTCTTAATAATTTAACTACTGTCAAGCTATTCACTTTACCAGTAGTGATGCAAATGCTGAGTGATTAATTCCTGCATTTTTTTAGTATCTATATTGCACTAATTTGCGTTTTTCTTTAAAAAGTATTTGTGGAATTTATTTTCGTATAGTTATTGCCTATTAGGTTCTTTTCAAAGAACACCTTAGTAAAATTTTGTTGGAAGCTAATTTCAAACAAATTTATAACCAAAACAAAATCAAGTACTTAATTTTTCTGTTTATTCTTTCTAAATAATTAAAACATAAACAATCGTGAAAGTGTTTTTTTTAAACCTAATTACTAAGCCAGTCTACCATTCTTTAATACACATTCATATGCAGGCTTGTGTGCTCATTATATACAAAGTACGACTTTATAAGCCTTTGTCAAGTTGACGTTGTGTTTTATTTTGTGTGTAAGTTTTTGTGTTCTGTTTATTACCTGTCGAAGTTTATACATCGTATTGTTTCTTAATAACAAAATTTAATAGTTTACTGAAATTTTGTACAAATTTATTACTACAAATAAATTTAATGAATTCTAAAGATATAATTTGTAGAATGATTTCTAAGAAAGTATTTCAAAATTTACCTAGGGATCACATAAATATTAATAGAATAATTCATTACAGTAAGTTTTAATATAATATTTTAAAACGAATTGGCATTAATTAGTTATTATTAATACTCTAACGCTAATAAATATTTCATTATTAAATATTAAACAAACTTTAGTAAATTTGGGTACTATTCTGTTTCCAGAGACTATAAATAAATTGCTAAACAGTTATTAACGTCAGTGATGGCTAATTAATATTTAGTAATAGATATTACGAGCATTGTCGTAAAAAATATCTATAATGGCAACTGTAGTTATAAGATTTCTAAGACTACTGAAAATAAAATAGTACCCAAATTAATATTTAAATAATCTTTGTGTTTAAATATTTTAATATGCATAGCTATTTTCTGCCATTTTTTCCTATAATTAAAATGGGCACAAGTACAGTGATTTACATGTTGTGCTAAAAGTAGGTTTCTTCCAAATCCAAGTAAAGAAAAACTTTAAAAAAAAAAAAATCAAATACTGAAACAGTTTTAAATATTACATATAAACAATCTCGCTTTATTAAGTGATTAAGTTCCGATAATGAATGGTATCCATTTATTCCTTGAAAAGAAATGAAAAATAAAAAAAGAGATACTTTTTGCCGTAAAAAGACGAAAAAGAATTTGAATTTTTAAAAAAAAAGCTTTTCACCGTTTAAAAAATAAGGACGATAAAGAAAATTTTTAATATACGTTAGCAATCCTGAACGTTTAGGTATTTAATACATTTTAACAAGAATTCCAAAAGTATACCACGTGTTTCGTAAACATCACCTTTTTTTAGAATCCATTGTAAAAAAATGATGTCAATAGATATAAGAGTGGTAAATTAAGCTAGAAAAAAATTAAAATGCAATCGAATTCAAACGAATTCCTCGTAAGGAAAAAGAACTTAGATTTCCAAAAATGCTTCGCGTGCTTCGCAAACACTCCCTTTTATATAGATATTTTTAGAATCCATTATAAAAGTGACGTCATTAGACACATAAGAGTGGTAAATTAAGCGTGAAAGAAATGAAAATGCTTTTGTTGTTGTTGTTGTATTTCATTTACGTCGCACTAGAGCTGCACAATGGGCTATTGGCGACGGTCTGGGAAACATCCCTGAGGATGATCCGAAGACATGCCATCACAATTTTGATCCTCTACAGAGGGGATGGCACCTCCGCTTCGGTATCGGTGACCTGCGCGCGAAGTCGAGCACTTTACGGTAGAACAGTTTAACGAGGACCAATACCGCACACCCTCGGTCCCTATGCAGACTGGTCCAAGTGGTCACCCACCCTCTCACTGACCGCAGCCAGTGATGCTTGACTTCGGTGATCTGCTGGGAACCGTGTCTTAACGATCAATCCACTGCGGGACGAAAATGCTTTTGAAATCTAACGAATTCCTCGTAAGTAAAAGGAACTTAGATTTCCAAAAATAAGCCGGGTGTTTCGTAAACACTACCTTTTATATAGATATTTTTATATCCATTGTAAAAAGTAATGTCATTAGGCACATAAGAGTGTTAAATTTAGCGTTAAAGAAATAAAAATGCTATCGAATTCAAACGAATCCCTCGTAAGGAAAAGGAACTTAAAAAACATTAAAACCAGTTGGATTTCCTGATGAAATTTGGAGGCATTTCTAAAATTCATAATTACTCTTTATCTTTTTCTATGTTTTAATATTTTAAATCCCTGATTTCGTTAGATTTCCATAGTGATTTTTTAAAAATTATTTTCCAACCTTCAATGCGTATGCGCTATTTTTGACAAGATTTCGAAAATATATATTAAGGGTGTTGATTGGAGAATACTCTGTGCATTTAAATTTGAATCCATATTCCAAATGTTACCTGCTTCTGGCTGCCAAGACTGCTTTGACTGCACAAACGGGTTCACGTGTATCTCCAACCAGAAATGTTACGTCACAGAGTTCTGGCATGCTGGCAAGAAACTTCATGTCCTCAGCTAATCCGGTCTTGTTTTCAAACACCGAATAGTCTTCTGTTTCCTCACCTTCACCCGATTCATCGGCCATCGTCAGTGCTAAAAAGAAAAAGTAAATTGCTAAAAAATACATTAAAAAACAAGAAAATTTTTTAATGAGACATATTAATTTAAACAGATTTTCAAGAAATCAGTTGCATAAGCTCTTATTGTACAAGAGGAACCAAACTCAGAGCACTTTCAATCATATTCTTTAATATATAGTTTCAGAATCCTGTTCAAAAATGAAGTGGTGGTGGTTCCTATGCCACTTGTCACACGGCAAGCCTGCTTGGTGAAACTGGGAGAATTTAAGGCAGATAGTGCATTTCATTTCATTTCAGTGGCGGCATCCTTTGGCCAAGAATCCGACTTGAGCCACACACACGTCACTCATACGTCGCACCCGTTTATATGGCGGACCCATTCAAAAATGAAGTAAAAAATAGTATAAACACGAGTGAACAAAATAAAAATTAAGGAAGGAAAAAAACCTTTAACGAAATTTAATGAATAACTGCTTAAAAAAGGAGACGGAAGTGAAGACATTAAAATCTGTTTGATTTCTTGAGGAAGGAGAGAAAAGTTTAAAGAGTATTAGAATCAACTTCATGTTTAACCAATCACTTAAACTTAGTTTGTTATATTTCATCCAATCTTCCTCACTTGTAATTTGACGGACTTTGATTTTGTTTTTCTCGCTTAAATATTAATTAACAAGCCCTAATGTAAGTACTTATTTTTGTACGTCTTTTTTGACAAGTATTAATTAATATATATATATAATATATATAATATATATATATATATATATATATATATATATATATATATATAGCTGCAAGTAATATATATAATATAATATATATAAGTAATATATATATAAGCTGCAAGTAAATAGAACTCATAAAATAAGTTCAAAATGAAGATAAAACAAAGGTAAATTACAGACAAATGAAAAAAGGGGGCGAATAATAATAATAATAAACAACTGGGGAAAGAAAAAAAAATTAATTAAAAAAAAAAATAATTAATTTTTAAAAAAAAAAGAGGAAAAAGTTTTTTTAAAAAACCGGAAAATAAAAGATATAATCTTTTCATCAGCCCACACGATTATATCCGAAAAAGAGTGCTTTCTAATATTGTATCAATATAGCCAAAGCAAAATATATCAATACAATAGTGTGAGGAGTAAAAAAAATTTTTTTACAAAAATTACGACAAATAAAATAATACACAATAAGTAAAAATAACACGTAAAAACAGAAAATAAAATAAAAAGGAAGAGCAGAACAAAACAAAATCTATAAAGCGAGTAGCGAAAAATAATGAACTTACATGAACGGGAAATTTTTCAAGAATGATTTAAAGTGTTTACGTAACAAGATTGCCAGATTGCAAAATATGAAAACTGTGAAAACAAAAGCGCAAATTGAGAGTAACTAGAGGAGTTTAAATTGCGTTCTTGCTGCATTACTGAAGTGCGTTAGATTTGTTAGTTACCAAGCATGGGCCAGAAAACTGATGTACGCGAGGTAACATTAAACTGGATAATTTAAAGAATTTGACTATAAATAATTTTAGAAAATAAATATTTATTTAAGAAAAAAATAGAAAAGAGAAAGAAACATGAATTGCCAGTTTTGCACATAACTTTAGCCAAGGATTTGCCCGAAATGGATTTGCACATGGAAAAGTTATATAAATTGACGAAGAAATCTTTTTAGTAAATAATTTTAGCCATGGATTTGCCCGAAATGGATTTGCACATGGAAAAATTGTATAAAGAAATTTATTAGTAAATAATTTTGCCCACGGATTTGCCCGAAATGGATTAGTGCTCCTCACACTATTGTATTGATATATTTTGCTTTGGCTATATTGATACAATATTAGAAAGCACTCTTTTTCGGATATAATCGTGTGGGCTGATGAAAAGATTATATCTTTTATATTCCGGTTTTCTGAAAAAACTTTTTCCTCTTTTTTTTTTTTTTTTTTTTTTTTTAAATTAATTCTTTTTTTTTTCATTAATTCTTTTTTTTTTCTTTCCCCAGTTGTTTATTATTATTATTATTCGCCCCCCTTTTTTCATTTGTCTGTAATTTACCTTTGTTTTATCTTCATTTTGAACTTATTTTATGAGTTCTATTTACTTGCAGCTTATGCGCAATATAAATGATACTTATTTTTTTTTTCTTTTCTGGTTTTTTTGTATTTATTTATTTTGCTGTATATATATATATATATATATATATATATATATATATTCTCAGTGTTGTGTTTTTTCTCTCCCCTCGGGGGCAGGTCAGAGAGGTACATCCCTTTTTATTATACTTAATTTCTACAGAGATATTTCATTATTTACAGAAACGTTAATCAGATATTTTATACTTAATTTTATAACTGCCGTTGAACAGTAGACCCAATTCTGAGTTAACGAATAACTGAGTTCAACTCCGTAGCTTTATAATTTTGAACCCAACCCAGAAAAAAAAAGGTAAGTCTTAGATCACGCATTCTTACAAATTAGCCTTCGTTGACGACTTTTTAATGGAACCAAACCTCATTTGCGTCACGTGGAGAGGAAAAACACGAAAACCACCCATGGTTAGCCTATGAGCAAGGGAACTCTAGCTGATATATCCGTCTACCGCTAAGGATATTTTAAGTTAACACTGTGGTTGGTGAAAGCCGGGTGCGGAATTCAATCGACCAGCCATCGCTAGGATTCGATCCGGCTCATCTCATTCATTGCAGATGCCACGGCCCTAATCAGATATTTATGAGAAATTATTTTGAAAGCGTACTTGACTGAATAAAAAGAATTTTCTTTTAAACTAAAAATTTACGAAGCCGTGGTAGACTACGTTCTAATCTACCTCAGGCTTTCAGAACTGGTAGAAGGCTTACGATGATAAGGAGCAGTAAAATGCTCTATGAATAACCAAAAATTACAATTGAAATTACAAATGAAAAGAATATATATTAGAAACCTAAAATGTAGAACTTGCAAACTTATTTTTGATTGTTCGAATATATTATTTTTTAGCATTAAAGATTCTATATTAAGAAATTTCAATAGTATACAAATCAAAATATTGATTTGGTAGCAATTCAATATTTATAGTCCTGGTGACACTTCTCACTTAAAACTGCGAAAGGTTGGTAATTTAATATTAATGATAAGATTTGTTGCTAATTTTTAATTTTCTTCAGAATTCTACAATTGACATCAAAATACACTGATTGAAAGTAATTTTGATTTTATAATTCACCGATTCACCAAGACTTTCTAAAATATAATGTTGCTTTTAATCCGCAAAATTTTTTATTTAAATTAGCCAATATTACGAAACGAGGTGTTACGTATAATAATTAATACACTTAGTAAAAACAAATACATCACAACAAATGTACATAAATTAATATACTTTTTTTTATTATTGCTAATTAACCAAACTTTATTTTCTCAATTGATTTGACGTATTTTTTTAGATGTTATGCTATTTTTAACTATTAAATTATTTTCAGTTATATATATTGCTTAAGAATAATAAATGTAGCTATGATATTTAACATAGGGGAGAGTCATATAGAACCGAGTTATGATTTTCCAATCCAGCCTTCTTTGACAACCCGCTCTTATGTTTGGCACTTTCTTAAATAAAAAAATAACAAATGAGTTTTAAAAGAAATAAAAGTTTTCGTTATAATTGCTACCAACTACAGTCAAGAAAAAATTCTTTTAAAGAGAGAGCGAGTCGTTAAAAATCGCTTGATTGTAAATTAGCAACCGGGTCCTCAAAGTATCTTTCTTTTATCTTAAGAAACTCCATGAATAAATTGCTAAAGTTTTTATTTTTATAATAAAATAGCCTTTTAGATCCAAAAACAAACAAAAACTATATTTTGAAGAATAAAATAGTTATTTTTTGGATGAAATCCCTGTAATTTCCAATCTGATCGGGTAAAACTGTGTATTAGTATACTTATTTATCGAATAAATCTGAGTGTGTTCAGAAATAATAAAAAAAAAGAATTTTTTAATTGAAATATTTATTTACAACACCATGATATGATAATGTGATTCATTTGGGTACCTGCAAGTGACGTCAAGCGTGGGTGTTAAACCTGATTGGCTGCTGAATCTGGGTACTTTGTATATCACAATTCAGAAATAAGTTCGATGCCCACGAGTGATGTTGATTTTTACCCGAAAAAAATATGATTCAAAAATTGATTCATAGTGATAATAAACCAAGGCTAAAGCTGTAGCATTAAACTACCGTCTTGTTTGTACACTACCATCTGATTCCAGCAATCTTTTTCTTCTCGAGTTGCAGGTACCCAATTGAAAGCATTACAGTTTGATTGCTATAGATTTGTTTTTTAATGTAAAATTTGTTTATAAATTCCTTGTAGTTTTTTAATTTTTCACAAATTTAAAATATTGCTTTAGAATAATTATTTTCACACAATATCTAGATTAATCAATTTTTATTCAGCTTCAGGAAATTGCAAATAAAAATTTTAGAACCATTTTTTTTTTAAAAAAAAGGCGTTATTTGAGACATCGTTTGTTAAAATTGTTTTATTTATTTTACTTTTTACTTTAAATAGTTATTTTAAATCGCTTGTTAGTTTTTAATCCTAATCTGCTCACAACTTTCTAAGCCCTTTCTTTTTTTTTACCTTGAATTAGGTACAAAGCCGTATTCGGTTCTTATATCGCTAAAAGCTGCATACAAACCACCTGTTAAAAGAGTATTACGCTTAAAATAATTACACAAAAAATTTAAAGCAAATCCTATGAAATAAAAATATAGAAATAACTCAGCATCAAAATAGCTTTTGAATTTTGGTTCAAATTGTGTAATTATGATGTTTCAATTTTAAACCTTATTCAGGTTTGAAGATCATATTTCAACAAATATTAATACAATTTTAAATCAAAAATTTAATTTTAAAGCTTGAGCATAAATTAATATTGAAATGTGAATGAATTAAAATTGATTGATTCATTAATATTTTGGAAAATTATATTGAATCCTATTCAAATTCGTTGTAAGAGTTGAAAATAAAATTAAGGAATCTTTATTTCAGAAAGCCATTTTTCATGATGAAACTGAAAAATACATTTCATTTCATTGAAGAATTACAGTTATTCAAAATATATGTAAAATGAAAACTATAATAACAATAATACTTCGAGTTCATAATCAATGCTGATAAGTTTTTTAATTTTTTCCATAATTAAAATTCTATAAATCAAGCCAGAAAATTAAGTTTTCTTAAAAAAAATCAATGTTAAAAGAATATGTTCATATAATTCACATTATTTTTTCTGTAAAATTGCAAAGTGCAATCAATTTTAAGAAATATATTTAATAAATGGAATATTGTATGCAGGCATAAATATGTATTATCTTTTTACTTAAAAAAATATTTCATAAATGTGATTTTTTAAATTAAAATGTGAAAATTTTTGCCATATCTGTAATTAGAGCTACAAAATAAAAGTTAATTATTTCATGTTTATACCAAACGTACTACAATTAGAGGATGTATTAAATTCTTAAATGAGATTTATCGATTTTTAAGAAAATAATAATGATATTTTATTAAGAAAACTATTTCTAAAAATGATCATTGCTGAAAAAGCAAATATCACTAAAAGGCCAGTTTTAAACTCTTTTTAGAAATTACTTTTCAAGAAAAATATTGTCATCAATTTTTCAATTTTAATTCAGTATGACTTGTTACATTTGTTCGTGAATTATATCTTAAATAAAATTCTTTAAGTAATATGAATAAAAATCATACAATCATTGCGTTACATAAAAATCATTGCGTTTTAACAATTTGAACGGCTTTAAGCTTTTAGAGCTCAATTCAATTTCTAATATTTTTCTAAAAGTGATTGTGAAGTTCTTATCTACCATCAGCCTGTTGCTTAATAGCCACATAACCCCTCTAGACAAATAATGTTCATCCCCCATCATTCAATCAATGGAAGGATTCAAAAACTTTTTCTTGGTTGAGATCAACCACTTATCCAAAACAGATCTTATTACTAACCTGTCAATGATAACCTGTAACCCTTTTCATCAACATCCCAAACCTCATTGTTGACATCCGCGTTGGTGACAACATGGAGGATCCCTTTCCATCAATCCCGAGTCCCCCATTCGGATTCAGTCCGCTTTTGAATCCTCTTCTATTGTAATCTTCTGCATCCAGGGATCGGATAGGGACTTGGATCTTCCGAATCCTGAAACTCCAAAAGGGATACTATCTTCTATCTCATCTCTGAAACTTCCACTGTGGATGCTGTTCGAGTGCGGGAGGAGGCAGGATGGATCTTAGATGGTGTGCGCATGCGTCGTCACCCACGCGTTATTCCGCAGGCGGGGAAATTCCGAAAGAGGGAGGGTGGTAAGTCTTGTGTCTGGTAGTGAAGAAAAAAGAAAGGGGGCTGAAAGGTTGGCGGGGATAGGATAGAATTGGTCAGGCGTTGGCGGGATTCCTTATGAATGGGGTAAAACGTTTCCTTCTAGCTTCAATCAATGCATGAATGAAAAGGTAGGTAGGAGACAATAGAAGGGAACTTACAAGCACCATAAAATATTTACTTTTGCGCCTACAGAATGTGAGAGACCACGTGGTTCAATTTTTGTTATTTGTCAATTTTCTGAAATATTTAAATATCAGGGCAATGGCAAGAATTAATTTTTATTTTATTTTACCAAGTTCGGGGTTCAAAAATAAAATAAGTATAATGCGCAAAATAAAGAAAAACAGACCACCCAAAATAACGTTTGATATAATCATTGTATCTTTACGTTCTAGGACTCAATCTTAATGGTTTGGTAATACTAATTAATTAGTTAATCTTAATACTAACTAATTAGTGAAGACCATATTTTAGTTACGATATCAGTTACGCTAAGAAATCTGTTACGAAATCAGATGCAAGAACGTACTTTGCATCTGGTTGAACAGTGAACAAAATCTGTCGAATAGTTCCTGAGAAATCGAATTTTAAGAAACCAGATATTTAAATTTCGATTTCTTGTTAACAATTCATCGAATTTTAAGTATCTGACTTTTTTTTAAGTTAAATTTCTCAGGAACTATTCGACCAATTTCGTTCAAATTTTGAATTTTGTCACATAAAATTAAATTCTTTAAAATAATATAAAAATTTGTCTTCCCTGCAATTCAAAGTTTTTTCGACTATTCTTAAGCAAAATAGTAAAAAATAGTAATAAATAATTATTAAAATTTTTTTTTGTGTGGAACTGTCTTTGGATCAACGATTTTTATAATTGCGTGCGAAAATTATATCATTAGGCGAAAAAAATTTCGTCTAAAAAGTTTTTGAGATCTTTTGAAATACGCCAAAAGTAAAATTAACTTTAAGGGGTCCGAGCTTTGGATCGCTTTCCTGATCAAACTATGGGGATCATACTTCCCAGATTGCGGCTACCCTTTATATTCTTGGAGTCACAAATACAAATCCGACGAATAAAAGGCCTGTTTATTTAGAGAATGCAGGTACTTAAAATAAAGTCTGCATTAACTAATAAGCATATTTCAAGTGACCTCCTCAAACCATTGAGATTGAATATTTGTACTATCTGACCATTACATCAAAAGATATTTAAATTGTTTCGTTTAGTTTTTGCTCCCTGTACACTTAAAATTATCAAACTTGGCTGTACTGAGTAATTTTTGTAAGTTTTTCAACATCTAATTATTGCTAATCTTTATTTCGAAAAAATCTAAAATCTAAAATAATAAATAAATGCAAAAAGACAAAGTATGCCCTTTTTAGTGCTTTATACCCCTTTTTTATTTTTATTTATTCTTTATTCACGTTAGTTAGATTTACTTACACGTAGCATCAAAATATACTTTATCATCATTCGGATTTAAAATAATACATACAAAAGTGTAATTCACATTTATTTTAAAATTTGTAGCTCCAAATTGAAATTGCTTGTTGTTTTATAATAGCACCTAAAGTGAAGTTGATTAATAACAACATCATTTCAGTCATTATGCAAATTTATTTATGATTTTTTTTTTATATTTCGAAGTTCAGAAACGTTTTTTCGCTCTGTAAGTTTAATCATCTTTTGATTCTCCATAAGTTTTTTTGCATCCTATAAAGCGCAACTGATACCTAAGTGAATAAATAAATTAATCGATTATCAGAAAAACTCTTACAAGAAAGATGAATTGAAAAAAAAAAAAAAAAAAAGATTGACCATCGTCAAAGAGGCACGGTTGCTAGGGACGAAAAAGAAACTGTTTTTAGTTTCGGAGTACGAAAAGATATCCAAAGAAATAGATAAGAAAGTGAACGAAGATCGGGAAATGTTGACAAGCTTTTAAAAAGTGATTTCTTCGATCCGGCTCTATTGATTAAATTTATCTAGGATTTTATCAGGATTTCAGTTTTGATTTTCATCATTTCAAAATAAATGCTGCTCTGAGTTGACAAAGTTTGCCTTTATTTTCATATTAGTGCTTATAGTCCAAGAAACAATATAATAAAAATGGATAATATTTTTTTTAATTACCAGCTTTGAACCGCCGACTCAATTTTTGGGTTTACGACTACTGATGTACAACACCGTAGTCATGTAATTTTGAACCCAATACAGAAGACAAGAGAACTCCTGGATCAAGTATTGGGGAAAATTTGCTTTCGTGGAGACCTTTTCGATGGAACTAGCCCACATTTGTGTTACATGAAGAGGAAAAACATGAAAACCTCCGACGACAAGGGGACTCTAACCCATGATCCATCTACCACTGAGGATATTTTATGCAGCTCTGTGGTCGGTGCGAGTTGGGTGTAAAATTCGTATCAACCAGCCACCGCTGCGTTTCGAATATAAGTCACCTGATTGGAAAGTGAAAGGAGGAATTTTATTTTGCGAACAACATTAAGACATTGGATTTGTGGCTACGAAAATTTAACTCCGTAGCTTACCATTTTGAACACAACCCACAAAACAATAGTCGAGGACCAAGTATTGAAACAACTTAACATATATAAAGTACTTTTGAGTGAATTTAACGTGTATTTGCGTAGCGCAAGAGACTTTATCCATCCGCCATGTGATTCTGCTGCTCTACGCCTTTCATAAAATAAAATATTTTCATTAAGATAAAATTAAAAATTACCATTACTTTGTTGGTGTGAGTGCGTTACGTAAACATAACAGCTTTGAAATCATTTTATTAAAGAAAAATAACGCTTTAAAATATTTTATGCACTAGCTATGAGGAGGATAAACAAAACACATTTTCGACCGCTCTCCTGACGAAATTATTGGGACCGTATTTTTCAGATTACGATTAATCTCCATATTTTGAGGGTCAAAAATCCGAATCCCTCAAAAAAAACTATATTTATTCAGAGATAATACGTATTTCTATCTGATCTCGTGTCTTAAAATATTGTCTTAGGCTTAGGCTAGAATATTGTAGTAAATGAAATCAAGTCATTCAAATGTACGCTTTTTTTTTTAATTTCTTTTCAAAACTTTATTTCTAGGTTTACTTAAATAAATGATAATCAATTCTTGGATATTTAAGAACCATTTTAAAATGAACTACTTTAACGTACTGAAATTTTTATAGCTAATTTTTTTAAAACATTCTGAAAAATAAAGCAATTTTTATAATTTTATGAAAAATCTTATTATCTAATTGAAAAACACGGCATATGCTCTAATTTCAATTAGACAAAGGCTTTGTTCTCCCCTTCTTCGAAAAACGTTAACCACAAAAAATTACACTAATTAGTTTATATATAAACTAAAGGAAAAAGGTTAAGAAGTTCATCCACTTCAGATTCTTTTTCTTTTTTTACTCACTCCAATGGTTTTAGTTCGAGTACTTCACTGCCTCGTATCTCTTTCAAAGGTGAAAACACTTTTACAGAAACACTTTTACGTCAGCGTAGGAAATGAACGCCAGTTTCTCCAATGGAAAAACTACGATCAGTCAAAGATTCCATCATATGCAGTTGAAATCGATTACTTAATTAGAAAAATAGTTGTAATTTTAAAAAACTGTCCAATTTTTATATATTTATTATTTTTATAAAAAATTAAAAAAAAAAAAAAAAAATTATATATTATATATATATATATATATATATATATATATTATATATTAATTATATATATATATATATATATATATATATATATATATATATATATATATATATATATATATATATATATATATATATATTATTTAAAACACGTATAATACACATAAAAGTCAGTAAAGTTAATTCGATTCAGTATAATGCCCGAATTATAAATTTAGGACCCATATATACTTTTTTTTCTTAAAATAAAATTAGTTTTTTAATCAAATATCAGAATCAAACAGAATATTAATTCGACAAATTTGAACAAAACCAAAGTGAATAGGAGTAAAATTTCGTTACATATTTTTATACATTGCACAGATTTATGTAAATCATATGGAAATATAAATATCTTTATAATACAACTAAAGACGTGCATGGTTTTTATTACAATTTCCATTAGCAGTTTGTCAAATCAGTCCTACACGAAGAATGAAATTACTTGGAAAATAATCGACTACAATCAATATTCTTGATAAATCAGTAAATAAAACTGAAAGTTTTTTCTGCAATTAAATATGCTATCATCAGTTTGCGAGCTCAATCCGAAAAAAAAGATTGAAATAACTTAGGTAGTCAATGTCCGCTATCACTAATAGACAATTAAAACAGTTCATATATTCAGAAATCATGTAAATAAATAAGTAAACTAAATATTTATGTACAAAGCTGGAGTCTTTTGTTATTGATTATCACTTTTTAACAAAAATAAAATCACAATTTACCTATGTTTTCTGAAATTTACGGATACTCAAAAATATCAACAACACATACTCCGGCCTGTAGCTAACTATGAATAGAGTAAAAACATTTTGTAATCTTTGAAAAACATTGGTGTAATCTTTGTCAATTATTGGTGTTAAAATTTAAATACACCCTAAAAGGTAAGCATGACCACTCCGATTAGTGTATACAACCTATTTCGCTCAAATTTTGCATTTTGCCATGAAAAATTATATTCTTCAAAATGATGCGAAATTTTTAGGCTGAACAATTAAATATTTTTCTACTATTATTAAATAAAATAATAAATATTTACAAAAAGTTATGTTTTGCGGAAAATTATCTTTGGATAAACGAATTTCATAATTGTGTGCAAAAATGTTTCAATTTCCTTCTCAAGATATGCAAAAAGTAGGGGAGAGTGGGGTCAATTGTAACATGGTACGATTGTAACAGAGCAAAAATTTCGAGTGTCGGGTTCTAGATTTGGTTCCTAGGCGGCGCACAAGGTGTATTTAATAAATCAACATGTATACCCCTGCTGGCAACCATTTTTATGTACTTTTGAAAGAGTTACATCACAAAAGATATTTTCACGCTACGTAAGAACTTTTTTTGGTATTAGAATATTATATTGTAACAAAGTAATTTTGTTTAAACAAATAAAAATTATTAACCGACTATGTAAGTGGACACCTTAATTAACATTTAAAAAAAGATTAGTTTTGTTAATTAACTAGCATTGTTTTTAACAAATGAAGCTGAAATGGCGTCTTGGGGACGATTGTAACAATAAGGAAAGGGACGAATGTAACAGCTGAAAATAAATAATCTTATGTTTACAAACCATTACTTAACTCTTTAAGAACCATCAATAGTTTCCTATATCATTTATATTATGTTGCATGTGCATTATTTTATTTGTCCCCTTTCACATCATAAACCCCTTAAAGTTAAAAGTTTAACCCTTTAGGTCTCTGCTCATTAATATTTTTACTCCTAAAATATCACTACTATTTTGATCAATAAAAAATATATCACAACTATGATAATATGTATAATTAACTATGTTTTAGTTGAATTTATGAACTGTTACAATTGACCCCGTAAGTGGGGACAATTGTAACAAGTGCACGACTGTCAAAAATTGTTAATAACTAATATAATAACATTTAAAAATAAGGTTTTTTTTTTCTAGTAGAGGATAGTCTACTTTACTCGTCTGTCAATTAATACTAATAATATATTGTATTTTTTGTTAGTTAAAAATAATTAAGTAAAAAATTTTACAATTGACCCCACTCTCCCCTACAATTTCCATTAAGAGGTCCAAACTTTGAACCACTCTCCTGACCTATTGAACTACTGAAACTATTGAGACAGTATTTCCCAGATTGCGGCTACCCCCTATATTTTAGAGGTTAAAAATTCGAATCCGTCAAAAGAAGGTATATTATACAGAGAAAGTACTTTTTTTTTGTCTGATCTTGTAACTTAAAATATTGTCTGCACTAATTAATTAGTATATTTGAGATCCTTCTCTCAAACCATTAAAATTAATTCCTAGAACGTGAATATCCGATCATTAGAACAAAAATCATTCAGGATGATCCGCTTTTTTTTTCTTTCTGTTCATTGAAAATTTTTTCACTAATATGAATTTTATATATAAACATCAGTCATATTTATTTTTCCCTTTTATTATTTTACACTTATCAGAAAAAATAAATAGTTTCTCCAAACAAAAACATTCCTTTCATTACCAAATTATAGCTGTAAACATTTCACCTATTTATTTTGTATAAGCAGGTATTGAGAAATTTAAAACTATTTAATTAAGTATAATTCCATTAAGACATCAGCAAATCAATGCTTTAGTTTGAAGATTAATTAGTTTTTAGCTCAAAGATTGATCACAGTATCAGTTAAATGAGCTACTTTAGATTGATGATCAATTTCATTCTCCGAATTGAAAGCATTTTAATTTAACTAAATCCTATATTTTGTGACCCTGATTTTTTTTAAGTGTATTTTGTTTCATGAGCTTATTTAAGTAAGTTTATCCACTTAACTGATTTTAATAGAGAAGAGAAAAGATGTGAAAGAATTTTCATTGCAAGTCGTCAACTAAATTATCTGGGATTTAGCTACGATTAAGTCCTTTTTTATCAAATGGTTAATATGTTATTTCAGGAATAGGATATTTGAAGCGAATATAGAATAGAAATAATTCGACTAAAATTAGAATAAGCTCTATTAGTGTTTATTGAAATCGCTATTCATTATACTTCTTTAGAAAATATTATTTTAGAATATGACAATTTCTCAAAAAAATCTTTATTTGTAGAAATATCACTGTACTATTTCATTAAATATTGCTCATTAGATATTTAGTTTGATCTGTTATATATCATTTAATGATTAGTATTTCTTGTCCAATTTTGATTAATGTCAAACAGATCCTAATTTAGCAGTACTATCATTAAAAAAGAGTTATTATAGATAGATTAATTTCATCGAATTAAAAGGATCTTAATTGAACCAAATCTTCCACTTTGTATCTTGGAATTTATTTTTTTTATTCTATTTATTTTATTTTATTTTATTTTATTTTATTTTATTTTATTTTATTTTATTTTATTTTATTTTATTTTATTTTATTTTATTTTATTTTATTTTATTTTATTTTATTTTATTTTATTTTATTTTATTTTATTTTATTTTATTTTATTTTATTTTATTTAACTTCATTCTGTTCTGTTATTTTTTATTCTGTTCTATTCAATTCTATTCTACTCTATTCTATTCTATTCTATTCTATTCTATTCTATTCTGTTTTAATTTTGAGCCAAATTCTAAATTTTTAAAATTGATTTAAATAGATAATCGAGGAGGCTCGAAAGAACATCTATATCAAATCTTTAACCAAATTATTTGAGACCTAGCGATGATAAAGTTTTTTTTTAGCCAAATGTGAATTTGGTTAATAATTCGGTTGTAAGATATTTTCTTAAATCTCTTAATGGTTTTGTAAAAAAAAAAAAATCTAAGTCAGTTTCACTTTCTTAACCTGATATTTCCCTTACTACTTTTGCAATAATTTGTTTCAGCATACTGAATTTTCTCTAAAACAGCAATTTGTTTAAATAACTGAGAGATTCCGCCCCCTGCTCCCCAACCCCCGTGATCACCCTATATTTTTTTTTAAAATTCTATATTTATTAAAAAAAGATCGTTTTGTTGTGTTTATAAAATATGTAAATATTATAATTTTATGTAAAAAAAAATTTGTCAATAAGTAAATCGTTACAAAATAAACGACTCTTGGGTTTTAAATTTAATCAAACGTTACTTGAAAAGAATATTTAAATTTAGCATATAGAATGGAATACCAAATAATAAATAAGAAGTAATTATACTTGTTCACAATCTATAACGATAACTTAATAGTATTGTATAACAGTACAAATTGCAATAAATTTGTCTCACTACATCTACATTTTTAGAAAATGTCGATGTAAATTATTTATATCAGGTAACATCTGATCGCTTCCTTTTATTTCTCTTAATTTATTAATCCATTTATTTTTTGATATCAAATTAAGCGCAAACTTACATAATATTGATTTCGAGAGAAATATTTTCTTCGACAACAATGGATAAATAATCATTATTCAAATAAAGAAAGTTTTAAAAAATCGAGAAAGAAACACACAAAATTGTAATAACTTTCGAAAAAAAATCGCGTTGACTGTATAATTTATCACATCGAATTTCAACTGTGGAGTAGCAATCTTGTTGTTTTGAGAGCGGCCCGTTCGGTATTTTTTCCTAAAAATGTGACAGTTGATAATTCTCAAAGTAATTAACAAATAATACGTTTTATTTTGTTCCATTGTATTCTCTGTTTATTTTTCCACACTCTTTTGTAATTTCAAGTTGTCCGTTTTCAAGTTTCCCTATTTAAGTTCGCAATTTCAAATTCAGTTTTCATTAACCACATTTTTTTCACACCGTTATTTTGCAAAAGATGTATAAAAACTATCATATCTTGTGTAATGAATGATTAAAGATATCAGTTATGGTTTCAAAAAAAGGCATTAACCAATCTTCCTCCAGTTTTTAATGCTAATTTTATATTTTTTAGGAATTAATATTCATTAAGTTTTTTTCCCTTAATTTTTCCTACTAGAAGCAGTGTCTTATTAAGTATCAACAACAACTTTATGTTATTTACTATTTAAAGCTTAAATTAATAAAAATAATAAACTGGTTATTTAACACTTTACTTCACTTCACTTCTTTACTTCAGTAAAAAGACAATAAAAATTTATTAATTCTATTTCTCTTTTCCACGATGCAATAACGTATCTAATCAGTGCATGTACTTAAAAATAAATTTTTTCCCCCGAAACATATGTAGTTTGGTATCGCAATGGACTAAAAATCAAAACAAACTAACGCTTTTAAAAAAAAAAACTTGTTAAAGCTTAATAATATATTTAATTACTTATTTCACTTCAAGTCGGAGGCAAAAAATAATATCGAAATGTAATTTTATGAAGACTCCGAAACGCGTCTTAAGCGCTTCATTACATTTCTTTTTTTCTTTAGTTTGACCTTATTTTTATTTCAAGCAGTTCTTTAGCAACATATTACATAAAAGCTACCATATCTAAAATAATGAATGATTAGGAAAATACTTCAGGGCGTTTGAAAACATTCACCATGGAAAATTACTTTCCACCGAAAAGAGTATTACATAAGCTTCCATTCCCGAGTCTCAATTTGATTGGCAGGGCAGAGGAAATGAAATCCAGGAAGAACCTAGAAGCAAAATAAAGACGCTTGGAGATCTAGGCAGAAAATTTCATAAGCTCTTCTGACGAAAGGGTTTCTCGGGTCTTTAATTTCCATTTCAACCTTCATTTGCCATGGTTCTCTATTTTCATCGTCTTCGTGCCCTGAAGGAGTTGTGCATGTAATACTCCTTCAACTATTCACTGCGGCCGCTCCGAGGGGCGTAATCTCACGGGGATGAACAGGAATCAGGATGCTGGTAGAGGTGTGGGGAATTCCTGTTATTTTGGCAATTCTCGGGACATGTTTTTGATGGCGTAGTTTCGTTGCAATTACGCGTTGTTTACGGCTCGTTACGCTCACCGAGCTCTTGTTTATCTGTTAATAGAATTAATTTTACCGCTAAATAAGCGTTAGTTTCGTTTAAATCATTTCCAAACTACATAAAATGTCTAGCCGTTAAATGAGATGGGATATTTTCTGACATTTCTGCAACCGTTTAAAAGTTTAATGAAATCTTTTTGGATCTAATGTTTATTACTTAATTAGACATTCCAGTTTATTTGAATTAAAATTTAACCGTATGAAAGTAGTTATTAAAAATCTAATCATCGGTTTTTAAGTTTTTTAATATTGTCGATTTTAAATTTTTTATTAAAATTGGCAATGCTTAATCTCTTGGGGTTGAACACGAATGGTAGAGCTATGGGGAATTTCGGTTATTGTGACAATTTTCGGGACGTATTTTTGATGGCGTGATTTCGTTGCATTTACGCTTTGTTTACGGCTCGTTACACTCACCGAGCTCTTGTTTATCTGTTAATAGAATTTATTATTATCGATAAATAATTGTAAACTTCGTTTAAATCATTTGCAATCTCCATAAAATGTCTACCCATTTAATTCCATGGGATATTTTCTGACGTTTATGCAATCGCAAATCTTTTTGGCTCTAATGTTTATTATTTCATATTCTGTATTTATTTGATTTAATATTATGATTTAATTTAATCTAACTATTTTCACATTCTGTATTTATTTGATTTAAAATTTAACCATAGAAAAATATTTATTAAAGATTGAATCATTAATTATAAGCTTTTGATTAAAGTTAGTTTTATATTTTTACTTATTCTTTTATGCATAATACTATTTTTTACAAGCAGCACTATCTCTAAGTAGCTTTATAAGGTTTAATTCTTTTATAAAACATAAAAAGTTAATTAGAGCGTCCTACCGTTTCGTATGCGTCCCATCATGCATATAACCACATCAATGAAAAGAAAACAGATATCTTCAGCTTTCATCAACATTAAATTAATTAAAATTATATCGGCATTTTTTGTAACAGTATTTATACATTCCATATTTAAGTGTATTTACAATTAATATTTAATCAAAGTGTATTTATCATTAATATTTAATATTTAATTTCTTCTTAATATCATTCTCTGCTTCTATTATGCACATTTTTTATTAGTTTTCAAAACCAAGAACTAAAAACTAAACCTCTAGCTCTTTCATTACAATATATATTATTATTAAACAGCAGTTTGAAATAAAGGTATTTAATAACCGTTTTACAATTAACAAATGGTAAAAAATTTTATACTAAATTTCATAATCTCTCTTTCTTTTAATCTATTTTATTTTTAGCCCAAGAAGAATGTAATAAAAAAATTAACACAAAATAACTATTTCAGATCATAAAGCAACACTAAAAATTATCTTTCCTTTCTATATTTCTTAAAAGTATTTTAAGTGAAAATTTGTGACCAGGTTTGATAATAAAAAAGAAATTTTAAAAAATGTTTACGGATGAAGTGGTATTGTAAACTCTGCAAAATTTTTATGTCCAAATTTTACCTCAATAGAATCTGATACTGAGTTTGTTGAACACAATCTGTATTAACACAATAAGAAAAAGTTATGAATTTTATAATTGAATAAATTTTTTTTCAATTTCGGTGCAACAATTTGTTACCATCAAAAAATATAAAATAGGGGTTGGAGAGTGAAGTGAGTAAGGGTGATTTTGTAGAGACCCGTTAGTAGTGTTATACTTTTAATATTTACGGAAATATTTGAAATTTTAATCGGAACTTAGAAGATAAATATTTGCGAACTTTTCGACGTAGGACTGCAATGTACGTACACGCAATGGCCATTGAAATTAGCAAAAAAAAGAAGGAAAAAATACAAAACAAATGTAAATTCTGATTAAATTTTTTCAACCTTCTTGTAAAGCTCACGTAGAACCAACGCCTCCTACAACTGAAAGCCTCCACACGGTTTTTTGTAGGTAGTCCGATCAGACCATTATGAAAGTAAATCTGTTTACCAAAGGGCCATTTAATAGAAAATCTAGTAAAATAAGAAAGTGGTAGAAAATATATGCCTAAAAATTTATTTAATTTATAAATATGATTGGTTTGTTTTATTTACTTGTCTACCACTACAGATTCAATTCTCAAATGTATACGTTAATTTCACTCAGTCACTTTTTACAATAAAACTTGGGTTCATGCGCTGACTACCTATAAGAAACCGTGTGGAGGCTTTTTGATGTAGGAGGTGATGGTAGAACCCACGGGTCTGCAAAATTTTAAGAAAGTGGTAACAATACAATGATGAATCTCGATCATTTAATCATTCGTGTCCACCATTATACGTTTTTTTAATTTAAATTAAATAAAACTGTATAAAATTAATGTTGTACCAGATTACATGTTAAAATGGCGTTGAGAACCAAACATTGAGAGTCACATAAACATTTAGCTAAGATGATTAGATTAATTAAAAAAACTCGGTTTTAAGTTCAGTAACGAATGTGGCCAGCTCAACATACCAAATTTCAATCACGTGGCCTGTAAGCGGCATGCAAACAAGCGACCTGCATAGCTGTCCGTATGGTATTTTCTCCCTAGAATTTTAACAGTTAATAATTTTCGAACTATTTACTGTATGTTAAATTTCTTTTATTCCATTGTACATTTTTCTAAACTCTTGCGTAGTTGCAAATTTCAGAGTTTTATAGGTTTTGCACAGCAAAAAAAAATGTATTGCTATGTTAAACACCCAAAATTGTGTCAGTGATTTTTAATATAGAGAGAAATAAATTATACCATTTTTGCGACGTGAGATGAAATTTTCATGCTAAACCTGAAACAGAACAAGTTGGCATTCTGTATAAGTGTAGTCACCTTCTTATACTATTCTTGTAAGGAAATTATACCATTTTTGCAATATAAGACAACATTTTCAGGCCATAACAATTAAAACATGAAACAGAACAAGTTGGCATTCTGTATAAGTGTAGTCACCTTCTTATACTATTCTTGTAAGGAAATTATAATAGCATTTTTGCGATATAAGACGACATTTTCGGGCCATAACAATTAAAACATGAAACAGAACAAGTTGGCATTCTGTATAAGTGTAGTCACCTTCTTATACTATTCTTGTAAGGAAAATATAATAGCATTTTTGCGATATAAGACCACATTTTCGGGCCATAACAATCAAAACATGAAACAGAACAAGTTGGCATTCTGTATAAGTGTAGTCACCTTCTTACTATTCTTGTAAGGAAATTATAATAGCATTTTTGCGATATAAGACAACATTTTCGGGCCATAACAATTAAAACATGAAACAGAACAATTTGGCATTCTGTATAAGTGTAGTCACCTTCTTATACTATTCTTGTAAGGAAAATATAATAGCA